>OX421842.1:33202064-33534564 GCA_949127995.1 Suillia variegata
TTTGCACATTGAACGGGGGTGTTACGCTTTCGTTCTTCAACAGTAATTTTTTGGTGTAAAAGATACAGAAGTTTATAAAAAGGATGTGGTTCCCCTTTTCTCAGAGTTAGATCTGCGGGCTGCTTCTTGGATTTCACTTTTTTCAACTCCTGCTTCAATCCCTCTAAGCACGACAGAGAGCCCTTTGCTACTCTTGAGTTGATATGTGTAGTTGTTTTTTTTGCTTTGGTCAAGGTAACTAACCAGTTTCCTATAGTTAGCTTCAATGTATACCTGAATTTTGGTTTCTTGTATAGTGTCCTTTGTTATTGGTACAACATGAAAATTGTTAGTACCAATAGAAGCTGTTATAGCCGATACTAGAGCGTTAGAGTAACGCTCACTCAGGTAAATGAGGGATAGCTTTACTTTATTCTTTGATTTAGCGCTATCAAAGTCGGGCGCATTTGCTAATATTGCAAATCTATTCATTGATAGTGGTTCAATATTTTTTTCAGGAGGTGTTTTATTTGCCTTTCTTATTTTAACAGACCTTTTAACGTTTGCTTTTTGGGGACTGAGCTTGCGCTTCACAAAACTGTAGCGATCCATACCTGTCTGTATTGCCGCCTTTTTTTTGCTTGCTCAGTGAGAAGAGACTGTGTTAGTACATTTACTATAGTTGCATTGTTAGTATTGAAATTACTTATCTTGCTTTCAACTGGAGTTTGAGGTGGAGGTAGCATATTAGATTCTTTTCTGCTGAACCTTCTTTGTGTTGAAGGCTTATGGGCGCAGTGTAGGTAAACTTTTAGCACTGCTGCTCTTTACAAGATTTTTTGCTGAGTGATCGCGCGGGTTTGTTGGTGTAACGTATTGTTCGCTCCATGAGAGCGTAATAGATAGTGAGAGAACATTTGCCGTAGCATTGACCGTTGCATTAGAGCGAGAAGCACTTGTCCCCGTACCTTTTTTGGCGCGAATTTTTTTGGGGGTTACCTCTATACCTTTCCAATTTCTTCCGTAGACCATATTACCTCCGGGAAATTGCTGGGTATTATCCCGATCTTCTTGGCGACGATAGTCTCTGTCAGAGTAGGCTTTGAACAGGAAACCCCCGAGGGGGCGCCTCGCAAGGCCACTCCTTTTAAGAACACCGTCGCCACCCTGCTGGGACTATGCTTGTCCACAGGCGTGGTTTCCAAAACTTTCATCTTACCACAAGACGAAAAAGCGGGCACAAAAGGTGGCACTGTTGGCAGATTACCAGCAGCTCGATGTCGGCGTAGAACTTTTGGGAACGTTCTGGGGTCATTTGCCCTTCGCCAAGCACAACTAATGGTTTTACTGCCATGAACAAAGCTGTTTCCAGCGGTATGCCCTTAGCAAGTTAAGTCTTCAGTCTATACCGTCCGGCACCAGCCAGCTTATCCCTGTTTTTTTTGTTGGAGCCTTTTCTGGACCCGATTCAAGAAGATTTCTCTCTTGATCCAAATAAATGGACATCCCAGCCTACTCCTGGCTAAGTGGAATGTCCATCTCTTTCGGAAGGAAGACCGGATGTCACTTGGATAAGCACAAAAGGGCAATTTTTAACAGCTATATTTATTTGATCTTTCGTTTTTAATGACACATTAGGCTTAGTAGATAGATAGATAGATAGATAGATAGATAGATAGATAGATAGATAGATAGATAGATAGATAGATAGATAGATAGATAGATAGATAGATAGATAGATAGATAGATAGATAGACAGGTAGATAAATATATTGAAAAATTCATTTGTGAATATAAACTAGTAAAAAAATGTTATATACGATTCTTTAATTAGATTATGATATTTAATAATGCAGTGCATTTGTTGCAAGTAGTACCAACTATATTTTAAATTTATGTTCATAACTTCTTTCTAATTTTAGGTACATGCTGGCATGCGTCCACTGCTTTTAACATTGGGAGATCACAGAAACTTATCGCTAACGGCAACCAAAAGACTATCATACTTTACTCAATTATTTCCACAGATGTTTAATGAAAAGTTAAGCGAACAAATTTTACAGCATTGCCAAAAAATTTTAGAAATTTCCGTTTTGTCATACAAATCAGACAATCAAGGTGGAAACTTTTTTTCTGTGGCAAAAGGAGGAGAATACGAGCAAAAAGTCGTTACATTAGTTGAGATGTTTCATCAAATAACTGCAGCTTCTCCCAAATATATAGAGAGTCTCTGTCAGTTAGTTTTACAAACAGAAGAAAGCTTGATGATTGAGTCATCGAGTCCATATCGGGAGCCCCTTATAAAATTTCTGCTACGATTTCCCACTGAAACAGTCGATCTGTTCCTTTCCGATCCAATAATAGTAAATTCTCAGTGGAATAGATTTTTCATATATTTACTAAAAAATAAGGATGGACAACCATTTCGTGCGGTAATAAAAACGAATAAATGTAACAGTCTAATTAAGATTTTAAATGGTAAATACCATTCATATGGACCAAATACAGAATTACAAAAGTACGAGACTCGACACCAAGCGGTACTGATAGTGTATACACTAATGGATTTAGACGATCAGTGGATACCCACCCAAACTGATATTATACTAGCATTAAAGCGTATGTGGCAATCTAGCTTGTATAAAACCTGTAAGGAAAATGTGTCCTGTGATATGTGGCATCTGGTTGGAAAAATTTTGCTCTTGTATTTCTCCCACAATACTAATGACATCGATTTGCTTTTTCAATTACTACGTGCACTATGTTTGCATTTTATTCCCGACTTTAATTTTTTACGAGACTTTTTGCAAAACACTATTGCTCAAAGCTATACTGTGTATTGGAAACGTAACGCTTTTTTCCATTTCGTCGAGAACTTCAACAATCCTTCGCTCTCCGAGGAACTAAAGGCTAAGATCGTTACAGCTGTCCTAATACCGTGCTTTATAGTAAGCTTCGATAAAGGCGAGGGTAACAAACTTATTGGCGCACCACCTGCACCCTATCATGAAGACGATAATAATGTTGTATCGGTATTTATTAGCAAAGTTTTTGATCCTGATAAACCGTTTGCCAATGACGATGCTGTCCGTATATCACTGTTACAGTTCGCTTGCCTTCTTGTTGAGCGCGCTTCGCAGCACATTCACGATGGTGATGCAAACAACAAGCGTCAAGGCAATAAGCTTCGTCGTTTAATGACTTTTGCATGGCCTTGTCTTCTCAGTAAGAATTCTGTTGATCCGACTGCGCGATACCATGGGCACTTATTGCTTGCCCATATAATTGCACGCCTAGCCATACATAAAAAAATCGTATTGCAAGTTTTTCATTCTCTATTGAAGGGGCACGCCTTAGAAGCCCGACCTGTTGTTCGACAGGCTCTAGATGTTTTAACGCCTGCAATGCCTTTACGTATGGAAGATGGCAACACTATGCTAACTCATTGGACTAAGAAAATAATTGTTGAAGAAGGTCACGCAATGCAACAACTTTTTCACATATTGCAGTTAATAGTTCGGCACTATAAGGTAAGTTTCTTATTAATTTGAGTCAAAAAGTGTAAGTTTTTTTTTAACAAAAGTTTTTAAAATAAAATATGGTCGCGATATTACTTTTACATACATTATGTTAAATATTTCCGTTTCTATAAAAGTAATTACAAATTTGATCGTATTCTTTATTATACAATACATAGCGTGATACATTTCATTAAATATTTATACCCTTCGACACGTTGAAGTGCACGTACCGAAGGGTATATTGAGTTTGATCTTTCGTTTGTAATGCGCAGATGGGGGCGTGTTAGGTATGACAAAGTATATATATAAATGATCAGCATCGGATTCTGAGTAGATTTAACGATGTCCGTCCGGATGTCCGTCTGTCTGTCTGTCCCAACGTTAACAGCCGTAGTTTAAGAGCTATCGAGCTGAAATTTGGTATGTGAGCTACTATTCTCCAAGCGGAGACTAAGTTCTAAGATGGGCAAGATCGGATCAAAATTTTTACACCCTCCAACACAAACCACCCCTTTCCATACGAAAAACAAATTAATTAAAATAGTTCCAGTGCAGATATCCAGTTTAAATTCAATAATTAGCACTTTAGTAATAATAAAAAACTGCTCACAAAAAATGGATGTGATCGGCCCACCTCCCATACAAACCACCCCTTTCCATACGGAAAACAAATTATTAAAAATAGCTACAGCGTAAATAACCAGTTCAAATTCGGTATTTAACACTTTAGTAGTAACACAAAATTACTAACCAAAAAGGGGCGTGATCCGATAAGAACAACCCCCACTTATATTATAGAGATATGTAGCACTTATATGTTAAAAGAAGAACATTGTTTGGTTGCACTGAAATGCTTGAGGGTATATGAGCTTCGGCTTAGCCGAAGATAATTCTCTTACTAGTCTTTTTTTTTTAATTTAAGAATTTTTTTTCACGATCAACATTTTGTTTTGTTTGGCTCTCTATAATTTGTGTACAAGATCGCATCTATTTCTAGTTAGATTGAATTGTGTTTTGAGTTTACGTTTAGTGATAGAACAAGTCGATTCTGTACACAGTTAAGAAGGATTTAAATAACGCCCATAGAACACCTACAAGGCATACAATCACGGAATCACGGAAATGCGTGAATAGATGCATAGAGTAATGGAGCAGTAGAAGAGGCTAAAAATCTTTTGAGATAGGTAGGTAGGTAGGTAGGTAGGTAGGTAGGTAGGTAGAGTGGCTGTCAGACGACACACCTAGGCCTGTTGAAGGCCCATTGTGATACCACCGGAACTTAAATAGCACCTTACTCTTCCTCTGGGTCTAAACCAGCCTGTGGCCTTAATATAACTTAATACTTTTGTCAGTTTGATATCTGCAACTTCCGTGATGTTGTCTAGAAAGTAGAGTCCAAGAAATTGAAACCTTCTTCTACTCAGAGCCATGCACCTGCATAGAAGATGTTCGACATTCTCTTCCTCATATGCGTCTTGACAACTCCTACAATAGTCGTAAAAGGGTGCCCCTATTCTGTTGGCATGTCTCCATAAGATACAGTGTCCAGTTAGAATCCCAATTAAAATTCTAATGTCTGTCCTGCTGAACTTTAGTAGACGAGTTGTGCGACCCATATTTAATTCTGGCCATGTTTGTCTACTAGTTCCGCAGGTTGTGTATTGTCTCCAGCGAGTATTAGCGGTATCAATGATATATTTATTTATTAGCAGTTTACATGTTGCTATTGGCATATATATATTTTCTTTATCAGGACAGATTGGTAGCGTAGTACCCAGTCTAGCTAACTCATCTGCCTTACAATTTCCTCCAATGTTTTTATGAACTGGTACCCAGATCAGATTTATCGTAAAGTATGGTGTCAACACATCTAATAGTTCGTGACACTCTTTCACTGTCTTAGATGTGTGTTTGAATTCTTTATATGTTCTCAGAGCCACCTAACTGTCAGAGTAGATATAAATTTCTTTGGTGGTTTCTTTGGAGACTCTTACCTAGTGTTAGTAAACTTCCTTTAATAGCCAGAATTTCAGCTTGGAAGACACTGCAATGATCAGGTAGGCGGAAGAAGATGCTTGTGCCTAATTTTTCCGAGTAGACACCTTCTCCCACTTTGTCGTTGAGTTTAGAACCGTCAGTATAAATACTGACACCTTAATTACAATTTATTTTACCATTGTCCCAATCTTTTGAGATAAGAAGTTGAGCTTTAAAAAGATTTTTTTCTTTTTCTTGCTCTCTTCCAACATTCGACGAAGAATTTTATTATTTACATTCCATATGTAACGCCCAGAAGGGGATTGGTAGGTATTACAATTCTTAGACGATTTACCGATGTCCATCTGACAGTTCTTCTCTCCCAGCGATTACAGCAATAGCTTAAGAGATAAATTTTAAAATGGGTAAGATCGTACTAAAACTACTACCACCTCTTATACGATTTTCCATGCTGAAAAAATAATTAATTAACATAGTACCAGTACAAATATTCAGGTGAAATTTATTATATAGAACGTTAGTATTTAAATGAAACGAACCACTTCCAATACTAACTTCCTTTTCTGCGCCTAAATAAAATATGTATACATTAGCACCACGAAACGTTATGCTGCATTTATTGCTGAGTCATCTAGCCTTAACGCTTGGATAATCCTCCCTACTGGCTATTGCCTCAGGAGGACAAAGTCCATATTAGGAAAATGTCCATGAATCCCCAAATCCACTTACTTCATTTATTCAGTGGTCATGTATTTTAAAAAAGCTTTCGCTACGGCAATTCCCACGACAGAAGTCTGTGATAAGGGTGGGGTAGAGTGCGCAAACAAAATTTATATCTTCACAGATTGTTGTGTATTCCAAGCCGAAATCATGGCAATAAAAAAAGAATTCCCCGTATATACTCTGAAAGTCAAGCGGCTGGATGAATTAGCAAAGTGTGGAACAATTCTATCAATCCTCCATGAAAATCATCAATACTAATGATACTAGCAACTTGCAAAATACCAGTAGTTAGGTCCAACATCGATACTGCAAACATTTGATGCAGACAAACCAGTAACTGACTAACAAGTAGGATAACCTGGCCGGAATCAAACTTAAATCGTACTAAAATATTAATAAAATAATGACACTAGGAAAACTATCGGGGTTTTTATCGGTAAGCATGCTAGAAGACAACAACAGTAGATATTGCCACTATCCGTAAGAAGGAGAAACAGTTGAACACCTGTGCGAATGCGAGGCTCTGGACAGGAGGAGATTTACAACATATGTTACGTTTCTCTTAGATTATATCGATTATTAAATCCTCAGTGGAGTGGAGTAAGAATCAGTTCCTGTTTTGTATCATAATGGGCCTTTATAGGCCTAACTGTGTCTTCGGACAGTCATTTAACCTAACCTATGTTCTACAAGAAGCATATTTTTTGGTGCTTCTAAAATGGTTGAGGATATTTAAGAGAGAGCTTTGGTATAGCTTAAGATAATTCTCCTCCTAATTTTTATACCCTTCGCCAAGTGGAAGTGCACTTACCGAAGGGTATATTGAGTTTGTACTTCCGTTTGTAACGCCCAGAAGGGGGCGTGGTAGGTATGACAAAGTATATATATATATAAATGATCAGCGTCGGATTCTGAATCGATTTAACGATGTCCGTCGTCCGTCTGTCCCAGCGATAACAGCCGTAGTTTAAGAGCTATTGAGCTGAAATTTGGTATCCTGTTCTTCATGCCGAGGCTAAGTTCTAATATGGGCCAGATCGGATCAAAACTACTACCCCTCCCATACAAATCATCCCATTCCATGCAAAAAAAAATTATTTTATTAGTTCCAGTTCAAATTCAATACTAAGCACTTTAGTAGTAACACAAAACTACTGACACAAAATAGGCGTGATCCGATAAGAACAACACCTACTAATAATATAGACATGTAGCACTTATGTGCTAAAAGAAGTACATTTCTGGATGTCACTGAAATGGCGAAGGGTATATGAGATTTAAATTATATTTTTTGAAAACCAGTTCATACAACAGAAAGTTTAACGCTGATGAAACATCTGCTATGATCAGTACAATTTTATTAATCGCTGATAGCCACAAAACTACTTTAATTTTGAAAAATAATTTCAGATCATACATATTAATCATATAAATTATTTCACGTCAAATATATTGACGTGATATCTAATTATATGATATCATATTTTATTTCAAATCTAATTAGATCCGTCAATTCAAAACATCTTCAATTTTTTGTAGCATCTAAATAAAATTAAATAAAGACATATAAATAATATTAGGTGTACAAATAAGTTTCCGCCGTTTTGAGAAAGATGGCGTGGCACGAGGTTTAAGTTGGAATTCGCAGATGGTAACCTACTTGAAAATTAGTTTATTTATTCCAGAACAACATAACCTTATCATGTTATTAAGTTCGCATTAGCATCATATATTTTTCTTCATCTAAAAATGTCTCAATTTGAGCCAACTAAGTGTCATATGCGGGAACTTAATTTAAAAAAATCTGCTGCTGAGTCGCATCGATTGCTCGTAGAAGCATATAATGAGGATGCTTTGAGTGAGAGAACATGTCGTGAGTGGTTTCAAAAATTTAAAAAAGGTGATTTTGACATAAAAGACAAAGATCCAGTGGAAGGCCGAAAATTTACGAGGATGCAGATTTGGAGAAATTATTGGGTGAAGATTCGTCTCAAACACAAAAGGAACTTGCACTTAGTTTAGAAGTCACTCAGCAAGCAGTCTCACATCGTTTAAAATCGTTTAAATATTATTTTATTAACAAAAAACGGCGGAAACTTTTTTGTACACATAATAACTGCTAAAATAATTTTAGGTGTATTTTCCTGTAAGACATCAGCTAGTTCAGCACCTAATAAATTATATGCAACGCCTCGGATTTCCACCGAATGCATCATTAGAACATAGAAAACTCTCTGTGGATTTGGCAGAAGTAATAATTAAATGGGAGTTACAACGTATTAAAGAGGATCAAGGCGAAAATAAAATTGATGAAACAGAAATGGATGAATACAACAAAGACAATGGTGTAAAACGTCCATTAAATGATGAATCAAACGAACAACGAAAAAAAATTTTGGCTGCAGATAATCTTCGACATCACACTAATACTCAAAGTAAGTTATTAAACGTTTATAATTTTTAATTAAAATCCCACTGCCTGAGTAGTTAAAATACGTGTTGCCACCACTGGACAATTGCAAAGAACATGTTCAGTCGTTTCCAGCTCATCTTGGCAGAGTCGGCATTAATCATTTTCTACCATTCCTATTTTTTTCAAATAGTAATTGAGTTCAAAGTCTCCTGGTATTGGTTCAGTGTAGAGGTTAATGTCATTCTGCTAAGATTTAGTATAGCTTCTTCCTTGATATATACTGTTTGGACTCTCCAATGCTCAAGTAGACTTTGTTTTTCCTATACACGTATCAAATTATTTATTAAGCTATTTTTTACCCAACAGAAGAGTTACGGTCCTATGAACGGAGTTTCTGTACCCTTCTTTGAAAGTGAATCCGCTATTTCATTGTCCTAATGTCTCGGCATTCATATCAGAGTAACATAGTTCCTTAATGCTAGGGTGTTTAATAAAGACACTCTCATATCAGCATTGATTGGAATATGAAGTTTAAAAGTGATTTTTAGAGCTGCTGGCTGTCTGAGAGAATACATATTTTGGTACCGCAGATGCCCCTGCGTAGATATTCTCTGACACTCAGCTCTATGGCGTGGACCTCCGCCTGAAATATGGTAGCAATTTTTCCCAACGCATTTTGTTTCCTAAAATTTGGCCCTAGAATTCCAGTTCCAGTACTTCCATCTTTCAATTTGGACCCATCAGTGAGCCCTGTTGAGGTAATATTGTTTTTCAACGCTGACCGGTCTCTAATAACCAGTGCCTGAAAAAGGAAAGTTTTCTGTACATCTTATCAGAGACCACAAGACACGGAGAATCCCAGACGGTGTCCAGAATCTTTGAGTGACCCGTTAGTTCGGCTTTCGTAAAATGGGCTAGTTTAAGAGACTGTGATAGTAAGTCCAGTGATCATTGCTAGAATGGTACATTCTCATTGCTCCCGTTAAACAGGTTATTCGATGAATTTTGTAAAGGGTCATCTGATCCTTAGTCTGATTTAGGTTTTGTCACCATACTAAGGAGACATAGGTATCCATTGGTACTATTACTGTTTTATAAGACCACAGCATCGCCAATGGTCGTAGTCCCCATTTTTTCCCATACAGTCTTTTACAAACAATAGTTGCTCTTAAGGCTATTTATATTATGTATTGTAAGTTGTTCAACTAATTTTGCATGATGTCAGAAGCATGCGATCGGTTGTGCCGGAGTCAAAATTGCCTCTGACCATGATTCACAAATTATCAGCAAAGCCCTGAACGTCGAATTCTAGGTCATCCAGAGTTTGTATAACCTTACAATGACCACTAGGAAAAATAAATCGAAGGAATTAATCGATTTATTTGAAAATTCAAAAAGAGACTCTTACCACTGATGTGGAAAATCTGTTGGTGATTTTACTAGTCTTAAGTTGATATTAGACACAAAAAGTATTTTGCATTGAATCGTTTTAAAAGAATTATTTTGAACAACACGAAAAACTACCGTAATTCTGAAAAAAAATAAAACTCTTACTCTGGTAGGGGAAATCTTTTGATGTTCATAAATTTAATTTTTAAATTATAATTAATATTTTTATAAATTAAAAAAAATGTTTTTCCCTTCGCTAAGTGCAAGTGCACTTACCGTAGGATGCATTGAGTTTGTTCTTCCATTTGCAAGGCGTGAGGATAAAACATTATTAAAAATAGTTACAGTGTAAATAACCAGTTCAAATTCTGTATAACAGTTTGTTAAATACCGAAAAGAAGCACATTTTTGGTGTCTCAAATAACGGAGGGTATTTAAGCTCTTCTCTTACAAGTTTTTAATTGTTAAATTTTTTTAATTTTTATAACTGTAAAAATGTTGTATATTTTCTTAAACATTTTATTATTTTCTTCAACATTTTAAACCGAATTTTTGAATCAATACACAAATTTTTGTGAACTTTGTTAAATATTTTAGATCTCTAATTTTATTTTTAATTCTTAAAATGTAAGAATTTAGTTACAATATCCTAAAAATTTTAAGTTGATTTCTTAATTGTTAAAGAATAATTTGTAATTTTTTTTTAATTTTGTATATTTTTTTAATTTTGTTCAATCTCTTAAAAATGTTGTATAACGTGGTTTAAGATATATTGAACTGAAATTTGATATGTAAGTTTCTTTTCGCGGAGGTTAATCACTAAAATGGTCAAGATCATACAAAAACTACTGCTTTTCTCATACAAAACATTCCTTTTCATTAGTGTTTTGCAAATGCAAGACCAAGACAAGAAATGATATCTTCGTATTGGTTTTGTTCTTTAAACCTCAATCCTACTCTTGGTATTGCAATACACCATTAATATTGGCCTTGAAATTGCAATCTTTTTCTTGTTCTTGATCAAGAGTCAAACGAGTCTTGCTTTATATTTGTAAAATAATTTTAATAGTGAACAAAATTTAATAAATAAGTTTTGATCATAAGTCAAGTTTAAATTTAAAAAAAAATGGTAAAATAATAAAGTCAGCTATTCCGAGAATAATATAAACCCATATACCAAATTTTTAAATTTCAAGGAAATGGGAAATAAACTTAAAACGTTTGATGTAGGGTATAACAAAAAAGAAATTATAGTCGGTCCACATTTTACCACATTGTAAAATATCATAATAAATTTTCTTTAATTTTTTATTTACAAAATTTACGATTGAAAACTTTCATCTTAGGTAGCTGATGATGGAAGGTCTTTCGAAATAGCTGTCCGATCTGTTGCATAAATATTAACATAAGAAACTTTTTTGTTATCTATATATATTTATATATATAAAAATTAATGTATCTGAGGTTATGATTTGGCCAATTTCAATTGTATTTATTTATGTTTTGTAGGCTTTTCGGTCTTATTATTTTAAAATGCGAATAAAAACAACTTTATTCCATCTTTTATCCCGACGTTTCGTTGAGGTTATTTCAACTTCTTCAGGGGTTTATTGAATCTATTATAATGAAGAATATACAAATAACATTAAAAACACTGACAATTTCAACTAATTTTTTAACTTTCGACTTACATTATTGCTTTAAATTACATTTATACATAAATATTGCATCTCTCCGAACGGCACAAACACAAATTTAAACATAAATAAAACTAAAATTACAAATAAAATCAAATTTAAAAAACTAATTAAAATATCACGATTATTTGATGGCGGCAGCGTAGCATAAATTTATTTTGTCTTTGTCTTCTTTCGTGTTCATTGTTGTTGTTAGTTTTTGTTGGATCCTTAAGCTCTCCAATGTGTACCTAGTATTTTGTTTCTTTTCTCTGTCTAATATTCGTACATTATCAAAATCAGCTGAGTGTCCACTTTCGATTATATGTTGTGCTAATGCTGTCCCCAATTTCTCCCTTTTGATGTCAGATTGATGTTCTCCCATTCTCACGGCGAGTGCTCGTTTTGTTGTTCCTATGTAAACAAGATTGCATGTTTCGTTGTCTTTTCCGTTACATCCTATTTCGTAGACGACGTTGTGTTGTTGTTGTTTGTCAATTGGAGTTTTTGTGTTTGTAAAGATCGTGGAGAGTGTGGCGTTCGATTTGTGAGCGAAGCTTATGTTGTCCCGTTTTATGTATCTTTATTTGTACCCTATGCGAGTTTAAACAATTCATCTGATTGCGATGAAATTTTGGGAAGTTGCTCTACTCACGCCAAGGATGGTTTTGGTCAAAAAAAATTTGCCACACCCACCTATTACGCCAACTATTTGTAAAATTAATTGAAAATATTTGATTATTTCGCTAATAGTATCTCAGTTTGTATAGGTTTATCGACAACATCCCCAAAAATAGGCGTGGTTGGATCAATTTAACGCCCACTTTTAAAGAAGAAAAATATTCTATTATTTCAATAATATTGCTCCTAAAAACCTGAGTGACTTTTGTATCTGGGTTTATATAGGCACTGTCTACAAATTCCCCACAAATGGGCGTGGTTAGATCACTTAAACGCCCACTTTTAAAAAAAGAAAATATTCGATCAAAGTAGACAGTTTAACGCCCACCGCTGTAACTCAGAATCGCTTCAACGGGGAGTACCGAGAAGTTACGCTATTTAACGAGGGGTACCGGCCTGTTCCGCTAAATAATTTTATATTAAATAATTTTTAATTTCACCAAAAGTAGACAATTTAACGCCCACCGCTGTAACTCAGAATCGCTTCAACGGGGAGTACCGAGAAGTTACACTATTTAACGAGGGGTACCGGGCTGTTCCGCTAAATAATTTTCTATTTACACTTACCGGAAAAAGTATGCTTACAAACATGTTGAGCAACTTTATTTTGTTGTAACTTCATAGCTTCTAGCACTTAAACTTTTCATAATATAACAAAAAAATTATTAAATGGTCTGATTTTAAATTTCTAATAAATATTTGGAGGGGGTGAATTATATATGCAGCTTATAGTACACAAGTTCACCAGGTTTTGTTTTTATCTGCTATTTTTGAAATGATATTTGTGTGAAATTGGGTACTTTGATACCAAATTTTATCTTAGTATTTTGAACTTCCCCTAACTCCCCGTTGTTGGTTGTTAATTATAGTCGGCATGTAGAATATCATGTTTCTGAGTTACGGCGGTGGGTGTTAAATTGTTTCAGCTTATTATTATTAGTATTCTCAATATTAGCGATAAAATCAAATATTTTCATTAAATTTCACAAATTGTGGATGTGGCAGATTATATAGCCTAATATGCCTTCTAGACGCATCCATATATATTTTCCTACAAAACGCATCAAGTTCCTGAGCTATGATGGTAGGCAGAGAATGTAAAAGTGGGCTTTAAATTGATTCAACCACGCCTATTGTCGACAGTGCCCATACAAACCCAAATATCAAATTTCATATTTTTATGAGCAATATTAGCAAAACAATCGAATATTTTTACTTTATTTTCTAATTGTGACGTATTAGGTGGATGTAGAAGATTTTAATTTATCATAAAACGGCGTGAGCACAGGAAAACCCCAAACTCTCATCTCATTCAGGTGAATATTTTAAAAATGCATAGGGTACAAAGATATATATAAGGAAATGAAAGATAGAAACATTCATGTTAGCAGAACTTCCCGGTACTCCCCTTTGTAGCGATTTTAAGTTACGACGCACAATGGACTGAAAGCCTTTTTCATAGGCTAAAAGTCTGTAACTTTTGACCCAATAATGTTAAATCAATTTTTCTTTCTACAGGAAATTACTTGAACTTTTTTGAGTTAAAAATTCATGAAAATCGATTAAGTCGTTTAAGAGCAATTCAAGGTCAAAGTAGAATTTTAGTTTTTGTTTGAAGAAATTAGCTTGCTAGCTATGAAAAAAAAATTATTAAAAAATTAGTACTTAAATATTATAATAAATTCTTTGATGTTTTCTGAGTTAAAAATTTATGAAAATCGATTTAGTCGTTTAAGAGTAGTTCAAGCAATTAAATTTATATATATTGTATTAATTTGTTTTAAAAATGTTTTCCAAATATTCTACAGTTGTGCAGTATTTGTAAGTATTCATCGCCTAATTCAGTATGTTCCGTTTTCCATTTGCGTCGAATACTTGAGATGAGCGGGTCTGATGTTGCCAATAACATATGGAAATGATCCTGATTTGTGCAATCTCGGGATATTTTCCTGGTGTTATGCTCTCTGTAATATCTATAATATTTTTTCGTTTTTTTTAAAGCTTCCTCTGACAGATCTCAAATTAGTATTAAATGATATTTAATGATATCTTGTCAATGATGAAAGATTTTGTGAACCGTTGAAGACATAGTTTTCCATGGGTTTTATTTTTTTATTCTTAGAACTATTAATACCAAAATACTTCACTTTAAAAATACCTACATTGAGTTTAAATTAAAAAAGAAGTACAGTAAAACATTTTAGTTGTCTACTTTCAGATTAAATTAAAAAGCAGGTATCAAAAAAACATATTACCTGACTACCTTCATTAAGTGAACTGTACTTAGTTTGGTAACTTTGCATTTATTACCTGTATTTCCTCTGTATATTAATTAATATATTATGTACCTTAAATATTTATTCTTAATAATTATTTAAATTAAATTATGCATGTTTTTAATCTTAAATAATCACAATTTTGTTTGTATCCGAGAGTTTCGTTTCTTTATATTAATTTTTAGCCCAAAAAAAAGGTGGAGTTTGTATGAAAGTAGATTTTGTTCGATTTTGCCTATCCTAGAACTCAACCTCCACATGAAAAATATATACTCACATACAAAATTTGATATCTCTTAAACAACGGCTCTAAACAAGTAATGCCAATTCTTATCAAAAAAACAAATTTTTGTTGACTAATTTCATAAAAGAATCGTTCTACGGGCGGGTCCGGCCGGTTCATAAACCTTCTAGAAAAATTTAGAGTATACTACCACCTACTACAGGTTACCATTTTTTACACTCGCACTCGCCTGTGACAAAAAATTTGAAATTTAACAAAAATTTAGTGATTTACAAATTATTTTTTAATACATTAACTATTAACACTAGAGCTATGAATTATAAATATTTTGAAAGGTAATGACCCTACCAATCCAGAAAAAAACCGCATACCTCTACCGATGATAGTATGGCTGTAAAGTTAATTCTTTTCCAGTAAAAAAACAAACAAAAAACAAATTTTTATGAAAACAAAAATTATGTTTAACAGTATGCCCACGATTCTCAAGATATGAACCTAATTTTTTGGATACCTTAGTTTTTATATATTTATTATCAAATGTTGTACACATTTTTGAAATGGCTTTCAACAAATCTTAGAGGTTTTGGCCAATGGATTCAATTTTCAGTCCACAGTGTGAAATTATCGGCAGTAACCATACAATTCCAGACAACATGCTTGTTAGCACAATTGAAAGACAGATGGAAGCAGGGGGATATACTTTGGGAGTTTTTGTCGATCTTAAAGGAGTTTTTGACAAATCCACTTTTAACTCGATGTCTCGCGAGCACTAAAGATTTTCTGGCAATGTAGACGAGCTTTCAGTAAAACTTGTGGTCTTTAACTAGAATATACACAGCGCTTATTCGACCAATCATCACATATGCCTCAATGGTATGGTAGAGACGAACTATGGTTAAATCCACAGATACATCTCTGACCAGTGTGTGTTTGGTATCACTGGTGCAATGAGTACCACATCGGAAAATGCTCTGAATGCTATACTTAATTTGCTTCCCCTTGATATTCAGATTCAGAAGGAGGCAATGAAAGCGACACACCAATGAAGTCTGGCGTTGCGAAGTACATGCTGGACACAGTCAGATATGTCACCAGTTCTCAGAAAAGTGCCCACATCAATTCTATTTCCAACTATACAATCTCAGAAACAAAATTTAAATCTTTTAGGAGCCATATTAACAATGTCATCATGTATATTTTCACTGAATTAAACAAATTGTGGGCAGATTTTGTAAATCCTGTTATTCCTCTCGGTGCATCAAGTTACATGTTTTCTATATAGCGCAAGAAGTTCCTGAGAAATGGTGGTAGATGTAAAATTTATCCAACCTTTTTTTTTTTTTTTTTAAATTTGTGTTACTTAGTTTTACAAATTGTGGACGTATTAGGTGGGCGTGGCAAATTTTTATTGCCTAAAACCATCCTTGACGTGAGCACAGCAACTCCCCAAAATGTCATCGCAACCGAATGGTTTAGATGCGCATATGATCCAAAGAAAGGAAGATAGAAAAAAAGAAAGAAGATAGATAGAAAGATACATTCATTCATTTATATATATATATATTATATAATATATATTGTAAATTAAAGTTTTATCACACAGTGGGACAAAATTACAAAAGTTTAAATAAAAAAATTAAATTTATTTAATTTTAAATAATTAACATGAATAAAAAAAACCGAATGCCAGAAAAAATTACAACAAAAAAAATATATTTTGATATGGCCGGCCACTCGATTTTTCGAACTTGATCGTCTGTCGAAGTTCTCGCACAAATATTACCTTCTGGATTCCATCCCAATCTTAAAATTATAGAGACAATAACTTTGACTCGTTCTCAAAACTATGACTATGCTCGAGTGTAGCGGAAGAAGGAAAATGAAGTGGAAAATTTTGGAAACAAAAAAACTAACTTTAAAACTACACTAAAAAAAAATAAATAATATGAAAACAAATATAAATTTTGCCAATTCTTAAGCCAACAGAATGACTGTTGGGCAACAACTGTTTAACAAATGGAAATACCGCCAAAGAAAAATACTCTCTTGGAGTTATAAAAAATAAACCAATGAATTGGGTTCGCCGACGAAATTTCTCCAAATTTTCTGACTACATTTCTATTCCTCCAACGCTAAACTCGAACCAAGACCATTGAGTGCTACCAAAAAAAGGTCGTCACACAAAATAAACAACGCAGCACACAGTAAAAAAAAACACAAAAACAAAAATCGTAGGCCACTGATAAAAATATTGCTTGATCAATTTCGCTATTCATCCCTGTAGATTTTGTCCCATTTCCGAAAAAAAAAACAAGGAATGGGTTATCAGCCATTTCAATGCATCGAGATACGGTTTATAACAAACCAGAAGTCAGTGTAAGGTGACCTGCCAAAAACCAAGTATGAAAATTCCTAAAATGGGTATTTTTATAAAATTCTGGCAAATTACAGACATCGTTCCCACAAAATCAACAATGAATTTTCTAGGCATCTGTGCATGTTTGGAATCACCGACTTTTACTTTGTCATACCTACCACGCCCCCTTCTGGGCGTTTCAAATGGAAGAACAAACTTAATATACTATTCGGTACGTACACTTGCACGTGGCAAGGGTATAAAAATAAATTTATTAAAAACAAAATGTATATCTCTTTTGCTGCAGTTTTAATTAGTTATATTATTACTTTTTACTATTAAATTAGCGTTGCCTACTCTCATTTTCTAATAAATATTGTCTGACTTTTGTTTTAATCATATATGCTTTAATATTGGACAACTACGATGTTTACTTTACATATTACTCCATATCTTCTACAAAATGCGTGCTATATTGATACAATTTTTCACACAGCTTCCGTTAACGACAATTTACTGCTTCACCCACCTAAAATTTACATATTATGCTATATCGTAATATGAGTAATGTTTTGAACAAAATTTTGGAACGAAAATTAATTGTTTCAGATAAAGTGGTCAGAATTAGGCAAGTGAAAAAATAAAACTACAGAAAAAATTGCGTGTAATTTTTGTTAAGCATGAATGTAAAAGCTAGCTTAAAATACAATTTCTTATAAAAACAACAAAAATATTATTGTTAAGTTAATTTTACATTTATTATTATTATTAATTTACATTAATTATATTTTATTAGATTCTTCTGGAACTTCACAACTTACAAAAATAGATGATGTTTTCCGTTCAATAGAAAAAGCTCATTGCGATACTGTCCTAAACTTTCTTATTCGTCTGGCGTGTCAAGTAAATGATGTTCAACCTGGAATTATATCTCCTGGAGAAGGCTTATCACGAAGGTTCTTTTTAACACAATATAAATTATTTTGTAAAATAAATATTAATTAAACAACATATATTTTATTTATAGATGTGTTATGCTTCTCAAGATGGCAATGCGTCCAGAAGTTTGGCCACAGCCGTTTGAACTAAAATTAAATTGGCTTGATAAAGTTTTTACATCAATTGAAGCACCTCATTCTAATTTAAATAACATTTGCACTGGATTAGATTTCTTGACATTTTTGACAACAATTTTGAAACCAGACCAACTACTAACAATAATTCGTCCTATCCAAAAAGGACTTTCATCTTGTATTATACACCATAATACCCGAATTGTGCGTTTGGTTCACGTTTTCTTAACTCGTCTAATGACAATTTTCCCACCGGACTCTAATAATAAATTTGAAGAACTGGAGACACTGTATAGTACCGTTAGCCAAATGATTGTTGATAATTTAACATTTTATGAAAAAAGCCCTCAACCTAATCCATCATCGTTGTTTGGATCAATGATGATACTAAAGGCTTGTTGCACCAATAACTCCAGCTATATAGACCGTTTAATTTTACAATTTATTCGTGTCTTAAATAGACTTACAAAGGATCACCTCAACGTACAGAACGCTAACAATGGTCAAGTGGTACCACCTTCGACAGATGGCAACCATTTGGCTTTGGAGTTGCTTGTTCTTTCTTTGGATTTAATTAAAACCCGAATCATAATTATGGGTGTGGAAGTTCGAAAACTTTTTATCGGTAGCATAATGGTAAGCTTGATTGAAAAAAGTACAGATGTTAAAATTTTAAAATGCATAGTTCGAATGCTTGACGATTGGATTCGTACCAAAGAACCAAATATGATGGTGCAGGTACCATCAATTCGGGAAAAATCCGTTTTACTCGTAAAACTTATGCAATATGTAGAAAAAAAATTTTCTGAAGAAAATGAATTAAACATTCAGTTTCTTGAGATGATAAATTTTATTTACCGGGACGATTATCTTAAACAAACGGAACTAACTGCTAAACTAGAAGGAGCTTATTTAAATGGTCTACGCTGCCAGCATCCTAATTTACGTGCGAAATTTTTTGAAATTCTTGACGCTTCTATGAGACGCAGACTACATGATCGCCTTTTATATATAATATGCTCACAAGCTTGGGACTCAATTGGCACACACTACTGGATTAAACAATGTATTGAGCTTTTGGTAGTTACCGCTAACACAAGAACGCAAATTCAAATCTCAAATGAAATTCATAAAATTCCAAGCGTTACTGCTGTAATTAACATGGCCGACAGTCAAGACAAGAGTTCATTTGTGATTTACACATCATCACAAACGATATGCTATGAAACATTGCAAAATGGTGTGGATGATAAAGATGATATATTTGATATCGATGTTCCAACCGATTTGAACATCACTCGAACCGCCGAAGATAGCGATCGCATCTTGCCCACACGTCAAGTTAAACTCATGAAACTTATCAATAGACAAATAGAATTTTTAGAAGCAAATCGAAAAATTCGCACAGATCAATTTTTGGTTGCAGCCTCACAATTGTGTCACATGGATATCAAATTGGCGGAAAGTGTATGGATAGCAATTTTTCCCAGGCTTTGGAACATTTTTGATGCTGATCAGCAACATACGATAATAAGAGAACTTGTACCGTTTCTCTCATCTGGAACCAATGTGGTTCAAAAGGACTGTTATCCCAGCGCGCTTAATACCTTCGTAGAAAGTCTTATGCATTGTAAACCATCTATAAATATCCCACCAAATCTAATGACATATCTCGGAAAAGCACACAATTTGTGGCACCGTATGACTTTAGTGTTGGAGGAAATGTCTTCTCAACATGTCAGAATTCAAAAGCATGAGGGTAATTTACATCAACAAATGAACCAACATCACGAACATGATGTCGGTGATGCCAACACCAAATCAAATATATATGATGCACTGTCTCAAATGTATTCAGCAATGCATGAAGATGACCTTTGGGCAGGTTTGTGGCTGAAATATGCTCAATATCCAGAGACAAACGTAGCAATAGCATATGAACAGATGGGTTTCTTCGAGGAGGCTCAAGGAGCATATGATTTAGCTATGTCAAAATTTAAACAAGATTTGACAAACTGCCCGGCTAATGTCAATATTAACAGCGAGTTGCTGCTGTGGGAAAATCATTGGATTAGATGTGCGAAAGAATTAAATCAATGGGACATTTTGTTGGATTATGCACAAACAAATAAAGACAAAAATATGCTTTTGATTTTAGAGAGCGCGTGGCGGGTGCCTGATTGGATCCTGATGAAAAATGCTTTAGGTAAAACCGAACAGTCTTTTGCGAAACAATATGGCTACAAAGTCAATCTATATAAGGGCTTTTTGGCAATTCTTTATCAAGAAGAACGTCAATTATCTAATGTAGAAAGGTATGTTGAGGTTGCATCAGGATTGTGTATGCGTGAATGGAGACGACTCCCCCACATTGTATCCCACATACATCTGCAGTATCTTCAAGCTGCACAGCAAATAATGGAATTGCACGAAGCAAGTCAAATTCATCAGGGTTTAATGCAATCTCGAAGCTCGTCCTTACATGATATGAAAGCAATTGTGAAAACTTGGAGAAATCGATTACCGGTTATAGCAGATGATCTCTCTCATTGGAGTGATATATTTACTTGGAGGCAGCATCACTATCAAATAATCACTCAACATCTAGAACAGCAATCTGATCAAGGAAACAGTATGCTCGGTGTACACGCGTCCGCTCAAGCAATTATATATTTTGGAAAAATTGCTAGAAAACATAATCTAACTGGTGTATGTCAAGAAACTTTATCTCGGATCTATACAATTCCGTCAGTTCCGATAGTGGATTGCTTTCAGGTAATTTATATATGAAACATATAATTGTTAATTGAAAGCCTAGAGCTTTTTTAATTAAATGTTGATTTTTATATATATACTAGCGAATGCCCGGCATGCGTTGTAATGCCACTTAGCAGAACTTCCCGGTACTTCCGTTTTAACGGAACTTTCCGGTACTACCGGTAGTAAGCGGAACTTCCCGGTACTAACCGTTGTAGCGATTCTGAGTTACGGCTGTGAAATTATCGGCATACATACTCAGAAACAAAATCCCAAATTTTTATTACCAATATTAACCACGTTGTCGCATATTTTCACTTAATTAAATAAATTGAGGGCGTAACTAAGTGGGGGTGGCAAATTTTGTATTTCCTGTTATTCTTCCCGGTGCATCCCGTTACATGTTTTCTGTATAGCACATCAAGTTTCTGAGCAATTGTGTTAGGCGTAAATTTGATCCACCCTTTTATTGAAAGTGGGCGTTAAATTGATCCAACCACGCCCATTTTGGGGAAGTTATCGACAGTGTCTATACAAACTCAGATACCAAATTTCAGATTTTTAGGAGCAATATTAGCCACGTTATTGCATATTTTCTATTTTTTTTCAAAGTGGGCGTTAAATTGATCCAACCTGCCCATTTTTGGGGAAGTTATCGACAGTTTCTATACAAACTCAGATACCAATTTTTTGGACCAATATTAGCGAGATAATCGAATATATTAACTTAGTTTTACAAATTGTGGGCGTAATAGGTAGGCGTGGCAAAATTTTCTTTGCCCTAAACCTAAGTTGGCGTGAGTATAGCAACTTCCCAAATTTTCATCACAATCGGATGAATAGTTTAGGCGCCTATTTGGTACAAAAAAAAAAAAAAGAAGAATTCATTTTTATATATATAGATTACCGGCATGCGTTGCAATGCCACTTAAAAAAAATGGTAGCAGAACTTCCCAGTACTTCCGTTATTAACGGAACTTCCCGGTACTCCCGTTAGTTAGCGGAACTTCTCGGTATTCACCGTTGTAGCGATTCTGAGTTATGGCTGTGAAATTATCGGCATACAAACTCAGAAACAAAATCCCAAATTTAGGAGCAATATTAACAATGTCATCGTTTATTTACACTTACTTAAATAAATTGAGGGCGTAATAAGTGGGTGTGGCAAATTTTGTATTTCCTGTTATTCTTCCCGGTGCATCCCGTTACATGTTTTCTATATAGCGCATCAAGTTCCTGAGCACTGATGGTAGGCGTGAAATCGATCCACCCTTTTATTGAAAGTGGGCGTTAAATTGATCCAACCACGCCCATTTTGGGGAAGTTATCGACAGTGTATATACAAACTCAGATACCAAATTTCAGATTTTTAGGAGCAATATTAGCCACGTTATTGCATATTTTCTATTTTTTTTCAAAGTAGGCGTTAAATTGATCCAACCACGCCCATTTTTAGTGAAGTTATAGACAGTGCCCATGCAACCTTAGATACCAAATTTCAGATTTTTAGAAGAAATATTAGCCATGTAATCGCATATTTTCCATTTTTTTCAAAGTGGGCGTTAAATTGATCCAACCTCGCCCATTTTTGGGGAAGTTCTCGACATTGACTATACAAACTCAGATACCCAATTTCAAATTTTTAGCGAAATAATCGAATATTTTAACTTAGTTTTACAAATTGTGGGCGTAATAGGTGGGCGTGGCAAAATTTTCTTTGCCCTAAACCTAAGGTGGCGTGAACACAGCAACTTCCCAAAATTTCATCACAATCGGATGAATGGTTTAGACGCCCATTTGGTACAAATAAAGATAGAAAAAAGAATTCATTTTTATATTTATAGATTATTCAAATCGGAACTTTTTTTTGAAATTTGTCGGCTAGTGTAATCATTCTATACCAATTTTGGTATCTTTTTCATAATTTCTTTTTAAAAATTTGCTAAAAAAATATGATGTGTTTGTGACGTTGTTTTATTGATTGTCGTCCCAGAATTTTCCGAAGGACCGACAAAACCTTTGGGTGTTACCCTTTGTCGCACCTACGGATTTCGTGGCGACAATTGATGTTGAAAGATAGTGAGACCGAGATTCTGTCCACTATTTTCAGGCAGAAAAGCTTATATAAGCTTCAAACTCTGCAATCACTTTTTGCTTATATGTTTTCCCAACTTATATTTTGATTTTACACAAACCGGGAAATTTTTTTTTGCAAATGTTTAAAAATAAATTTTGAAAACGATAGCAAAAGTGGTATCGACCTAATGCTATCGACGAACGATTGCATTTGAACGAGAAATAAAATACTAAAGCAAAGAAGATATGAAGTGTTCGTTTCCACCCCTGATGATTTAAATACTAGAAGTAGTTTTGGTATTTAAAATTATTAACAAGATTTTGTCCATGAAGAAGAGAAAAATGGAAAATATTTTTTTTTGCTTACAGATTCCACATTGATGCTATATAATCCTTTCCTATTCATGTAAAGGCTGATTGGGTTACTTGCATCGGTTGCTGGTGGTGAAATTATGTCAATAAGGACACGAACCGAAGAGTGAAGGGTATTGACGACACATGAGCATCATGCGGTTATAGTTCCTGAATCAGACTCCGGCAGAGTATTTTACTGATTCGAAAATACTGAACAAAAGCTCTGTCCGACATGCTGAATGGGTTGCTGCTGTCTCGCAGATGCTTTAGAAGTCACCTCCTTTCAACAACTTCTTCCAAAAACTACTCCATTTGTATTGAAAATAAAATTTATTTTTTTTATCTGCTTCACTGTCCGTCACAGTTTTACACCCCTATTCCAGCATTTTGGTAATAAAAATATTATAACCTAATTATTATTACCTTTTTGTAACCACTACTTGTAACTGGTATTCTAGACACATAGTAATAAAAATAATTCACCTTAAGGTGGTTAAAAAAAATTGACAACTAATTTTGAAAAATAAATTATTTTGTTTTGAAAAAGCAAATAGAAATGGAAATAAAAATTAAAAGCTGTGGCCAGATCCTTATCTATTTCCCTCAATATTAACAGAAAAGCTTCTCTATCGCCTCGTCAAAATTAACAGCAATCTCCGTGCGTCATTTTCTGGCCAAATGAGTGACTGACTGCTGACCGACCGACAAAGACATAGAAGTAAAATTGTTTTTAATGAAATATGCAATTACCATGGAAATCGCATATTCAACATGCACATTCCCATTTTCGCGCAAGCATGATCAACTGGCAATACTAAGCGGGCAAGAACCACAAATAAGCAAGTTTGCCGTACATGCAGAATGTACATAGTAGGCAAAAACCAACTGAAACCAACCAATTTCTGTACAACCGAAAGTGTTATCTCCATATTTAAGTTCATGTATCAATCTTTGATTTTCAGGATGCGATTATCCTGCAAATTTTTCAATATAAGTTTTCTTTCTTGACCTACGTCCTTCTCCATTTCTAAAGCACAAACTAGTAATAATGCTTCTTTCATTTTTATTTTTTATTTTGATGAAATAATTTACTAAATTTAGCAAAGACTTTGAAATGAAGCTACTGGTAATAATTTGTTACCTCCTATGTGCCAGGTTACAATATTTGTTATTTTTGTTACGGTAATAAAATTTCAGAATACGAATTTGTCACAATTGATACTGTGGTGACTATTGTTACTGCGCCAGAATAAGTCTGTTAACATATCACCAAAATATGTTGTGTATATTTCAGAGAGAGATACAATGATAAAAATAAAATCGTAGTAGCATTTTCCGGTCAGATGTAGTTACTATGCAATAAATGTTTCATCATCGTTCATCACGTTCCTAAGCTAAGGTGGTATGTGTTAAATAAGCCTACTTCGCTCAATTTTTGAGAAATATACAAATATTCCTTGACCAAATTTTATTATCGTAGAACATGACGTTTCTGAGCTAAACTAGTGGACCTTCAATTGAACGAAACACCCTCACTTTTTGTGAAATGGTAGATTTTATCAGCAACATCTCCATATAAAATTTTATCATCGTAGAGTATTACATTTCTTAACTTGTTGGGGGTTGAAATGAACCCACGCTTTCCGTGTGGTGATCATCATAGAGCATCACGTTTCTACAAAGTAGGCAGAATGAACACCGCTATAGATCACCATACTCCTCCATATTAAAATTTATCATAGTAAAGCATCGTGTTCACGGTAGTGAGCGTTAAATCGATCAAAGCAAAGTTAATTAATCTTTTTTCTTTTAAAAGAACTAAGTTTGTATATATTTAAATATACTGATCTCCAGTATCTGAAGATCGCTTTTAACGATTTTGATGAAATTTTGCAGTTTAGTGGTTTTTGACGAGAAAATAAAATTGCAACAATTTTCATTCTTGAGAAAAGCCGTTAAGTGGGCGAAATTGAAAAACGTTAAGTAAGATTTTGATCCTGTTTTTTGCATTTGCTTGACTGATCTAAAGTTTAAAAAAATTCATAAGTTCTTGTGGGAATCTCTTCCATTAGGATTTCTCCAGAACCTAAGCGAGACTTTTGAAATTTTTTTATTCAAATTAATTCTTTTAGCACTAAATATCAACAAAAACTATGTGCTCTTCAAAAAACACTTCCGCTGGGATTTCTCCAGACCCAATGCGTTTCCTCCAGAACTTTTTAAGGTAATTCTGTTCTATTCGATCTAAATAAAATTATCGGGGTAATAATTTGCGTGGTTGTTTTGGACAGCATATTATTTTTCCCGGTGTATCCCTGTATGGGTGGTCTGATAAGTACTTAGCCTACAAAAGAAAAATACAAATTTTAGAAAAGTGGCTATTTATTTCTCAACAGCGATGCTCCAGCGATGACCTCCTTATTTAACTTAAATTTCTGCCCGGCAAGTGTCTTTAAAATTTGGAAACGGTGGATGGAGCAGCGATTCGACCAATTTGGCCATGGCGACAGCGGAGGTGTGAGTCGGCGCGTTGTCATGGTGGAAGAACACTTTTTTTTCGCTAAATGGGACCTTTTTTTCTGCAATTCGGCGTTAAATGGGCCCAACAACTAGGCACAGTAGAACCCTGAGACTGTTTAGCTTTTCTTCAGGTAGTCGATGTATATCACACCTTCTGAATCCCAGAAAACGGTGGCCATCATCTTTCCGGCCGATAGGACCGTCTTCGTTTTCTTCGGAACACGTTCCAAAAATTCCTTCGGATTGCGCATAAACAGCACAGCACACTGCTCTGAAGTGGTCTCACGGTTGTGCTTGTTGTCCGCGTAATAAGTAGGCGTGGCAGAGTTTGTATATCCTGTTACTCGTCCCGGTGCATCCCGTTACATGTCTTCTATATAGCGCATCAAGTTCCTGAGCAATGGTTGTAGGCATACAATTTTTCCATCCTTTTATTTAAAGTGGGCGTTAAATTGATACAACCACGCCCATCTTCGGTGAAGTTGTCGACAGATCTTATGCAAACTTGGCTACCAAATATTTCTTTGCCCAAAACCTAAGTTGTCATGAGCACAGCAACTCCCCAAAATTTCATTACAATCGGATGAATGGTTTTGACGCCCATTTGGAACAAAGATAGAAAAAGATAGATAGATAGATAGATAGATAGATAGATAGATAGATAGATAGATAGACATATAGATAGATAGATAGATAGATAGATAGATAGATAGATAGATAGATAGATAGATAGATAGATAAATAGATAGATAGATAGATAGATAGATAGATAGATAGATAGATAGATAGATAGATAGATAGATAGATAGATAGATAGAGAGAGAGAGAGAGAGAGAGAGAGAGAAAAATAGATAAAAAGAAAGAAAGGAATAAAGATACATTCATTTTTATATAATACTAGCGAATGCCCGGCATGCGTTGCAATGCCAATTAAAAAAAATCGTAGCAGAACTTCCCGGTACTTCCGTTATTAACGGAACTTCCCGGTACTCCCGTTATTTAGCGGAACTTCTCGGTACTCACCGATGTAGCGATTCTGAGATACGGCTGTGAAATTATCGGCAGTTACCATATAAACTCTGAAACAAAATCCTAAATTTTTAGGAGCAATATTAGCAATGTCATCGTATATTTTCACTTAATTAAATAAATTGAGGGCGTAATAAGTAGGCGTGGCAAATTTTGTATATCCTGTTATTCTTCCCGGTGCATTTCGTTACATGTTTTCTATATAGCACATCAAGTTTCTGATTAAATGGTGTTAGGCCTAAAAATGATCCACCCTTTTTTTTAAAGTGGGCGTTAAATTGATCCGACCACGCCCATTTTTGGGAAAGTTATCGACAGTGCCAATACAAACTCTGATACAAATTTTCTGATTTTTAGGTGCAATATTAGCCATGTAATCGCATATTTTCTATTTTTTTTCAAAGTGGGCGTTAAATTGATCCAACCTCGCCCATTTTTGATGAAGTTGTCGACAGTGGTTATACAAACTCAGATACTAAATTTCAGATTTTTAGAGACAATATTAGCGAAATAATCGAATGTTTTAACTTAGTTTTACAAATTGTGGGCGTAATAGGTGGG
This sequence comes from Suillia variegata, assembly GCA_949127995.1. NCBI lineage: Eukaryota > Metazoa > Arthropoda > Insecta > Diptera > Heleomyzidae > Suillia > Suillia variegata. Next base: position 33,229,691 of record OX421842.1, read on the forward strand.
CATGGCAAAATTTTCTTTGTCCTAAACCTAAGTTGGCGTGAGCATAGCAACTTCCCAAATTTTCATCACAATCGGATGAATGGTTTAGGCGCCTATTTTGTACAAAGAAAGATAGATAGATAGATAGATAGATAGATAGATAGATAGATAGAAAGAAGGAAAGAAAGAAAGAAAGAAAGAAAGAAAGAAAGAAAGAAAGAAAGAAAGAAAGAAAGAAGAATTCATATTTATATATATAGATAGATTTAAGAAGTTTAAGTTTAACAAAAAATTCGGCTAAGCCGAAGTTTATATATCCTCCGCTATTTCAGTGACAAAAAAATGTGCTTTTAGCACATAAGTGCTACGAGTCTATATTAAAAGTGGGCGTTGTGGAAGTAGTAGTTTTGGACCGATCTTGCCCATCTTCGAACTTAGCCTCTGCTTGGAGAATAGGCGCCCACATACCAAATTTCGACAACTCTTAAACTACGGCTGTAATCGCTGGTACAGACAGACTGACAAACATCGTAATCATATCATATACTTTGTCATACCTACTACGACCCGTAGTAGTTATGACAAAGTATATATGTAAAAGTTTAGCGACGGATTTTGAGTCGATTTAACGATGTTTGTCAGTCTGTCTGTCTGTCTGTCTGTCTGTCTGTCTGTCTGTCTGTCTGTACCAGCGATTAAAGCCGATTGGCGTTACAAATGGAAGAACAAACTCAATATACCCTTTCGTAGGGAATAAAAATAAATTAATTAATTCAACTCAATTTAAACTTATTTATTTAAGTTTGCTTATTAACTCCACAACGATATTAAATAACATCCAATATTCAATTAATATATTGAATTACTAGCTTAAATTACCCGGCGGTGCCCGGTTTCTTTTTTAATAGAATCAAGTCTTATTTGTTAATTAAGATTAATAAACTTTCCAGCCTAGCCCACCATTTTTGGAATTATATTTGTATGAATATTTGGTTAATTTGATAATTTTATACCAAATTTGTATGCAGAACTATTGTCACCATGTACCTATAAACTGAGTTTCGCAACTGTTAACCTCCCCGGTATTCACATTTGTATGTAACTAAAATTGTAATAGCACATTCCGGTCAGATTTAGTTACTAAGAACCAAATTTCTTCATAGTAGTACATCACGTTCCTGAGCTGCGGCGGTGAGTGTTAAATTGACCCCAGTTTTGCTGAGATGGTAGATATAGTTCCCAAACACCTTCACACTAAAGTTAATCATCTTACAGTATCACGTTTCTGAGCTGCAATGGTGAGCGTTCAATTGACCCGACCACGCCCACTTTTGGTAAGATGGTAGATTTAGTCACCATACACCTTTATACCAATGTTTATCTTAGTAGAGCATCGCATTCCTGATATATAGCGGTGGGCGTTAAATTTATCCCCCCACGACCACTTTTTTTGAGATGGTAGATTTCATCATCATACACTTCTATATCAAATTTTATCATCAAAGATCACAACGTTCATGAGATATCGCGGTGGGCGTTAAATTGATCCCACCACGCCCACTTATTGTGAGGTGGTGGATTTCATAACCATACACCTACATACCAAGTTTGATCATTGTAGACCATCGCGTTCCGAAGTTACGACAGTGGGCGTTAAATTCATCTAACTACGCCCACTTTTCGTGGAGTTGTCGACAGTGACCATACCAACTCAAATTCCAAATTTGAGATTTTTTGGAATTTTATTAGTGAAATAATCGTTTTTGTTGACTTAATTTGACTACTTGTGGGCGTAATATGTAGGCGTGGCGGATTTTATATAGCATATCATTCCTTTCAGACCCATCTCGATATATGTTCCAAGTTTGAAGTAAATCGGTTCAGCCGTTTAAGCGTGAAAACGGTACAAACGAAAATAAATAAATAAATACACCTTCCTTTATAATATTAGTAATTAGTTGAAATATAAAATAAGTAAGTAGCCATTTCGGATTTAAAGTTTATACAATGTTAAGGGAGGTGGTAAGAATTATCTTCGCACAATTTTACAAGTTCTAAAAATGGAATTCACTTGAAAAAAATAAATTAAATTCCTTTTAGCAGAAGAAAGTGAAAATATTACGGTTACACAGATTTTTCCATTTGATCGCGAAAAATATTTTTTTTAATTTTTTCTCTGAATATATATGTATATTAGTGCCCACAGCAAATGTTATTAATACAGTAATTTTAAAAATTTTACAAATTTGTTTTCTCGTTTTTTCAAACAAACATCTGTTTAGAAAAACAACGAATATAAAATTTATAACGAGCGAAAAAGGAACATGTAAAATTAAAACTACTTGGATTTTAAAACAACAAACATATTTCCATTCATTCAAATTCAATTAGACTTTCATTTTGTTTCTGGAATCCGCATTTTATTCTGTATTTAAAATACAAAGTATTATATTTTTGTATCTTATTATTCTTCATACTATCATAATAACACTATCATAAGTATAATTCAACGTCTGTATGGCTATCTATGTCAATTTTACGCCTACTACCATAGCTCAGGAACTTGATGCACAATGTAGGACATTTTTAGAGGGTTATTATATTATTTTTATATATGGGGATGCGCACCGCGTCCTAAAATAACTATTGTGCCCCCTTCAAGGATTATAGTGTTGCCATAGTTTACAATACCTATGAGCTTTATACTCCTGAAAAGGTTATAGTATTTTTAAAAGTCCTACAATCGTTATATATTTTAGTATGTCTTTCAGTCTTTCAGCATGCCGTCTGGTATTTGATAGTCTCCCAGGTACATTTTCCGGCTTTGCATAAGTATAGGACACTGTCCTAGAATGTGTTTCGGAGTTTCAGTGTCCTCTTCAAAAAACCTACATAACTCATTGTTGCATATTCTCAGTTTTGCAGGTGATAGTTCAAACTGCAGTGCCCTGTTAGAATGCCTGTTATAGTTCTCAGATTTTTTTTTGATAAATTCATACATTCATTACATCTTTTTAGTTTGTACGTTCCTAAAAGAGTTTTTAATTGTTCCATTCCTGGTAAATTATGCCAGTATAGTGTTCGTAATTGTTCTTCTTCTTTCTTTAACATCATCGTTAAAGATCTTCTTCCTATTCCACAAAAGGGTTCGGGTCCTACAAATGGGTTCGGGTCCTACAAATGGGGTTTCGCTCCCTCTCTTGCTAGCTCATCTGCTTTATCATTACCTTCTATTCCTACATGGCCTGGGACCAAAAGTATCCAAACCTTATTCTGCAAGCCAAGCGTATTAAGTTTCTCAAGACACTCTCTAACCAGTTTAGAATTTACCTGATGGGATTCGAGTGCTTGATTCCGATAGTTCCGCTCGAGGTTGAAGTAAACACGACTGTCTATAGCGTATATTTCCGCCTGTAAGATACTGGTGCTTTTACCTATGGGTTCCTGCTCCTTTGTGTGTAAGAGACCCGTCTACATACCAGATTATCATTTTTTGGTTTAAATTGTAGGTTTTAGATACACCTTCCCAATAACCATGATAACTGCGTTATCATGGTATCTCTTGGTATTGTGATTTCAGGAAATTGCATCGTAAGAATATCTAATTTCTTCTGATTGATGCAATGTCCCGACCCAGGATGATCGCTCCATATGCAATCATTGGTCGTACTATTACCGTATACATCCATCGTAGTATTTTTGGTGTACAACCCCAACTTTTCCCAGCGATGGATCTGCAGGTCATAAGTGCTCTTGTAGTTTTCTTAGTTATGTTACTTACATGTGTTTTCCAGAGTAACTTCTGATCAGGAGCAATACCCAAAAATGTTACCTCTGTATGTAGTTCCACCTCCGTTCCATCTAAAAGAATGGTCTTCAGGTTTTTAAGTTTATATTTCCTTGTAAATGGTACAATTGTAGTTTTTGTTAGATTAATATTCAGCCCTACTTTTAAACACCATCGTTTCGTGATTATTAGTCCCAATTGTATTAATTCACATAGAGTATTTTCAAATTTACCTCTACATATTATTACAACGTCGTCAGCATAACCCTGAATCATTAGTCCAGTATTTTTTGTTCCTCCAAAAGTTCATCTATGACAATTCTCCACAGTAGTGGAGACATAACCCCACCTTGTGGACAACCTTTTGTTGTGTTTGCTACTAGAGAGCCTGTACTCATCGCTATTTCGACTGCTCTAGTCTTCAGCATGGTTCCCATCCAACATGTCAAGGTATTCTTAACCTCTCTGCGGATAAGAACTTCTTTTTTTGCTTCATGCGTGGTGTTATCGAAGGCTCCTTCGATATCTAGAAACGCACATAAAGCTATTTCTTTTGTTTCTAGAGTGTCCTGTCAGTTGATTAAGGGCAGTTTCCGTTGATCTATGTGCCCTGTATACATGTTGACAAGAATGAAGAGGAACAATTACTAGGACAGTTGTCCTTACATAGTTATCTATAATTTTTCAAGAGTTTTAAGTACAAAGGGTGAGTAGGATCCTTCTTCCCTGCCTTCGGAATGAAGACCACTTTTGCTCGACTCCAAGATCTATGAACAATCTGCCAAGTTCACTTATTTCATCCACAATTTGTTAAATTAAGTGAAAATATTCGACTATTTTGCTAATATTGATCAAAAATTTGGTTTCTGAGTTTAAATACTCTAAGAATGGGCGTGGTTGAATTAATTTAACGCCCACCGCAATATCTCAGGAACGCGATGATCTACGAAGACAAATGTTTGTATAAAGGTGTACCATTTTACAAAAAGTGGGCATGGTTGGGTGAATTGAACGCTCACCGTTGTAGCTCAGAAACATGATACTGTTCGATGATTAACTTTAGTGTAAAGGTGTTTGGGATCTATATCTACCATCTCACCAAATATAATTCCAAAAATGGTGGGCGAGGCTGGAAAGTTTATTAATCATAATTAACAAATAAACTAAGACTTGATTCTATTAAAAAGGAACCCGGGCACCGCCGGGTAAATAAAGCTAGTTTTTATATATATAGAAGATTTATATGTATATAATTGTCTCCAGTATCTCAAGATCGGCTCTAACGATTTTGCTGAAATTTTGCAGTTTGGTGGTTCTTGACGAGAAAAAATATTGCGACATGTTTTATCCTTGAAAAAAGCCGTTAAGTGGGCGAAATCGATTTTGTAACTGGGCATAGTCAAAAACTATTTTTTCAAATAAAATGAGAATGTTTGGTCGGATTTGAATACGGTTTGGTGCTTGTGGTCTATAATCATTCAAAGAATTTTGTAAAAATACTTTTGTGGGCGTAAGTGGGCATGGTCAAACAGTTTTTTAAACAAACAAGATTTGGTTGATTTGGTACTTTATCTTGAAAATGGCTCAAACGATTTTGATGAAACTTACCAGTTTGCCGTTATTTGGTACAATAATAAGATTGCGACATCGGAAAAACTTTCGAAGTGGATAAAAAAGTGGGCATTTTCGAAAATGAATTCTTATCATATAAAATAAAAACAGTAAGTAAAAATTTTATCCCTTTTTTAATTTGGTTGATTGATCATTTACTGGAAATAAAGTTTTAAAAAATCTATAAGTTTTTGGGGGAATCTCTTCCATTGGGATTCCTCCAGAACCTAAGCGCATCTTCTAAAACTTTTTTTAGCAAATCGATTCTTTTGGCACTAACGAACAACAAAATCCATGTGATTTTCATAAAAAGTTTCCACTGGAATTTCTCCAGAACCTAAGCGTGTTTTCCAGAACTTATAATTGCAAATCGGATATATTGGCACTTACGAACAACAAAATCAATGTGCTCTTAAAAAAAGTTTCCTCTAGGATTTTTCCAGAACCTAAGCGTGTTTTCCAGAACTTATAAATGCAAATCGGTTCTATTGGCACTAACGAACAATAAAATGCATGTGCTCTTCAAAAAAAGTTTCCACTAGGATTTCTCCAGAACCTAAGCGTGTTTTCAAGACATTATAAATGCAAATCGGTTGTATTGGCACTAACGAACAACAAAATGCATGTACCCTTCAAAAAAGTTTCCACTAGGATTTCACCAGACTCTAAGCGTGTTTTTCAGAACTTATAAATACAAATCGGTTCTTTTGCCACTAATAAACAACAAAATCCATGTGCTGTTTAATTTTACCATTAAAACGTTAAGTTAATATTAACTTAATTATCTGCAATAGAACTATTTTAATTAAATTGTTCTGCATGGAAATTGGTGGTTTGTATGGTAAGTGGGCGTTGTTCTTATTAGTAGTTTTGTGTTACCATTAAAATGTAAAATATTGAATTTGAATTGGTTATCTGCACTGAAACTTTTTTGATATTTTTTTTCGTATGGAAAGTTGTATAGGAGGGGGTATCGTTAAATCGACTCAAAATCCAACGCTCATCATTTATATAAGTACTTTGTCATACTTACCACGCCCCCTTCTGTGCGTTATGGAAGAACAAACTCAATATACCCATACACAAACGTGTATCTAAATAAAAATTTGCAAAGTTGAACACTGTGACTATTGAATAGTTCGTTTAAAAAAATTGAAATTTGTATATGGTCATCAAATAATTAATTGTTTTTCTCAAAAAATTAGACAATGTTTTCATTGCCGCCACTGTACTGTAATGTTGTGACAATGTACCTTAACAGTAGCAATATAGAAGTATTACATATATGCATTATTATATTTGTTTACAAAACTTAGTTACATATGTCAATCAATAAACAAAGACGGTTTACATATGCAATTTCGTCGAGTGCAGTTTTTTGCATCGATTGACCTTTGCTTTTAGTCACTCAAAACACCAAATTTCACCAGAATAGTTATGAAATATAATAAGTTAAATGAGTAAATTAGATTATTAGATATTACATGCAAATGTTAGAATAAGATAGAAATAATATTATTTTGTATAAAATTGTTCTCGCGTATAAATAAAATAACTCTTACTTTGAACTGCAAACTGATCTTGCGCCCATCAGTCAATATAGCGTGTCTCGGTGATTATTAGTTAAAATAAACTGACTTTAAACAATTATAATGGTACTAACATATAACAATTTTGATAACAAAGAAATAAAAGTTTTTTTTTTAATTTGGTTGATGTACATAAAAGTACATATAAAAAAATTAAAAAAAGTGGTTGTTTTTGTTTGTTGTATTTTTTGTAAGCCTTAAAAAACGTGGTAAGGTGGTTGGTATCAAACTTTTTTAAATATAATTTTTTGTTTATTTTTAGAAAATACGTCAACAAGTTAAATGTTATCTGCAAATGACATCATCAACAGGGAGAAACGAACTTAATGAAGCCTTGGAAGTCATAGAATCAACAAATTTAAAATATTTTACTGGTGAAATGAATGCCGAATTTTATGCACTTAAGGGCCTGCTCTTAGCACAGATAGGGCGATCTGATGAAGCTGGAAAAGCCTTTAGTGCTGCAGTTCAACTTCATGACGGACTTACAAAGGCTTGGGCAATGTGGGGCGATTATATGGAACAAATGTTTTTAAGAGATAAACAAATTATGATAGGAGTTAGTGCGCTAACTTGTTACTTGCACGCCTGTCGTCACCAAAACGAAAGCAAGACTCGAAAATATTTAGCAAAAGTATTGTGGTTTTTATCATATGACAATGCAACCAATACGCTTATGAACACATTAGAAAAGTACGTGGTTGGTGTACCACCATCATATTGGTTACCTTGGATACCCCAATTACTTTGCTGCCTAGTTCAATACGAGGGAAATGTTATACTAAACTTATTAAGTCACGTAAGTTGCAATTATATTTTTTATTTTAACTTTAAAATATTAATTGAAATTTAACTTTTTAAAAAACTTGCGTGTTTTTTTAAATATCTTTAAATTTTTTTAAATTATAATTTAAACTTTTGTTTTGCGTTTTTGATTTTTATTACCCTTTTTTTTTAATTTTTTCATTTTAATCAATTTTATTTTGAGGATTTTTTTTTTGTTGTTTTCAAGATTTTTCGATTTTTTTTTATAAATTTTTTTTTATTTTCCGTCCGATTTTAAATAAAATAAATAATGGATATTCAACTTCTAAACTCCGATGAGCTGACGTATGAAATTGAGGCGCGCGGTTTACCTGCAGGTACGGAAGGCATTGCGTACTTCCAGACACATTGAGGCGCGCGGATCCGTCAATATTTTTACTGCTTATCGGCTTGAGTTTGCGTAGGATAAGCAGGAGATCGAAGAAAAATTAGGTGAGGTAGGGCAATTAGTAGCGACGCCGCCTATGGGCGCTAAATTTTCCGAGTACCTGAAAGCTCTCGCAAAGTTTGAGTGGTGCTTATGCCGATGTCGGCGAAAGAATTTACTGAGCAATCGGAGCTCAAACTTACAATTTCAAATAAATTAGCGGTTTTAAATTCCGATGTAGGAGTAGATGAGCCGAAAACGTCTTCTGTTACAAGTAGGTCGATTGACGGTCCTCTCGCCACTCTAGAGAAGAGTATGGCGGTGGAAGAAACGCCTGTCAGGGTTGTGTAAAGGGATGCTCCTCATATAGGAGCAGATAGGATAGAACGATTTTCTAAGTGGGAGTTTCAACTCCGGCGAAAAACTGGATATGTCCCTCCATGCCTTTTTAGAACGAATCGACGAGCTATGCGAGGCTCGTGGTGTCAGCGAGACACAATTGTTTAGAGGTGCTATCGATATATTTACCGGCAAAGCACTTATTTGGTTTAGGGCGGTTAGGAAGGTAGTGTAAGGCTGGCAAGAGTTGGTTGTCGAGCTGAAGTTAGAGTTTTTGCCTCCAAATTACGATGAGATTTTATTGGTTGAGATTAGGCGTAGGACTCAAGGAGGCATGTTCGGTCAATTATCCGAGCCCTTGTCAGAGCGGCGCATGTTAGGTATCGTTTAGGGTAATTTATCTCCGTTTTACCAAACTCAGCTGGGCTTGGCTGAGCCGGAGAATTTGAGAGAATTGGTCGTGTTAAGGCGAAAATTAGAAGCAGTGCGGACGAATGTAGAGTCATTCGTGTCGCCACCTAATAGCAAGTCGAAGAACTTGCTGGAGCCTGACTTGGCGTACGTTTGTGCGAGCGCTGAAGTAGCGGAAGTCAGAGCTCCGTTTAGGAATAATAGGATGGAGAGGAGAATTCAGGCTCCTTCCCTAGAATAATCTTCAAATTAGGTGTTATAACTGTAGGCGTTTTGGGCATGTTTCACCAAACTGTCCAAGTGGTATCAAGTGCTACGGTGGTGGTAGACTTGGTACCATGAAACGAAATTGTCCTCGGTGCTCGGCGGGAGCAGGACAATCCAACCAGCGAAGTGTGGGCATTGCTGGAGTAGGAGCGGACCAGAGAGGCCAGAATGACCAAGTAGGTCATCGAAGGACAAGCAGCCCTAGGAATAATTTTGGTGGCGCTAATCAAGCACCACGGCAGGTAAGCCAGAGGCAGGAGCGTTCTCCCGAGAATTCGGGAAATGTAGAGCGAGCTCCTGGACACGCAGGTCAGGAGACTCGCGAGGATTAATTAGGTTAGCTAGGTTGCCAGCGAGCAATCAGCTGGTGGGTGGCTCTGAGCGTCGGCGCCAGAGCAGGGAAATGTGTTTGAATTTAGGTTAGGAAGTGAATTAGATAATAGGCCCTATTTAGGTGTTAAAATTTTTGTAGTTTTAGTTAAGGGCTTATTAGATTCAGGTGCTACTAGGACAATTCTGGGTCAACCTGGTTGGGATATTTTAAAATCCTGGGGTTTGACTTTATCATCTTTCTCGATTTCGAAAGTTTTAGTAAGTGGCGTTGTTTCACTACCATTTGAGGTTGAGGGCAAGTCGGTCCTTATAGAGTGCCTCGTAATCGCAAGAGTGCCCCAGAAGCTGATTTTAGGTGTGGACTTTTGGTCCAAGGCGGGCATAGTCCCGGATTTATCCCGAAATCAGTGGAGATTTTCTGATTAAGTCGAGGTCGCGTCAGTTGCTACGATCGTAGAGAGATCAGAGCGTTATTATCCAGTATCGCCAGCGATTCAGAAGAGAATCGACGAATAAATCTAGAAAATGTTAGATAAGGATGCGATAGAAGTGTCCCCTATTCCTGGGACATCACCAGTAGTTATGATTAGGAAAAAATATGATTCTTATAGGTTTTGTGTTGATTATAGAACTTTAAATAAAAATACGGATAGAGATAGTTATCCTCTCCCGTATGTATATATGTATACGTATATATATAAATATATATATATATATATATATATATATATATATATATATATATATATATATATATATATATATATTAGGTGTACAAATAAGTTTCCGCCGTTTTGAGAAAGATGGCGTGGCACGAGGTTTACGTTGGAATTCGCAGATGGTAACCTACTTGAAAATTAGTTTGTTTATTCCAGAACAACGTAACCTTATCATGTTATTAAGTTCGCATTAGCATCATATATTTTTCTTCATCTAAAAATGTCTCAATTTGAGCCAACTAAGTGTCATATGCGGGAACTTTTAATTTATTTTTTTAATTTAAAAAAATCTGCTGCTGAGTCGCATCGATTGCTCGTAGAAGCATATAATGAGGATGCTTTGAGTGAGAGAACATGTCGTGAGTGGTTTCAAAAATTTAAAAAAGGTGATTTTGACATAAAAGACAAAGATCCAGTGGAAGGCCGAAAATTTACGAGGATGCAGATTTGGAGAAATTATTGGGTGAAGATTCGTCTCAAACACAAAAGGAACTTGCACTTAGTTTAGAAGTCACTCAGCAAGCAGTCTGACATCGTTTAAAATCGTTTAAATATTATTTTATTAACAAAAAACGGCGGAAACTTATTTGTACACCTAAGACATATATATATATATATATATATATATATATATATATATATATATATATATATATATATATATATATATATATATATATATATATATATATATATATACGTATACATATATACATACGAGAGAGGATAACTATCTCTATCCGTATTTTTATTTACGAAGTAATGCAAACCGTGCCTAGCGCCCTCTACCGTAGATTTAAGCAAACATCTCAATCTTTGTAACTTTACCTTTTTCTCAATAAACAACAGGTTATGGGCCCAGTCCCAGGCCCAGTCATAAAAAGTATATGTTTACTAAAGTTCCTTTAAATTGAGCAAAAAGAATTGCGGATAAAGTTTCGCGAAATAAAGTATAATTACGAAGAGTAATTATGGCCAGCTCATCAGTAAGGATTGAGCCGCTAAATGCGGATGATTACGACACATGGAAGCTGCACGTGCGTGCAGTACTGATTAAAGCCGATTTGTGGTCTTACGCAGATGGCACCAACCAGTGCCCAACTGATACTGGCAGTACCAAATGGAAGCAATACGACCAAAAAGCATGTGCCGATATTATGCTGTCGATTGCTCCATCGGAATTGGGACTGATTTCCGAATGCGCAACATCCAACGAAATGTGGTTAAAATTGCAGTATACTTTTCAGTCGAAAGGGCCTGCGCGAAAAGCCACCCTTTTGAAGCGCATTGCACTTGCCCGCATGAGAGAGGGCGACAACGTTCGCGAGTTTTTGAATGAGTTTTTCAATGCAGTGAATAAATTATAGGAAATAAATGTCACGGTCGGTGACGATTTATTGGCGATTTTGTTAATTTACAGTTTACCAGATTCATTTGAAATATTTCGCTGTGCCTTGGAAACGCGGGATGAACTTCCCACCCCAGAAGTTCTACGTGTTAAAATCTTGGAAGAAGATCAATCTAGAAAAGCTAAGGAATCAGCAGCAGAGCAAAATGTTTTACTTGCAAATTCTAAATTCAAATATGCTGGTAAACATTTTGGCAAACAATTTGGCAACTCCTTTGTCATCGCTAAGCGTAAAACGAACACAGCTGCGAAGGAGAAAAACGAACAGAGAACTTGCTATAAGTGTGGTGAAATTGGCCACCTAGCACGAAATTGCCGATCAAAACAAAACGCAATATTTTCGCAGTCAAATTATTTGAGTCTTTATTATTTGAGTATGCATTTTTAACAACAAATTTGCGTTCTAATTGGTGTTTAGACAGCGGTTGCTCATCACATATGAACTCTTACAGGAGTAATTTTTACAACTTTAAACAAATAAGCAGAACACTAAGCTTAGCCAACAACGATACAGCAGAGATCACAGGTGTTGGCGACATCAAAGTAAATGTCAGCGCAGAGGGATGTGAAGAACGCATAAATTTCGAGCAGGTAATGTATGTACCTGACTTACGAACAAATTTGCTGTCCGTGTCCAAAACTACTTAAAAAGTACTCACCCCGCAGCAACAGTCGCTGAAGAAAATTACAGCAGCTTATACGAATGGCACGTTCGCATGGGGCATCTTAACGAAGGTGATCTGAAGCGCATGACTAGCATGGTTTACGGCATCGACTTTTGCGATAATAAAAAATTACCAAAATGTGAAGTCTACATAAGCGAAAAGCAAACCCAAAAAAGTTTCGCCAAGTATAGAGAACGGCGAACTTCAGAGCTGATTGAGATCGCGCACAGTGACGTTTGCGGACCTATAAAAACGGGCTCACACTCAGGAGCAAAATATTTTGTCACATTCAAAGATGACTACTCTAGATACTGTGAAGTTTATTTCATCAAGAACAAGTCTGATGTGCTAGAGATGTACAAGAAATTTAAGAACTCTGCTGAAAGTCTCACAGGATGTAAAATCAAGACATTACAGTCAGACAATGGTAGAGAGTACATCAATGATGATTTTCAAAGATACCTAGACGGTTGTGGTATTAAAAGGCGGTTGACTGCTCCCCACACATCTCAGCAAAATGGTATTTCTGAGCGCAAAAACCGAACGCACGCTAAAGCAAGCAAACTTGCCACTTGCTAATTATATTATAAATCGATGCCTAACAAAATCACTTAATGATGAAATTCCTATTAAGGTGTGGACAGGCAAAACTCCCACCGTAATGCATGCTAAGGCATTTGTATTGATAAAAGACAAATCAAAAGGTAAATTTGACTCTCGTTTTGAAGCATGCGTATTGATGGGCTACTCCAATGAAGCCAAGGCCTATCGTTTATGGTCTTTAGAGAAGCAACGAATAGTAATAAGTCGTGACATAAAATTTTTTGATGATGCAACCAGACGAAAACTTATCGATATCTGAAAAAAATGGGAATAAATGTAGAGAAAATATGGTGCGCCCATCAAATAAGAAACATGGTTCAGGAACACCACGATTTCTGAGAACTGGATTGCCAGGACGACCAAAGAAAGCTAATCAGCTCATCATTGAAAACACAACTGCAAAAGTTGATGACGATGCCGATAGCAGCGTAGAGTTTGAAGACTGCGATTTTGTAAATTTGGCAACCACTAACGACCCAATGTAGTTACAAGAAATTCTTTCTTGGATTTTCTAAGTGTACGAAGTAATAGTGGTCATTTTTTTTGTGTGTTTTAAATTAATACTTCTGAATAAATGTATATATTTTTTAAATTTATTAATCTTTTTTTTATTAATATTTGTTGGTAGCTGACACTAGAAACTTTTCAAAAATGTAAACCGTTCAAAAATTAAAATATTGAACTGCAAAAAAAAGTGTAGCTGTACGAACCAATAGTGGTTAGGGCTTGTATATCTATCTTGAGTATTTCTCTACGTTACAAACATTGGACCAAAACCAATATACACCACTGAGTTGTGCATAAAAAACGCGGTTAATGCGTTCTTTATTATTTTTTACCTTTATCGACTTGTCAGCAGCGAAATACAAAAGACAATTGAATGTTCAAACGGAAGTAGTCTTTATACTTATTTTAGAACTAGTGAAATTCATAGAATTTAGGACATTAACAGGGCCCTACATAATAATTATAATTAATGTATAACAGTTTTTTTTCGGTACGAACAAACATCGTTATCAGTTTGCGTTTGTGAGCATTTTTTTTCGAAAACAATTGAATTTTTCTGCCAGAGTATTACTGGTGGCGTCCATGGTAATTCTATTTACTCGTAACAAAAAATTCTAAAATCAAAAGAAGACAGCTTATCGTAAATTTTGAATTAGTGTTTAAATGCGTGTATGTTTGTAAACTAACACACATAAGAAACTATCAAATCAATACAGTGGCGATAAAAAAACAACGCGTGTCTAAATAAAAATCAAAGAATGATTTGCAAAGCATTTTTTAAATTGCCAGTTAAGGTATACATTCTCCGGTTTTTTTGTTTATAAACTATATATCTGTACTGTAGTTTTAAGACAATGTACCTTAAGAACAGTAGCAATATAGAAGTATAACATGTAAGGTTCGCGCATGCTTCTGTTTCTATAATATAATAAATGAATATATATTTCTTTCTATCTATCTTTGTATCCTTTATGTGTATAAACCATTCATCCGATTGCGATGAAATTTTGGGGAATTGCTGTGCTGACGCACATTTTTTGACGCACAAAATTTACCACGTCCACCTATTACGGCCGCAATTTGTAAAACTGTCTTCCTATATGTATATATCGTTTATTAGCCACAACGGGGCTTGTACAAAAAATATGTGTTATAGTTTTTACCCCCTCTTCATCTCTACAGCTTCTAGAGAAGTCATTTGAGAAGATATTTAGGCTACAAGCATGAGTACCTATGATACAGTGTCGTGTTAGAACGCTTACTAATTTGAGACCTACTAATAAAATTTAGGTCGATTGAGCGTTTTAGATTCAGTTTTTTCTCATAACATACGCGAGATGTTGCATGTACTACTCCCCATCCATCTGGAGTTAGTTTCCCTGATGAGGAGTTTACATGTTGATAGAATAATACCATATTCCTTGTTGATAGGTAGCATTTTTTTGTTGTACCCTCTCGAGCGAGTTCATCAGCTTTACAGTACCCTGGAACGTCCCTATGTCCGAGAACCCAGCATAGTTTGATTTATAGCTGCTTCGCAATCTCATTAAGAGATTTGCAACAGATGAGGACAGTTTTTGATGAAATTTAAACTGATTCCAGGACTCTCAGAGCAGCTTGACTGTCTGATAGAATAAGAATGTCGATGGCTTATATCCTGTTCTTCGGAAGCCAAGAAGTTGCTTCGTGGATAGCAGCTATTTTAGCTTGAAACAAACTACAGTGAAATATTAAGGTTTAGGCATTCAGAGTAGACTCCACCGCCTATTCTTTCAAGAAGTTTTGAACCATCAGTGTAAATTTGGATGGCTTGAGATGAAAGAGTACGCCTTACTCCCATTCGTTCCTCGAGGATACGTTGGATACGTTGAAATACTTATCAAATACAAGCATTGGTGTGATGTTGTCTACTACTTTCGGTATTTTGTTGAGTATTTGAAGTATAGATGAGTGTCCCTTATTTACCGTTCTCTATTGTAGTGAAACCCGCTGTCTAGTAGCTGTATTGGCCGCTACTTGTTTGCCGACGATATCAGTGGGTAGCAAGTAGAACACGGTATCCATCGTCACCGATAACAACGATTCAAAAGTGGACGTGTTTTTTTTCGTCCCGTGCGTGAATCGTTTTTACTAGTGTTACAGTGTTTTTATAATCCATAAAATAGCGAAATAGACGCTCAAAATTATTGTGATCGTTTTGGCTTGTTTAAGAAAGCTGCTAACGGCACAAAACAATTAAAAGTTAAAAAAATATATATCAAAACAAACAAATATAAAAATCAATAATAACAAAAAACACCAACAATGCCAGTGAAGAGATCTCCAGCTCGAGAGAGACGTGACTCGAAGGCAACTACAATAACTACACCAGTTCAAACACTAAGAACAACAAATATTTTGTCCGCGAAAAAACCAACAGTTAACAAAACGATGTTGGCTGCTGAAACAAAAACAAAAGAGAGATCGAGTCCTTTGCCGTGGAGCGCGCAATGTGTTTCTACCGCTATCCCAACAACACAAGGGTGTACTGACATTACCCCGAAAAGACAAAACACCCAAAATATTTTTGGGGATTATATCCCCAACGAAAAATTAAATCTGCAACATGGCTCGCAAAACGACGACCAATTCGTATATCAACAGCAAGAATATATCCAACAGTCAAAACAGCAGGAATCCCAAAAACAACCTCAATCGCAAAGCCAACAACAGATTGGAGCAGTACCTTCGGATAAAGAACGACCCGCCACGAAGCCATCTGTAAGTATGTCAACAAGTGAGCGAACCGCATTGGTAAGTAGGACAAAAGGACCGGCAGTACAGACTGGTATGGATCGCTACATACTAGTTAAACGGAAATTAAGCCCACAAAACGTTCCTAGAATGACAAAAAAAAATTCTGATGAACCATCTGATCCCTTAAAAAATAACAGGTTTTCTCCATTAGGTGAACAAAATTAAGATAAATCAAATATTGATACGGAGGCTGCTCCTAGTGCTCCAAACCGCCGTCAATTTACTTGCGCGAGCGTAGCTCAAATGATTTGGTTTCAAACATTACACGACCTATCGGCAGTAATAATTTTCATATAGTCCCTCTGACTAAAGGGGACATACATGAAACCAAATTACAAATCTACACTGAGAGTAATAAGCGTATTATTTCTAAATTTCTAAATGATAATAGTAAAAACTACTGTACATATCAGCTCAAAAGTAGCAAAGGCATAGCAGTGGTCATTAAAGGCATAGAATCCAGTGTAGATTCTAATGAAATTAAAGAAGCATTAGAAGAAAAAGGGTTCGGTGTAAAAGTTGTGATCAACATAATAAATAAGAACAAAAATCCGCAAGCAATGTTCAAAATTGAATTAGACCCTAATTCAACTAATTTAAAAAAAAAACGAAACTCATCCTATCTTTGAGCTGAAATACTTACTGCACCGTAGAATATCAGTAGAGGAACCACATAAGCGCAGTGGTCCGGTGCAATGTGCAAATTGTCAGGAATACGGACACACGAAGTCCTATTGCACACAGCGCACAGTATGTGTATCTTGTGGGGATCTCCATCATTCCTCCCAGTGTACAAGTAACAAAAATGAACCAAATTCGAAAAAATGCAATAATTGTGGAAGAAATCACACAGCGAATTATAGAGGTTGTCCTGTGTACAAAGACTTGCTAGATAGATTAAATAAACGCAAGCAAGCAGCTCGTAATCAACCTGAAATTGTACCCCAAAACTTTGTTAAGTAACATAATGTTACATCAAATGCATCTAACCAAGTAACTCAAAATATATCCTATGCAAATGCATTAAAATCAGGAATAGAACAAGTACCTCAAATCATACCCCAAGCATCTGGAGGGCTGGAGGCTATGATTTTAAACTTAACGCAATGTATGACACAATTTATGTCTATAATGCAAAGTATGCTCCAAGACATGATTAGAACGCAAAATCAAATGTTGCAAGTTTTATTGGCTCAAAAATGAGTTCTTTAAAGATTTGTTTATGAAATACAAACTGCGTTAGCCAACATAAATATGAAATCACAACTTTCTTAATAAATCAAGAAATTGATGTCATGCTTCTTGCTGAAACTCATCTTACAAGCAAATATAATTTCGGCATAACAGGTAACACATTATATAAGACAAACCATCTAGATGGCAAGGCTCATGGAGGAACTGCAGTATAAGAAACCGAATAAAACATCATGCCTTAGAAACATATTCGAAAAGCTATCTGCAAGCTACCTCAATATGCGTAAATTTGCAATGGAGGAACTTTAACACTGTCTGCTGTATACCGTCCGCCACGATTTACAGTAACTGAGAAACAATTTAAAGATTTCTTTGACACCCTAGTAGGCAGATTTTTGGCTGCTGGAGATTATAATGCTTAACATACGCATTGGGGCTCACGTCTTGTAAATCCAAAAGGTAGACAACTGTACAATACCATCCTTAACCGACAAAATAAATACCAGGTAAACCTACCTACTGGCCTAGAGATAATAAGAAAATACCAGTCCTTATAGACTTTGGTATCATAAAAAATTTAAGCAGAAATCTAATCACAGCTTATACAAGTTTCGATCTATCATCTGATCACTCTCCTGTAACCTGTTGCGTACTTAATAAGCCAATACTAGCTGAGTTTCCCACCCGACTAACCACCCATAAAACGAATTGGCTTAAATATAAAAAGTATATCAGCAGTCATATCCATACAAACCCAAAAATAGAGTCTGATGGGGATATCGAAGACTTTGTCCAAATTTGTAATTCAATGGTGACATCAGCGGCGGAACATACTACTCCTAGGAATTTTACTGCTACAAAAATGGCTGCATTAAATAATAGCTACATAGAAAAACTCGTAACAGACAAGCGTCGACTGAGAAGAGAATGGCAAGCACATAGATCCCCTTTTGCAAAGCAAAGACTCGCTGATGCTACGAGAAAACTTAAGGAGGCCCTTAAGCTAGAAGAAGACAAAGACCAAAGTAACTTTGTGAAAAGATTATCACCTCTGTGTACAACAAAGTTCTCACTGTGGAAGGCAAACAAGAAGATAAATTTACCTGTAGATGGCGAATCGCCAATCAGAAGGCCAGATGGTAACTGGGCACGCAGCGAAGAAGAAAAAGCCAAAGCATTTGCTAAATACTTGAGCCAGGTTTTAACACCAAATCCACCTACTCAGGGTTTTGTAATTCCTTCCTTAAATAACCTTTCAAATTATAGAACAGTGTCAGTTGTTTTAAACCGTGATGAGGTTAATAATATCATACGAAACGACCTAAATCCAAAAAAAAAATCCTGGGTATGATCTTATAACTCCGAAAATGATTATCGAACTACCAAGTACAGTAACATTATACCATCCTATCAATTTGGCTTCCGCAAAAACCATGGAACCATAGAACAGGTGAATCGTATAACTAATGTGATAAGAAAAGTCTTTGAGATTCGAGAAAACTGCTCAGCAATTGTTCTTGATGTTGCTCAGGCATTTGATAGAGTATGGCATGAAGGTCTTGTGTACAAATTAAAGTGTTTGCTCCCTCCTAGCATTCATAAGATACTAGAATCATACCTTAAAAATCGTACATTCAGAGTAAGGGTCAAAGAATTTATAACGAAAGACAATGTAATTGAAGCGGGTGTTCCTCAAGGAAGCGTTATTGGGCCCATTCTTTAAATCCTGTTTACCTCAGACATGCCAACGAATCCTGGTTTAACTACGTCAACATTTGTTGATGATACTGCTATCCTTTGCAGCAATAAATGCCTAATAAAAGCATCCAGAGACATAGGTGAACACTTGAAACTTGTAGAAACGTGGCTGTCGAAATGGCGAATAAAAGTAAATGAGCAAAAGTGTAAACATGTCACATTTATGTTAAGAATGGGTACATGTACCGCAGTTACTCTTAATAATACTATAATTCCGTAATCAAATGAAGTCACTTACCTTGGTATTCATTGAAGCTAAAAGGACACACTTAATACTAAAAGCAACTACAAATGTCCTGCATTGGCTTATTAACCATCGATCTGCACTAAGCTTGGAGTACAAAGTACTCCTGTATAGTAGCATTCTAAAGCCAATATGGACTTATGGCATCCAGCTGTGGTGTAACACAAGCAAAACTAATCTCGAACTAATACAGAGGGCTCAGTCCAAAATACTTAGAACGATCACTGGAGCACTATGGTATCTAAGAAATGAAAATATTCATAAAGATCTCAATTTGCCTATGGTTAAAGATGAAGCCATGCGCATAAAGCAGAGCTACCTGCAGAAACTGACAATTCACCCCAACCCGTTGGCACGATCATTGGTAAATACAATTCAGACATCCCGTCTCCGAAGAAACGATCTCCCAGCCATGTAATCTGCATCCACATGATGCACCATACAATTGTATACACTTGTATATTATGCTAAGACCCCATGATGCGCTAGTTCGCATTGGTCTGTACATAAATAGCATTTAATTATACAAGGCCCTAAGATGCGCTAGGTCGCATTGACTTTCTTCGAATATAAATTTTTACAAATCTTCACATGATTTAAGGTCCCATGATGCACTGTGTGGCATTGACCACGATGTTCGCTGCCTATGCAAATATATATATGCAATTTATGTTTTATTCTGAATTTGTAATAATTTTATGAAACTTACAATTATTTATCAACTACAGTTACCTTAGATGTGTAATGTATCGTTTAGTTTTAAGATTTAAAAAACTTATTGTTAGTTCTTAAGCCAAGAAGATTCAATAAATAAAAGAATTTATAAAAAAAAAGATGATAGGTGTGGTTCGTAGAGCACCACTAACACATATGGCCGCAGATCGTTGAACTCTTGAAAATATTTTTGAGTTAGTGATTTTATCCAGTGATGGACACCGTAAGTCATAATTACGGCCATATATTGCCAGTGGATAATTTAAGGTTGCTATCCCCATTTCTTACCAATGCTATATTAGCATTTTTGGCCCAAAAGTTGCGGCCATTTTAAATTATCCACAGCCCAAAACAGTTAAAGAGATACGAAGATTCGTTGCAATGGTAAATTTTTATCGACGATTCATTCCTCATGCAGCAGAAACGCAGATTCCGCTTCTGGCATTTCAAAAGGATAATATTAAAAACGATCGATCTATAATTACTTGGTCTGATGAAGCAAATTTAGCGTTCGAAAAATGCAAGTTGGATTTAGCCAATTGCACTCTTCTTGCTCATCCTTCGGATCCTTCCTATATGTGTTATGGTTGATGCTTCTGATTTCGCTATCGGTGGTGTTCTTCAGCAAAAATCTGTTGATGGATGGAAACCACTTAGTTTTTTCTCAAGAAAGCTGAATGACACTCAGAAGAAATATAGCACTTATGATAGAGAACTGCATGCTGCATATTCGGTAATAAAATACTATCGCCACATGTTAGAAGATAGGGATATCATCATCTTTACGGATCATAAGCCTCTTACTTTCGCTTTCAAGCAAAGTTCTGATAAAGCATCTCCGCGTCAGTTTCGACAGCTCGATTTTATTTCGCAATTTACAACGAACATTCAACATATCAGCGGAAAAGACAATGTGGTTGCTGATTCACTTTCAAGGTTAGCAGCTATTTCTTGCCCGGTGATTATTGATAATGAAGTACTCGCTTTATCTCAAAAACAGGATTCAGAGTTGCAAGAATTTCTTAACAATCCAGAGAAAACGTCACTACAACTTAAATATCTTAAAATATCACATGGTAGCAAAGCCGTTTATTGCGATGTATCAACTAATTTTTCACGACCATTCGTGCCGCCTCAATTTCGTAAACAAATTTTTGTATCAATGCACAGTCTTTCACACGGTGGCATAAATGAAACAATCAAAAGTTTACAAACACACGCATAGTGCTATCGGAAGTTTTCCTCAGACGGATCGATTTGCTCACATTCATATTGACATTGTTGGTGCCCTGCCATCATCTCAAAGAATGTCTTATATCTTAACTTGTATTGATCGCTTTACCAAATGGCCTGAGGCATTGCGTATTCCAGATATACAAGCAAAGACCGTAGCGAAAGCACTTTACAGTGGTTGGATAGCCTGGTTGGGTGTTCCCAAAAAAATTACTTCTGATCAGGGGCGACAATTTGAATCAAGTCTTTTTAGAGAACTTACTCGTTTTCTAGGATGTGAACGTATTTGAACTACCCCTTATTATCCATGTTCGAATGGCATCGTCGAACGTTTGCACCGAATCTTAAGAGCGGTAATTATGTGTCATGACACCACCCGTTGGATGGTCTGCGAACGAGTATTCACGAAGATGCAACTCGCTCGGATTTGGTATATGTCATAACAGTTACCATTCCAGGTGAATTTATGACTGATGACAACGATTTTATTCCAACCAACGAGTTTGTTCTTCAATTCCTTAACTGCGAATTTGTATTTTTACGGAGGGATTTTGTTCGAAGATCTCTGCAACAACCCTATGATGGACAATTTCGAGTTCTGGAGCGTTCCGAAAAATTATTCACACTAGATGTAAATGGAATTTAAAAAAAGAGTTCAATCGATCGCGTTAAACCGGCGTACCTACCGAACCCGGAAATAAATATTTGCAGCACTGCAAATCTAAACTTGAATCGAGATGCAATTAGCATCTCTGGAGGAGGACTAATGTAGGCAACTTGATTTAAAATTTTCTTTTTGTCTTGTTTTTACTGTCAGAATAAAAAAAAATTAAAAATTGTAATATTGTTTGTAAAAAAAATATAAAATAAAAATTCAAAAAACTTTCTTAATAAACCTATATCAGTGACACTAAGCCTGATGCCATCATCGGCTACGCGATGCAATCGTAGGATAACTGTTAAAGTCGTGTAGGAGTCATCGACATACTTTTGCAGTTACTCAAATATCACTGAAACGGCCTCCAAAGCAGTCTGTTAGCGTCCTAATATGAAACCGAAGGCAAATGTCATATCGAGTGCTCGATTTCGTGTAGAATATAAGCCGTATGATCAGAACCCAAAAATGATCTGGCATGATATTTAAAATTCTGAGGCGCAAAAGGTGCTTCCATATGACATTGCCTGCGTTGATAAACCTCTTGGGGTGATGAGATCTGCACTGTGCGACCGATTTGGGTATAAATTGTGTTATATATGCTCTGCTCGTGGCTACTTATACTTCGCTACGTCAGATAAATTCTTGCCAATTATCCCTCCCATAGTAGTAACACAAAAGTGATCCCAAAACATTGACGCGATCGAATAAGAACCACGCTAACCTCCCATACAAACCACACCTTTCCATGAGGAAACAAATTATTAAAAATAGTTACAGTGTAAATAATCATTTTAAATTCGGTATTTAACACTTTGGTAGGATCACAAAACTACTAACCAAAAATGGGCGTGATCCAATAAGAACAACGCCCACTTATAATAGAGACATGTAGCACATGTGTGCTAAAAGAAGCAAATTTTTTAGTATCATTGAAATGGCGGAGGGTATATGAGCTTGGGCACAGCCGAAGATTATTCTCTTCCTGGTTTTTATTTACGATTTTACTCGTAAATTAACTTTTCAAACGCATCTGTCATATAAAAAAATAAAACTAAAATGTTGAATTCGGCATTTGTTCGACTAATCGAACACATCATATCTCGGCCGGTGAGATAGTTGGAATGGATTTGGATTCATTGACCCCAAATTAGCCAAAAATGATGTGTTTTACCATACAATTAATAAAATGTACAGCCTTGTCCGACATGAGTTAGGTCTCTTATGACGAAAGGATATTTACCAGAGATGGCTATGGCAACATCAGCATACGTGATCACTCTGCATCCCGCCATCGCCAGGTTTACTCGAAGTGTGTTTACCGCCAGGTTTTATAAGAGAAGAGAGAGGAATCCACCCTGAGGTGTTCCCCTCTTGACTGATCCTTAAGCATAAGTGGCTCCAAGTCGTGCTTTAATAATTCTACCCGTAAGCTTTTGAGTTTTCAGTGCTCTCAAAGCCAAATTCACGCCAAGATCAACCAATGCATTGGTAATGGCGTAAGGCTCAATCTTGTTAAAGGCACCTTCTATATCAAGAAAAGCTACCATGGTAAATTCTCTTAATTGTAAAGATCTCTCTATAATATAAACTAAGGAGTGGAGTGCGGTATCCACAGATTTACCCTTTAAGTAGGCGTGTTGACTATGTGATAATGGTTTAATTACCAGTTTCTGCCTGAGATAGAGATCTATTAAACTTTCTAGAATTTTCAACAAAAAAGAGGAAAGACTAATCGGTCTAAGATCCTTGGGATGAACATGTGAGCATTTTCCTGCCATCGGTATAAAAACTAAACTCACCTGTTTCCACAATCTTGGAATGTGATTAAGATCAAAAATACTTCTATATATTATCAGTAGCCAGGGGAATAGTAAATCTAAGAATTCCTGAATTTCCATTGGATAAATTCCATCTGGTCCAGGGGACTTATATAGTTTAAAGCCTTCTATTGCCCATTTTAGCTTGTTTTTATGAATGACTAGCGAATGCCCGGCATGCGTTGCAATGCCACATAAAAAAAATGGTAGCAAAACTTCCCGATACTTCCCGGTACTTCCGTTAGTAACGGAACTTCCCGGTACTCCCATTAGTTAGCGGAACTTCTCTGTATTCACCGTTGTAGCGATTCTGAGTTATGGCTGTGAAATGATCGGCATACAAACTCAGAAACAAAATCCCAAATTTTTAGGAGCAATATTAGCAATGTAATCGTATATTATCACGTAATTAATCAAATTGTGGGCGTAATAAGTGGGCGTGGCAAATTTTGTATTTTTTGTTATTCTTCCCGGTGCATCCTGTTACATGTTTTCTATATAGCACATCAAGTTTCTGAGCAATAGTGTTAGGCGTAAAAACGATCCACCCTTTTTTTGAAAGTGTGCGTTAAATTGATTTAACCACGCCCATTTTTGGGGAAGACAGTGCCAATACAAACTCAGATACCAAATTTCAGATTTTTATGAGCAATATTAGCCACGTTATCGCATATTTTCTATTTTTTTCAAAGTGGACGTTAAATTGATCCAACCTCTCCCATTTTTGGGAAAGTTATCGGCAGTGTCTATACAAACTCAAATACCAAATTTCAGATTTTTTGGAGCAATATTAGGGAAATAATCGAATATTTTAACTTAGTTTTACAAATTGTGGGCGTAATAGGTGGGCGTGGAAACATTTTCTTTGCCCTAAACCTAAGTTGGCGTGAGCACAGCAACTCCCTAAAATTTCATTAAAATCGGATGAATGGTTTAGACGCCCATTTGGTACAAAGATAGAAAGAAAGATAGAAAGAAAGATAGAAAGAAAGAAGATTTCATTTTTATATATATCGATTTCTAAAGGGTTGTCTTCAGAAGGCGTATAGGCCATCCCCAGGTTGTCACTTAAATAATCTTAGCAACCCGGGGAGTGGGTATTGATTCACTGCTATTACTAGTCCAGGTTACATTTTCTCTTCTAATTAAGCTTTGGTTTGATGCACACTTTGAGAGGATTTTCCGAATTCTAAAGGCCTCAGATGTTTCAGAGACTTCATCACCAAACTTCTTCCAAAATGCGTTTTTTGCAATCCTTACATAATTTTTATAGATCTTCAGGGATGTTTTTTAGTCATCCCAGGCTTCGGTGTTCCTAAGTACTTGGCCGTATTAAAAAGTTTCCTTCTTTTACGTAGCTCTTCTATCTCAGCAGGGAGGCTTCTTCTTACCCCTTACCTTAGTAGTAGGGCAAGCAGTGTGAAGAGCTTGATTCATGTTAACGGTAAGAATTTCAATTAGAGCATCTAGAGACCCTCCATTAGCTGGGGGCTCTGGTTACATTTTAGCAAAAGCTTCTCTAATCTACACCAGTAAATCCCAGTTTGCTTTTTTAAGGTTCCTAAAGTCAGGTTGACTTGGAATGAGGTCATCAAAGTATAAAATAAATAAATATATGGTCATAGAAGGAGTGTTCATTATAAACTGTCCAACGAACGTATTTTGCATGTTTTAGAGCTGCCGGTGACATCCCCGGCAGACTCCCCACCCCTGAAACAAGCATTACCACTAGAGGCTCCGGAGCTAAATCAGCCACCTCATCCTTTCACACTGGGAATCCCCTCTAGGCTCTATCACCCATGTCACACGCCAGTTCGAGGTAATCAAATTTGATCGTCTTATAGTCAGATGGTTCGGCTGGGATCCAGGAACGCACCCTTGGTCGGTTCGGGTTTTTCTCCTCCACGACAGCAAGTTTTTCGCCTGGACATATTTCACCGAAAGGGAGATTGCGATCTTGTATTGATCGAGAGACCTTTGGTCAGCAAAGGAGATCAGCTTCACGTGGCGATGGTACCAACCGTTTCGAACAGAGGGATGCGAGCCAGAGTGCTTCTTCCAAATGGGAAGAAAAATCGTAGAGAGCCTGACCTCTACTTTCTTCCAACTTTCCAACGAAATACTGCCATCGGGATCGTTTTCGTCGATCACCGCCATCACTATGTGGCCAGCGAGAACTTCACTGAAGGTTTTTGTCAGTTTAGGACACGGTTTCTTCGGTTTCGGGCCGTGGGTAATCTCCTTTTAAAACCTATGAGCTGAATTTCGGACCGTTTGTCTTTTTGAGCCCGTATAGAGGGCAGATTTTGAAGTCTGCTTACTGTTGCTAACTTTGCGGGTTGCTCATTTCTGAGCGAAACTGCGCTAGTGCAAAGGCATCTCAAGTAGCTACAGTGCTGAAATTCTAAGAATTTAGCTTTGAACGAATTTCTCCCCAACAGGAGCGTTTATAGACCGCTCCTCAGGTTTTTTATTATTTTTATTTTGGAACATTTGGTTCCCACGAGTAGTCTTAGAATCGTTACAACGGTGAATACCGGGAGTTCCGCTAACTAACGGGGTACTGGGAAGTTCCGCTAACATTTTATTTTTTGTAAGTGGCATTGCACCTCATGCCAGGCATTCGCTAGAATGTATATAAAAAAACAATTTACTTGAATAAATACATTTAAAAAATAAACATTTTATTTTTTTTAAGTGGTAGTGCAATGCATGCCGGACATTTGTTATTATGAAATAAATTAAATAAATTTATATAATTCAATCTAAGCTATACTATTGGTAGTTGCTTTCCATGATTTTTTTTTTGTGAAATAATAAATTTTTGAGTTGTGGCACTTTTAGCGTTTATGTTACGATATAATTAGGTTTAAAATATTATTTAGTGGACTGTTATCATTTTATAAGTTCTTGATTAGACAACAAAATTTTAATCCTTATTTTTTAATTTAGACGTCTTTTCAATTTAAATAAAATTGCTACGTTTTGATAATGTTGTTGATAAGACTATGTTTACTGCTTTTTCTGGCGATCCTGTTGCTAAATTATCGGCTTAGCTTCGCTAATTACCACAATTAAAAAACTCGTTTTCTGAAACTCAGTTATATTTTTATTTACTATTTAATTAACTTATACTTTTGAACGAACTTTTTTAAACTGAGTTCTTCGACTCCACTTTTAGACTCAGATTCCAACCCAAACCAAAACCTCAAGAAACCTATCTAGCTAAAACTATGCCCAGCGGTTACGTCTTACTCTTTGTAAAATCGATCGCGGCTTCTGCATTGGTTGACCCAATTCTTCATATTTACTTAGTCGTATTCGACTTGATTGTAACAGTAACATAACGATTTTATTTGTTTACTAAAATTGCATTTCCGCATAGCGGTGCAATTTTTGTAGTTCATCGTATTTGTCAACAGTTACAATCCGTTTCATGTGAATAAGCCAATATACAACAATATCTTGAAATTTCTATAGTAATTTAAATAAGAGAAAAAAGCAAAAAAAAAATACAAGCTTCAGTTGTTATGTTTGTAATTTTAATGCACCACTTAGTAGTGTATAATGGTTTTGGTCCAATGTTTGTAACGTAGAGAAGTAAGCAATGCAATTTTGTACATTGGTTGCTCTTTTGTCTGAACTGGGACGAACTGATTAGATTTTAGAGCCAATACGTCCAAGACCACGCCCACTATTACAAAAATACTGATTACTTATTAACACGATATCTTAAAAATTATTGGAGATATTGAGTTGAAGTTTTAATAAAAAAAAAATTTTTTATAATAGGGAACAATTAGTTAAAATTTACACACGATTTAGGTGTTCCATATTTACTTTTTATTTTATGTTAAAATCAGCCCATTATAACTTTACTTGGATATTTTGATACATAAACTATCTTAAATAATTATAGTAATCTAATTAAAGTAGTTCATGATTTATAAAATTAGAGTGGTTCAATATTTATTTTTTTTAATAAAATATTATTTTGAGAAATCAAGAACCACCCTAATTTGTTTCTGATATTTTACAATGAGGTGCATTTGGTATAGTTGTTAGGTCGAGTATAATTTTTTACTTGTTTTGTTTCTTTTGTCTATGAATTTATGAATATCAATTTGTATGATATGTTTATAATAAAAAGATTTTATTACTAAAATTAGAATAAAACGTTTTTCTATCTAGCATACTTATACCTAGCAGGGATATTGAGCAGATGATATTGGTATCATCGTCATAAGTTTATAATAATTATAAAATCTATCAGTGACATGTGAGGTACTTAAGTATGTTCTCAAAACATTTGTTTTAGATTAAAAATTATTTATGCCATCAAATTTGTTGCACAAATAACGAAATTCATTTACGTTCATTTTTATCTGCCTTTCTTTATATTATTTCAATATGTTTTAATGCACTTAATTCTTTTAACATTTTTGGACAAAAATTAATTTATAATCAAGTCACGTTTATGGCGGCCGACATTTCTTTTGTAATTAATATATTTAAAAAATATTGTAATTAATAAATTTGTACCGGTGGTGTGCGATATAATAATTTTTCGCATACACAAAACAAATGAATCTCTTGGTGTTTATTTACGCACATATATTTACTTGCACACATACGCACATAAAGTATTTATTAAACATTTATAAACAAAATAAAAAAAGTTTTTTTTTTTAGGTTGGCAGATTATACCCACAGGCTGTATACTTTCCTATACGCACTTTATACTTAACTTTAAAAATTGAACAACGAGAAAAACATAAATCGGTAGAACAAGCTGTTGTTTCTGGAAAACATACACCTGTAAGTACTGAGTATTCAAATATTTGATTTAAAATCCAGAAGAATTTATCAAAATATTGTGGCGTGGGTCAGTGATGTTAACTATACCGAAACTACGTTATTCTACAGTAATTTGGTTGCAAATACAGTAACAAGTAATGAATTGAAATTCTACAGTAATTAAAAAAAATGTTGAAAATTCCACCGTATTTTTCTTAAAAATACATTAATTTTGAAAATTTCCAAATTGCAAAGTGAGGTCCTTTTTTTCAACTACTTTTTGAAAATTTTGGAAAATAAACTAAGACATGAAATGAGGAAAACAAAAAATTTTAAGATTGTGGACGTTTTTTTTTTCTCTTGATCTACTTTTATTGAATATATTTTATATTTTTCTCTTATTATTATTTGAAAAAATTTCGAAAAAGCACCTTTTTTTAATAAACACGATGATTAATAATTTTTTAATATCTTCAGTAATTTTTCTCCAAAAACAGTAATTTTTTGTTGGCAAAATACAGAAGTTTCACAAAATGTACTTAAAATCACTGGTGTGGGGCATTAAACTTGATCGAAAACCAAACCAAAAATTTAAAAAAATAACAAAAATTATATTTTTATACTCTTCGCCACGTGCAAGGGCACTGGATATCTACACTGGAACTATTTCGGATTCTGAGTCGATTTAACGATGTCCGTCTGTCCGTCTGTCCGTCCGTCTGTCTGTCTGTCTGTCATAGTGATAACAGCTGTAGTTTAAAAGCTGTCAAATTTTTTGCTAATGAAAAAACATAAATAAATTTAATTACGAATTGTTGATATTAAAAAGAGTTAATCAGGCAGGTACTACATTTCACTTCCGCAAGAAATCGAAATTATTTCGCATCGAATTTGTTTTTTTAATGTGTTCTACATTCCTCTTTCGCTACTCGTTACAATTTAACCGTTTTTAATATGAATTTCGGAAGATTTTGCAGGTTCTAGAAATGAAAAAAACCAGCAGCAGTATACGAAATAAAAATACTGCATAAAAATTAATTTGAATTAAAGAAAATTTTAATAAAATTAATTAGAAAAAATTATTTGTTTCAAGGGAAAAGCACAAAAATTCTGTGCAAACTTATAGAAGAGTACCATTTTTTAAAAAAAAATTGATTTCCTTTATTTTGCAATCTGTCCATAGGTGGACAATAAGCATTTTGTTCAACATTATTTTTACATGACTTTGAGGTAAATCTTAGCCAATACTAAAAATTACAATTTAAATAACAGACTTACAATTTATTTTTACAAATAGTTAAATTAAGTTTTTATACTTAAAAACGTTGAGGTAGATCTGAGTTGTGACTGTGAGGTTTTTGGCTATGACATTTGGATGCTGGTTAAGCCGAATATAATATTTTCTGCTGAAAGTTTTCACCTCCTCTAGAACTGTTGGCATGTTAAGATCTTGATGCAAAGTTTCGTTGGTGACGTACCATGGTGCGCTGACAATCATTCGTAAAATTTTCGACTGAAATCTCTGCAGTATTTCCAAATTCGATTTATATGCTGATCCCCAGAGCTGGATGCCGTATGTCCATATAGGCTTTAGAATTGATTTGTAAATCAGTTATTTGCTTTCTTGAGTTGTTTGTGAGTTTTTTCCAATCAACCAATACATATTTCTGAGCTTAAGTCCAAGCTGCTTTCTCTTCATGAAGATATGCTTTTGCCAAGTCAGACGACGGTCAAGATGGATACCAAGGTATTTCGCCTCATTTGCTTGTGGAAGTTGGTGATTATTAAAAATTACTGGCGGACACGAGTCTTTTCGTCTCATTCGCTTTTATCCTCCACGTTCTTAGCCATGATTGAATTTCCACCAGATTTTCCTGGAGATATTGTGAAGCATTGGATCCATTTTTGTATATTGCCATTACAACCGTGTCATCAGCAAATGTTGCTGTCGACGTGTTTCTTGTCAGAGGTAGGTCCGCAGTAAATATGGCATATAGGACTGGTCCTAATACACTTCCTTGTGGTACTCCTGAGTTTATTGTGAAGAGATGTGTGAACCCTGCATTATATTTAACCATAAAGTGCCGATTATTTGTATATGACTTCAGTATTTCAAAAAAAGGGTATGGCAATTTTCTTTTTAGCTTATAAAGTAGACCAGGGTGCCAAACTTTATCGAACGCCTGTGTAATATCCAGAAGGGCAACAGTACAGAATTTTTTTTCTTCTAGGGCTCTTCTTATTGTTGAATAAACCACGTGCACTTGCTCTGTTGTAGCGTGATTTTTTCTAAAGCCGAATTGGTGGTCGGGTAATATTTTTCTTTGTTTTAATATGGGAAGTAATTTTTGTAGAAAGAGCTTCTCAAAAACCTTAGTGGCTATTGGTAATAAGCTAATTGGTCTGTACGACGTGACCTGGTCTTCGGGTTTTCCTGGTTTCGACAGCATGATTATTTGTGCCACTTTCCACTGTATTGGGAAATTACCACAGCACAATATTGCATTAAATAGTTGGGTAATATATTTAAAACCAACTTCAGGCAACTCTTTCAGTATTTTTGCAGTTATAAGGTCGTATCCTGGGCTTTTTTTTTATCTTTAAGGCTCGCAATTGTTTGTACTACAGTATATTTTTTAAATGGTTTAATAATCGGCAAATCCATCTGACCTGGCGTATCAAGAAACTGAAATATTTGTTTATCATAACTTTGATTTATATCTGCTGCGAAGGGTTCGAAAACTTTGGTGAGGTGGTTTGCAAATGCGTATGACTTTTCTGTGTCTGTTTTAGTCCAGTTATCATTTTCCATTTTTATAGGTGGAATATGACCCTTTGGCTGGTTTAACTTTTTAGTTGCTTTCCAGAGCGAATAGTCGGTAGCTTCTGTTGCTGTAAGACCGGACAAATAATTTTGTATCTCTTTGTTGTTCTGAAGTTTTAGTGTTTTTTTTTAAGTCTTTAATTGCTATGTTTAATCGTTTTTATCATTAGGATCTCTGGTATTTTGCCACTTTTTTCTAAGTTTACGCTTGTGTTCAATTTTTTGTTTAATGTCGGCTAAAATAATACTTTTACGATTAATTGGAAGTTTTGGAGTTGATGACCACGCTGCTTGCTGTGTTATCTTAACAAAGTTTTCGACAGCTTCATCTAGTTCGTGCTTGTCTTTAAGGGAAATATTTGTATATAAATTCTCATATATAATTTTCCTAAATTTGTTCCAGTCTGTGTACTTGTTATGCAGAGTGGGTGGGAGCTGTATTTGAATTGTCTCTGATGACACTGTTACTAAAACTGGCGAGTGGTCCGAGGAAAGGTCGAGACAGGATACAGCATTGATAGTGTTTCTGTTGATATTTTTGTTACACAAAAGTCGATTAGATCCGGTGTTTTGCTTCTATCTGTTGGCCAATATGTTGGTTCTCCTGTTGACACGTGCATACGATCATTAGATTGCATTGCTTTGAGCAATTCACGGCCTTTTGTTGTGATAAGCCTCGATCCCCAGTTCGTATGCATTGCTTTATAATCGCCTCCAGCTATGAATCTAACGCCAAGTGTATTAAAATATTGTTCAAAGTCTTCTTTCTTAATGGCGTGTTTTGGTGGACAATAAATGGCAGCTATTGTTAACTGGCCTTGCCAGTCTTCTACAGTAATGCTGGTTGATTGTATGTGTTGTTTATTGTTTTTATCGTTCAAATGATGTTTAATTCCATTTTTTTATGATTATGCAATTACCTCCACGAGGAGTACCAGCAAATCATCCTGTGTTGTAAAACGAATAGCGTGATAGCTCAAAATAATTTTTTTCAGTGAAGTGCGTTTCAGATATTAACTAAGATGAATGTTTTTAGTTCTTGGCTGTGTTGATCAAGCCCGTTTGCATTCCATACCGATAATTTGATCTGTCTATTCATTTTGATATTTTTGTGATTAGTAGCGTTGTTAGGATATTTAACATGGTTCCTATTTGTTGCAATACCGTTTTTAACATGCTTTTCAGTTCTGACATGTCATCTGAAGGCTGTTGTGGTGTGATTTTTAGTGGTGTATTCTGCATATTATTTCCGTCTTTGAGGATTTGGGCATATGAGCAGGAAGATTGTGTGTTAGTTATTGGAGTTTCATTTGTGAAAGATCTTACGGGTTGTTTATTGCGAAGGTTTGGGTTTGTTTTTTGTTGAAGTTCTTTATATACGGTGCATCCTCTGTAATTTTCTGGGTGATTTCCCATACACAGGACACATTGTACATCCTCTGATTTGTTTTTGCGTGTACATTGAGAAATTGAATGATTTCCAACGCATTTTACGCATCGCGGCTTGTGGTTGCAATTAGTTTTAGTGTGACCAAATCTTTGGCAGTTGGTGCATTGTGGCTGCTTTTTCTTTTTTCGAGGGGGCTCAAATTTAATTTTTGTATTTAACAATGTAGTTAATTTGTAAATTTCTATGTTGTTTTGTTGAGGCTTCAGGTTTACATAAAATATCGGCAATGGTTGTTTGGTAACTCTTTGTTTGATATTACACACGTTAACTATATTATGACCCAAACATTCAATTGCTTCTTTAATATCTTCTAACGGAGTTGAGTAGTGTATTCCTCTTAGAATAACATTGAAATTTTTGTCATTCTTCATTTTGTATGTGTGGAATTCAGTTTTTTTATTAATCAATTCTTTAACTATAATTGAGTATTTTTCTCCGGTTTTTGGTTGAACTTTAACTTCTTCTCCTCTTATGATTTTAAGGTCATATTCATTTGGTGCGATTTTTTGCAACAGTTCTTGTAGTGGCTGAATATTGCTTACATTTGATATAAAAATTCTGTCCGAATTCAGATTGGATTAGGCAATCGTTATCTGCTAAGGCTAATTCATCGAATTTAGATGTATTTGGTGGTGACTGTGAACCAAGCCAATAATCATCAATTTTTGTTTGTTTTGGTCTATTTTGTTTAATAGGCTCTGGACTAGTTCTTGCTCGTTTTGAATTTGTTTGGTTTTTTGTGCTCACCGAAATAATTTGCTGGGTTCGTTGCAGATGTTGTTGCTGATGCTG
Organism: Suillia variegata; assembly: GCA_949127995.1. Taxonomy (NCBI): domain Eukaryota; kingdom Metazoa; phylum Arthropoda; class Insecta; order Diptera; family Heleomyzidae; genus Suillia; species Suillia variegata. The sequence goes on from OX421842.1 coordinate 33,263,378, forward strand.
CGGTTGTTGCAGTTGCCATTTATCTTTATTAACATGTTGCTGGATTTGCTGTTGCTGATTCGGCAATTGAATTGGTTGTTGCTTTGACTGCAATTGCAGTGGTTGCTGTTGAGAAATTTGCTGGTGTTGAACTTGTGATAGTTGTTGCTGAGATTGTTGATTTTGTTGTTGGCGAAATTGTTGTTGTTGTTGTTGAAAATGTTGCTGAACTTGTTGTTGCTGCTGCAAAACAAATGGCAATTCCTGTTGAAGTTGATGTTGCTGAGTATGTGGCTGCATTTGTTGTTGCGAAACCTGATGTTGTTGTTGTTGTTGTAGCGTCCACTGGAATAATCACATGCATGCACATGTGAGGGAAACGTAATTAGTGTGGATAAAGAAAGTTTGGAAAGGGAAAGAAAGAGATCTAGCTATTACCCATCCAATTCAAGGAAGCGAGCTACCTCGACTGGATTGGTCCAGAGAGACCTGGTTGTGAAGTTAGTAGGTCTGAGGGGACATTCGAAAAGATGGGCTGTGGTATGCGGCGCGGAGTCACATACGGGACATTTTTCCGAGGTCTCCGGGTTCATTCTGGCCAGGTAACTATTCAAGTATTTGGAGTAACCTGACCTGAGCTGGGACAGTGTGGCACGCGTTTTTCGTGGTAGATTCTCCTCAAACAATGAGATTGGTGGAGGTCTACCACCGAGTACCACATTGTCCTTCATGGCTCTAATGGACTCGGAGACCATTTCGGTATGGAGCTGGGCCTTGGCATCTCTAAGAAGGCCTTCAGACACCAGGTTTAGCAGGTGACTTACTGCTGATTTCTCGGCTCGTAGGTCGTGCCTAACCTGTCTAACTCCGAGGGTCGACGAACCTGTAACGATGGCGTGGTTAGGGTGGTCAGGCATCATACACCCTAGTAAGTATTGTCTCGTGAGAAGGGAGCAGTGGCTCCGGACGGGAAGAATTTTGGTCTCTTCGTGCAGGTGATCCTCAGGTGTCATGAAATGACAACCAGTGACCACCCTTAGTGCCGCGTTTTGGACCGTCTGGAGTTTTCTCCACTGTGAGTCGCTTCTACAAGGCGACCAAACGGGAGCAGCGTAGTCGATAAGGGGGCAACCTATGGCTTTATAAGTCGTTAGGATCGTCTCCTTATCTTTGCCCCAAGTGCTGCCCGTTAGTGCCTTTAATACGCGATTTCTCCCTTTCACTCGACTGGCCGCCACCTCCGCATGTTTGGAGAACATGAAGAGGCTGTCAAAGTGAACCCCAAGGATTTTGGGGTTCTTCACCGAGGGAATTCTTTGTCCAGAAATATGGATGTTGAGTTCCCTCGTGACCTCTTTGGTCCATGTGGTGAAAATGGTGGCCGAAGATTTGGGTGTGGAGAGTTGGAGGTTCCTATCCACCAGATAGTTGCGTAACACTGGCAGATAATTATTTATTTGCTCTTCCAGGGCTTCAATATCTCTGCCTGTACACAGGACAGTGCAGTCATCGGCATAAGAGATTAGTTTCAGCCCCGGAGGAGGGGTCGGGATTTTGGAAATATAAGTGTTGAACAGCAAGGGGGATAAAACACCTCCCTGCGGTACACCCTGCTTATTTTTCCTAAGTCCCGACCTGGAACCTCTGAACTCTACGTACGATTGCCTGCCAGCCAAGTAGTTGGCCAGCCACCTTTTAAGGACATTTGGGAGCTCGGATACGTACAGGTCTTGCAATAGCTTCGTGTGGCAGACCGTGTCGAAGGCCTTAGACAGGTCAAGAGCGACCATTATGGTCCTCTCGTGAGGTCTTTTGCTGTTTAGGCCTCCGGCTATGGCTGTCGTCATTTCGCACAGCGCTGTGGTAGTGCTGTGTCCTGATCGAAAGCCATGTTGGTGGTCTGCCAAGGGAAGGTTCTCCTTTAAGAACGGTAGGAGAAGAGATTCCAGGACCTTAACCACTGGTGAGAGTAGTGTTATAGGTCTGTAGGAGCTACCCCTATTCAGGGGCTTCCCAGGTTTGGGAATGGGAATGATTTTCCCTAGCTTCCACATATCTGGAATCTCCATGGAGTTGACACACAAGCAGAAGGTTTCCGCTATGTATGTCTCTCCTTGCCTCCCCAGGTGTTTCAGCATTATCATTGCAAGCCCATCCGGACCTATTGCTGTAGAAGTTTTCGCTGCCTTGATAGCTCCATGGACATCCTCTGCAGTGATATCAATGATATCGTCTGACGGGGGAAGGGATCTGATCCTCCTTCGGATGGCTCGGCGTTCTTTGTTTGGTCTAGTTGGGTGCTCAACAAACTGACGGTTTAAGGCAGAACAGCACTTGTGGGGGTCAAGTGGCGTGCCACTCTCAAAAGAGAGAGTGGGTCTCGCACTTCTCCGGGGATTTGAGAGGTTCTTAATGGTCGACCAAAGTCGTTTTGAACCTCTATCCGACCCTTCCAGGTGCCGTAACCACAGATCTCTGCGGTGAGCGCTGACTAAGTTGTCGATCTCAGCGCTCATCTGCTTCAAACGCGGGTCCGCTGCATCCTGCCTCCGGATAGCATCACGCTCATCTGCCAAGCGGGATGCCTCAGCCGGAAAGTTGGGACGCATATTAGGAATGCGTCCGGCAGGGATACAACGGTCCTTGGCTCTAACCAGGATCCTTCGGATGTTTTTCTCCCCCTCTGAAGTTGACGAGGGGGGTGTCAGTTGACCAAATTCTGCTTCCGTTATCTCTTTAAATCTGATCCAATCCGATTTCCGAAAATTCACGAAAGTGCGTTGTTCAGCAGATATGAATTCCGCACTTTGCATGATTTTGATGGTGATTGGGATGTGATCGGAATTAAGAGCGATGTCGGCATGCCAGGTGGTATAGGCAATTAGGTCAGGGCTGACTATCGAAAGATCTGGTGAGCTCCGACAGTTTGGAGTGATGCGTGTGGGGTGCTCCTCGTTGATAACACAGAAGTTAGTGTTATCAATCTGTTCGACGAGTGAGTTACCCCTTGCGTCATTCTCTAGTTCAGAATGCCAGCTATCATGGTGCGCGTTAAGGTCCCCGAGCAAGATTCTGTGGTCGCCCTCCATTAAATACTCAATGGAAGGACGATATCCGGGACGGCAGGCCGCTGTGGGAGGGATATACACATTAAAGAGCTCAATCTCAACCTCCCCAGACCGTACGGCGATCCCCTGGAGTTCCAAGTGATCGTCGTTAGACGGAATGGTTAGCGGGCGGTAGGTTACGGAGTCGTGGATAAGAAAAGCAAGACCGCCTCCTTTGTCTTTTTCGCGGTCTTGTCTTATGACACTGTAGCCAGACGAGCAGGAAAGAGGATTCCTACTCGTTAGCTTGGTCTCTTGGAGGGCCGCAATCGGTATGCTTCTCTTTACCATAAAATCCGTAACCTCCGTTATTTTCCTGCTTAGTCCGTTGCAGTTCCACTGTAGAATCTTAAACTCGAGATCCGATGTGGGTGGCGGTTGCTCCGGGATGTCATTGGTGGCCGACTGTACTAATGGTGGTTCTATTGTCGCTCGGTCTACAGGTGTAGGGGACCGACCAGATGCTCCACCTTCGAGGGCGCCACGTGTGGGGTCAGCTTGCCGCCTCCTGCAGCAGGGACCAATGAAGTCGGGTCTGTAAAGATTCGAATTCCTTAGTCCCGAGCAGCGGAGGTGGGCATTTTCTCCACACGCAGCACATCGAATAGGTTTGGCCTTCTTGGTAAGGGTCTTCCCACACCTGTTGCACACGTTGGTCAAAGGACCAGGGTTAGTTTCGACGTCACCGGCAAGGGTTATTAGTAGTCTGATCAGGCAAGCCGGCATTGTCTGATCAGTTAGAGAAAAGAGATAGAGGGAAGTAAAGATAAGGGGTCTCGGTACATACATGTATGATTCCAGTGTCCGAGGTTTTGCAGTCTTTGGGCGGGGAGGTATTTCCCGCGTCGATCCCGGTACGTAGACCCAACTGCTGTGAGGATCGCTGATGTTGTTGTTGTGCGTGCTGTTGTGATTGTTTCTATTTATGTTGTGTGATTTCTCATTGTTGTTGTTTATCAAGAGCATATTGATTATTGTGCGTTGTGCTTACACAAAATGATTTAGAAGTTGTCGTGGTGGTTGACGTTGCAGTATCAGCTATAGTAGTAACAATACTATTTGAAGTTGCAGCTACACTTGTTGCAAAACAAAAGCTGCCGATAGGCGCATGTTGCGCAACATATGCTGCGGAGTCTACGCTAGGAGTTGGTGTTGTGCACTCTGTGCTCCACGAGAGAGAGTTCGAATGCTGTGAGACTGAATTCATCTGCTGCTGATTTGGTTTGTTGTTTTCGTTCGCCGAATGGTTATCAGTTTGGATCTCGCTGAGCGCGAATGTTGACGGAGAGTTGACTGCAATTTTTGCGCGGGAGATTTCGTGTTTACGGCATTAGATGCTTTTTTAAGTATGGGTGTTAGATCGGTCGGAATTTGCGTTTGTAGAAAGCGCGGGAGTTCTCTCGCTTCTATTCGGAACTTTGCATGGAGTATCGATATTTTGTGTGTTAGAATGAGACGAATGTATTTTTGCATTGTTTGTTTCACTACCGAGAGATTCCAATCACTTTTTTGGGGAGAGCATAAAACTTTCGACATTTTTGCTGGTTTGATTGTTTTGATTTTATTTAATTTGTTTTAGTTTCGTGTCGTTGGATCTCGGGCAAACGTGCCGATACGAACACGGAATGGTAAACACTTGATTTATGCGTCCCTTTCGCTTTATTTAGGTATATACCATCAAAAAAAATCTCAATGATAAACAATTCTTTCACAGAGCGACTAAAAACACGTCCGCACAGAATCATTATTTGTATGATGTAGAAGAGTACCATGAACATTCGTATATTTGTATGAATTTTTTACCAACATATATTAAATAAATTAAATTTATCCACCAAGACAAATTTGATTTTTCAGAATTTCTGGAATGCTGTTTATTGTTTCTGTCACAGTGTCAAATTCGCTGTCTTTTCCTATACCGTTTTGAAATCCACTTTCAAACGAAGACATATTTGGTTATAAAATAGAAAAGTTAAACTGAGGCGATTTAGTCAAGTCCGTCTGTCTGTCTGTCTGTCTGTCTGTTTGTCTGTCTTTCCGTCTGTCTGTCTGTCTTTCCGTCTGTCTGTCTGACATCAGAGATATTAAGCTGAGTGATGCCCAATTAATACTTATAATACTTAGAACCAGGCCACCCATGATCACGTCCACTACTACAAGAAAAACTTATTTTTTGTAATAGTGAGATATTGAGTTGAAACTTTGTACGAAATTTTCTGTTATGCTTGGGAACAACTGATTAAATTTTGGAAATTAGGGTGGTCTATTGTTGTTATTTTTTTATTATTTGTTTTAAACTTTACTATAATATTTTGGTACACAATCTATCTAAAATAATTAGAGTCATATAAAGGATTTCTCAATAAGAGCGCTACAAAAGTTTTTTTTTAAATAAAACAAAAACGGTTTTGGATATCAATGAAATTCTTTCTGTGAAAGTACATTCGATGCCATTATGTGTGGAAAACGATTTCATTTGCATGGCCACCACGGGCACGCTTGCAGAAGTCTAGACGGTTTTCAAGCATAAATCGGCCGATACTGCTGCAATTTCACGTTTGATATTCGTACGAAGTTCATCAATCGTCGCTGGCTTGTTGACATAGACCATAGACTTGACGTAGCCCCACAGGAAATAGTCTAACGGCGTCAAATCGAACGACTGAGGCGGCCAATCGACAAAGTCGACGTCGACCATCAACGGTTGTAGATCGTAGTAGCTAACAAGATTTCTTTCGATTGAAATTATGCTGCTCGATCAAATTTTCTGTTTCTGTGCAGGTGTTATATCAGTACTATATTGATGTGTTCGTTTTCAGTGTTTGACAATAGAAGAGGCGCGAGCCTGTGGCTTTGTTGATTTCATATACCAGCAGCTGTATGAATATTTTTAACTTGTAAGCTCTTGTAATTTTTTATTATTTTACCAATGGTAAAGGGTTTCTCAATAAGAGCGCTACAAAAATTTTTGTAGTGATCTGATAAGGACAACACCCGCTTATATTACAGACATATAGTACACATGTGCTACTATAAAAATCGAATTTTTTTTGTGACTTTAAAGTGGCGAAGGATATTTGAACTTCGGAAAAACCTAGGATAATTCTCTTATCAGCTTGTTGTAGTGAACATTTATACGAAACGTCAACCTGTGCGGACGTGTTTTTATTTAATCGTCCCGTTAAACAAACAAATAAATTGAAAAAAAATAAACAAAGCAAAAATAATAATAAAAATAAAAAAACCATACGAATGAAGTTGTTTTCGGCGCGAGATCCTTTAATGCTGTCAACAAACTAAAGAAACAAACAAAAATAAATAATTTCGTTAATAAACCTAAAAATTAAAACATACATTTAAAAAAAAATTTTATTCCAATATGCCGGTGGAGCGATCTCCACCGCGTGAGCGAAAAAATTCGCCAACTGTCGTGAAAAAACTCGAAGACAATTCGGGTCTGTGCTCTGGTTTGCTTGCCGCAAATAAAAAATTGCCCGTTCAAACAATAAAAACAATAAACAATGTTCCAAAAACAACTACTCTAGGTTCCCAAAATAATTTGTTTGACTCTCGCGAAAAACTACAAAATCAAGAAAAACAAAATATTACGCTTCCGGTAGTATCACATGCTGAGTCTCTCTCTCCTGCTATTCCTTTCAGTTCTCAATGTGTCACTCCAAATATGATCCCAGGTAACTCTGTATCTCCCTTTATTAAATTAAATACGCAAAACCCCCCTTGCGATATCACAAATAAAAATAAAAAAGTGTTAACACCCAATACAGGCAAAAGTTCTAGTGATAGAAACGAAAACAGAAAATTTACGGTAGTGCAGACTGGCATTGACCGCTACTATCCAAAACAAAAACTCCCCGCGCTGAAAATATGAAAATATGAATTTGCCCAAAATTCAAAAAACTAATCCTAACAATGAGTCTACCAAGCTGGGACAGAACCGGTACGCGATTCTTGCCGATCATATGAGTACTGATCCCAAGCCGAAAACTCAAAAACCCCCTCCAATCTATCTACGTGAGCAAAACTCTAAATCTCTTTTAGATTTACTCACACAAAATATTGGCGTAAACAATGTTCATGTAGTCCCTATCCGTAAAGGAGAAATACATGAAACAAAAATTCAAATATACAGTGAGCCAAATTATAGAATAATTAGCAATTCTCTCGATAAAGCGAAAAAGAGCTATTACACATATTCAGCTCAAAAGCTCCAAAGGCTATCAGTAATATTGAAAGGCATTGACTCTTTCGTTGAATGCAAAGAAATTCAAGAAGCGTTAAAGAAAGAGGGCTTCTCAGTTAAAGTGGTATCTAATATAATAAATCGCAACAAAACTCCACAGCCACTCTTCCGAGTGGAACTGGAATTCGATACAAAATCTCTTAAAAAAGGTAAATCCCACCCAATTTACTCTCTGCGATATCTCTTACATCGCAAAATTACTGAAGAAGAGCCCCACAAACGCAGTGGACCAATCCAGTGCCAAAATTGTCAAGAATTTGGCCACTCAAAAACTTACTGCACGCTTCCCAGTGTATGCGTAATTTGTGGAGATCTTCATTCAACTCTAACATGCCATAAAATAAAAGAAGATGCTAATGTAAAAAAATGCAGCAACTGCTTTGGAAACCACACAGCAAACTATCGTGGCTGTCCAGTATATCAGACCTTCAAAAACAAGGCTATTACTTCAGTTGGACCCACTAATTCCAACCAAGTCATGCAAAAGTTGCCCACCCCCCCCTAAACAATCCGATGCACCAATTAATGTAAATCACTTTATGAATCAAGGTGTTTCATACGCCAGTGCTCTAAAAGGTGACAACCCAGTCCCCATAAACATTCAGCCTGCTCCTCAAAGCAGCAATCTCGAACAAACCCTTCAAATGTTTATGCAAAACATGTCTCAATTTATGTCTAGTATGCAAAACATGGTACAAGACATGATTAAAAATCAAAATCTTCTGCTTCAGCATCTCCTATTTAAACCATGAATGGTTTAAAAATATCATTTTGGAATGCGAACGGCCTCTGTCTACACAAACTAGAACTTCTCGAGTTCATAAAAGAGTCAAGCATAGTCAATGCTAATTTATGAAACTCATTTTACTGAAAAACACTATTTCAATATTTCGGGATATAGACTCTACGACACAAAACATCCAAGCGGTAACGCAAGAGGTGGATCTGCAATTCTCATTAAAAGCAGGATCAAACATTATGCTCTTCAGAATTACTGTACAGATTATATACAGGCAACTAGTATTTCTCTCGATGAATATCTAAAAGGTCTAACATTAACGGCTATATACTGTCCACCTAGACATAAAATAAGTGAACAGCAATTTCAGTCGTTCTTCAACTCTCTTGGACAAAAGTTTCTCGCTGCTGGTGATTATAACGCCAAACACACGTATTGGGGTTCTCGTCTTATATCACCTAAGGGAAGGAAGCTGTGGAATACAGTTACTAAACTTGGTCTAGACGTAGTCTCTTCTGGCAAACCAACATATTGGCCAACAGATAGACGCAAAAATCCCGATGTAATCGATTTTGCAGTCTTTAAAACCTTAAAAAGAAGCCAATTAACTACTGAATCTTCTCTAGATCTATCATCAGACCATACGCCTACCATTATTACAATTAATTATGTCTCAAGCATCGATGTTACTCCAATAAATAAATTGACCAGCAAGCTCACAAGTTGGTTCAAATATAGGCAGTATATAAGCTCACACATAAACCCTAATGTGTCACTTAAAACGGAAGACCAAATAAATACAGCGGTAAAAAATTTCACTTTTCTGCTTACATAAGCAGCTACCGCAGCAACTCCTGCTCAAGAACAAATAGTTTAACCCACACATATAAAAAAAGCACACCAAAGGACATAGAGGATTTAATAAGAAAGAAAAGGCAAATACGCCGCGAATGGCAGAATCATAGATCTCCTACTCTGAAAAAAGATCTTCACGACATTACCCGAAGTCTTCAAAAGCAGCTAAAGTGGAAATCTCAAAGAGACTTTCAACAATTCGTTGAACAGCTCGCACCCACCAAATCGTCAAACTACTCTCTCTGGCGAGCTGCCAAAAATATTAAAAAACCCATACTGTCAGAACCTCCCATTCGGTTATCAAACGGAAATTGGGCCAGAAGCGATGCGGAAAAAGGTGCGGCATTTGCCAATCACCTCAAAACTGTGTTTTCTCCAAACACGACATTTGGTGATACCCCATTACCGGCATTAGTCGCTCAACATACCTCGAATACCCCTCGCTTTAAAAGAAAGGAAATTATGGAGACAATAAATAAATGCTTAAAACCAAATAAAGCTCCAGGTTCGGATTTGATAACACCTAAAATGGTAAAAGAACTGCCAAACATTGCTACAACTTATTTGCTCCATATATTCAATGCTATTCTTAGAACTAGTCACTACCCAGATGACTGGAAACTTTCACAAGTTAAAATGATCCCCAAACCCGGAAAAGACCATAGTAATGTGTCTTCATACCGACCAATAAGCTTGCTCCCGGTTATTTCAAAACTCTTTGAAAAACTTTTAACAAAGTTGATTGTACCCAAAATTATCGAAAAAGTTGTGATTCCCAATCATCAATTTGGGTTCCGAGAGAAACATGGCACAATCGAACAGGTGCATCGCATTGTGGATTCAATAAAAGCCAAAAAGTTGCCATTTAACCTTCACTCTAAGAAAAGGCACGTGCCCTGCTCTGAAAATTAACGGCCAAGTTGTACCCGAAAGTTCCGAAACTAAGTATCTCGGTATTTACCTCGTCCGCAGACTTACATGGCAAAAACACATTACAACTAAAATTACCCAAATTAAACTTAAAAGGCTTGAGCTACATTGGCTTTTAGCAAGAGATTCTAAACTCAACCTCACGTACAAAGTCCAATTATACAAAAGTATAATAAAACCCAAATGGACATATGGAATTGAGCTCTGGGGCACAGCCTCTCCATCGAATATTGAGAAACTCCAAAGAGCCCAATCTAAAATTTTGCGTCAAATTGCCAAAGTATATAAGAAATACAAACATCCACAGAGACTTACAAATCCCAACTGTAATTGATGAAATCCTAAATCTTACCCAGAAGTACAAGACGAAACTAATGGCTCACCCTAACATTCTAGCAAGAAATTTATTAAGACCTCTGAACTCTTCACGTCTTAAACGCTATCAATAATATTCCCCATATATTGGTTTGAGGTTTGTTTTTAGAGTCTGTAACGTTACAACCGTACAGAATTCCAGTTTTATAAACCGACAGCAATAAAACAACAAGTAATTCCACCCCACCATTTATAATACGTTTAAGCAACAACAAAAATCATTAAGCAAGCAAAGCGAGCCACAATTTTCGTTCATGCAATATGAATTCAAATGTGCATTTCAAAAGCGCATGTTACAATTCTTGCTTGGCTTGTATATGTAGGCACATAAGTGCGCCTTGGTTGGCTTGAGTAAGGGGCTGGTTGCTAACTATATTTATGATGTTGTTATTTGTTTGACTGGTTGACAGTCAAACGAAGCATAAAGCCGATATACTTATATTTATTATAAGTATATATATTTTTTTGGGGCAATTATAATTTTATTATAATCGGCCGTTTAATAAATAACCGTCGGTCGGTCAATACGGACACCTTCGCCTACTCGCCGATAGTACAGTGCTGGATAGTGTGATTGTGATAGTAGAGACTCCGCCGTTTTCGCCGTCTTTGCGCGTGCGACCGTTTAACCTAGGTATTACGTCTGCGTACGAACTTACGTTTTTTACTAACTTTTTAAGTATTTATACATATTTAACCCGCCGTTGCCGAACTCAACACTGTGCGAGCCAGCGCCAAGCGTCGTTTCACGAACTCATCGTTGCCGAATTCCAAACTGTACGAGACAAAGCCAAGCGTCGTATTCACGAACCCGTCGTTACCGAACTCTAAACTGTACGAGTCATCACCAAACGTCGTATATACAAAATACGTCGTTGCAAAACTCAAACCTGTACGCTGACAAAACAATATAAAACTGTAACATTGTGTGGTCGTTTTCCTAGATCCCTATAGAGAATCCATAACGATCCAAAAAAATCCACTTCAGAGTTGATGAATGGTATGGTTGGACTTTTGTTTCAGATAGACCTTACATTATTTGGTGGAACAACTTGGAACTCGTCTTGGTTAATCGGACGCAATAGTGTACTATTGATCGTGACATAGATTTTCCTTTGATGGGCTGAAACCATTGCTGAATATGAGTTAAGAGGGTTATGCTCTTCATGACAATATTTTAAGAGTAGTTTAGAGAATGGGTTATTATATGGGATTACCATTTGATGCTTAGCGTCGTTTATGCTAGTGGTTAACTTAAAATGTCCTTCGACTCGAATAAGTCCTTCGTTATCCAGAAAATGTCAAGGGCAAATTGATCTTCAGTCTCGTGACCAGACTCACTGTCGAATTTTAGCACCGACTTTGGAGAGCAGCTGTCTTTTTAAATCTGCTGATTTTAGAAATCGGCTGACTTTAGAAATAGGTGATCTTATTTTAGCGTGTGCCAAATAACAATATATGAAATTCAAATTAACTGAAATCAATGATTCATTGTATTTAAATATTCAAATATAAAATTAATGTGTGGGCGAAAACGATTACCGACTTACGTATTTAAAGCTCATGTAGACTTTTACGAAGCTGCACGTATTTATTTTGATGGCTCTTTGGAAGCTCTTGGGACCATTATAGTTTTATTTTCCACAGCTCTTGTATGAGTATTTTTTCTTTTATTACTACAAGTCCCAGGATTCCTAACGGGTTGAAAATTATTTTCACTTCAGATAGTATAATTCACTTGGAGTGAGTGCAGTAAGGTTGTCTCTACTTATGCAGAATTAATTAATTTTTGGCAACATTGTCAGTTCTAGAGTCTTGACTGCGTTATTGATGCCACTGTTAAAGTCAAGATAGACCTCCAAGTCTTTCATTGGAATTGATTAAAGTAATTTGAGATAATTGGAGCTCCATTTTCGTAAGCAAAATCCTGCGCTTATGCAAATGGTGCATTTCAAATGTTGTAGTTAAACTGTCGGTTCCAATAAGCCACAAAAAATCATTACGAAGTATTTCAAATAATAGTTGATGTTGAGAGATATTATCTTTGCTTAACTGTTGTAAGCATTTTATAAAAATGATCGCATGTTGATCTTGTTACAGTGTTATGTTGGTAACATTGCAAATCTTTTCTTATATCGTTCCTTTAGACAATGAGTTAATACTGTTAATCCTCTTCGTTAATACAAATTTTCCGGTACATTTTTTGAATGTCTGAAGTAATTATAAATTTTGGACAGCGAAAGCTAAGTTAAATAAAAAATAATTCGCTTTGCAAAGCATGGCGATGCTTAAATCAATCCTTTTCATTTAGCTCAAAGATTCATACTCATTCATGAATTCTGCATACTGAGTCTTCAAGTTGATGTTCTTAGCAAGACATCTCTCCAATGAATAAAATAGGTTGGTTGCTATTTCACATGATTCGCCTTGTGATAATGTTTTCTTAGCAAATGACAATTTCATCACAAATCTGTTTTCGTTATTTCAGATTGTGTTAAGTGTAAAAAATTATTCGAAAATACTGTGTTTGCTGCGTTCATCCCTTTTAATTGCCAAAAACGTTCAATGTTTTGATTTGTAGTAGGAATTGGTTTCTTATGAATCATTTCGCTAATTAAAATCGAAGAATTGGCGCCACTTTAAATAATTTTTACGAACTTTGGAAGTGTTACCTTTAACAATTGTTGGTAAATTGAAGACTGTTTCTGTGTTGTTGTCGATTCTTCCGCACATTTCTCTTGTATTTTCAGGATTTTTTTGAGTAACATCATATTCAGTTTTCAAATACGCTACCAAATCGTAATTACATAATTTCATCATGCCAACCTCTTACTGTACTCCAGTGATGCTCAATAATTTTAGCCATACTGGAGTTGATCCTTCAGATTTTTTTTTAGTAATATCTTTTGCGGTTTGCAAATCTGCTTCCAAATCGTATTTTCGACTGAGTTGATTCAGCGTTCAAGACATCATCGATCATCCGTTGTATAATACCAATTATTGTCTTTTCCAATAATGGTAGATCCTGGACTAGTGACAATACATTTCGTATACAGGGTGGCGCAACAGAAATCACCCTATTGGAAGATGCTCTCATTTTTGCAAATGGCCGCCAATGTCAAATCTGTTTTGACATTTGTGGACTAGACAGATACAGAATACAAGTGAATAAGCCATGGAGCGATACACTCCCCAAGAACGCGGAATAATTGTGTCTATTTTTTTGCGTAACAATTCGTCTGTGGTGTTGGCAAAAATCATAATGAGCGATGAGGCTCATTTTCACCTCAGCGGGTACGTGAACAAGCAAAATTATCGCTTCTGGGGAACCGAAAATCCGCGAGTGATGCACGAGAAACCATTACACCCGCTCAAAGTGACTGCGTGGTGCGCTGTTCACGCTGGAGGAGTCATCGGGCCGAACGCCTCGGGTCAAACGACAACAGTGGACGGTGCGCGCTATAGGGCAATGTTGACCGAGTTTTTTCTGCCCGAACTGGACGAATTAGGACTGGTGGACATGTGGTTCCAACAGGACGGAGCAACAGCACACACTGCACGAGCCACAACCGACATTCTGAAGGCCGGATGACTTATTTTGCGCCACCTTGTATGCCACTGATGGCCTTGATGCTGTTGACCTTGATGCTGTAGATCCCGTTTTCGTAAATTATCTTGCTGTAGACCTTTATGCCGTAGATTCTGATGTAGCTCCAGACTGGTTTTTGAGCAGTCTCAGGTTCAATGCGATGTTGCACCTATTGATAGTTTTTACTGATCACTGCATGAAGATTTTCAACAAAGTAAGGGTTGTGTTCTTTCACCGTGGGATCACTTCAGATTATGTTGTCGAGCCATTCAAATGTTGGCCACAAATCGTCGATTTCCTTTCCTTGTTTCACGACGTACTCCATAGTTTTCCGTTCCTTTAGAGTTTTTTTTTTTATAATTTAATTTATTTTTTTATCGATGGACATCGTTAAATCGACTTGACGTTGTTCATTTATTTACTTTTATATATATATTTTAACCTTCCACGTTAGAAATGGAAGAACAAAATGAATATTTTCAAATAATCGCATAAAGGGTCAAATAATTCAATAAAGGATAAGTACGCCGAAAAATAACGTGGTTTAATCAATTCTATCACAGATTATATATAGCTTATTGTCTCTAACCCGTCGTATTCCTCAAAAAGTTTTCTATAGAGCGCATTAATATTCTGAGCTATGGTAATGGGCGTAAAATAGTTCCGACCTATTTTTAAAAGTGGATGGATGAATTTCATATAATTTCACAAACTGTGGGCGCATTAGGTGGGCGTGGTAAATTTTGTTTAGTTCAAAATCATTCATGGCGTGAGCTCAGCAGTTCTCCAAAATTTCATCGCAATCGGAAGATGGTTTAGACTCTTAAAAAAAAAGTTTTGTACTTATTTTTTTAGAGGAATTTTTGCTTTTAATGTGCGTAAGATATGGGCGTGTCAAAATTCATGTACTTTTTAACCATTTCAAAGCACCAAAGAAGGGTTTTTTTATATAGGTATATTAGTTTAAAGTATAGTTTACAAATATTTCAAAACAAACATAAAAGTTGATAATAAAAATGCCACCACTTATATAATATTTTTAAATAATATGCTCTTTTAATTGATATCCATATTGATAATTATAAGTATATCTTTTTAAAAAAATCTTACATAAACTCGGTGCTATATCACATTAAAATAATATAAACAGTTAAGTTTTCTTTTATATAAATTTGATCGTGATTTCGATTATTTTCTAAATTTATGTATATAATCTTCTTTGCATAGTTAAGAACACCATATACAGTCGGACGTATGTAAAAAAAATGTGTACTGAAGATAAGTTTATCCTTTTACTCTTTACGAAACAGCGATAATAAGCTGCTAAACAGTTAATTTCGGAGTTATAGTCAAAACTAAAAACCTGTATAGGTTTAGTTTTAAGGTAAAATGTGACTGTTCGGTTTTTATGAAAATTAAAAAAATTTGATGCTGAAATCAATACAATTTTCCTTGTTCACGTACGGTTCTTGGATGAGGGTAACATTTAATGCAAAAGTCTTATCTGCTTTTTATGCAAAAGTGATTCGCTAGCTAACTATTCAATTAATTATCAGTTATAATAAATTTATTTTTTATTTTTTAGGTAATGGAAAGTTCAGTTTTTACAGCAACAACACAAACAACTGCTGGATCTTCCATAAATCCAATCAAAGCAACCCAACCCATGTGGCGTTGTTCTAAGGTAATGCATGTTCAGCGTGAAATCCATCCAACAATTCTCAGCTCGCTTGAGGGTATTGTCGATCAAATGGTTTGGTTTAGAGAAAGCTGGACTGAAGAAGTCCTTAGACAACTGCGCCAAGGATTAATAAAATGTTATGCCATAGCTTTTGAGAACAGAAGTACAGTTAATGATGCAACAATAACACCACATACTCTTCATTTTGTGAAGAAATTGGGTTCTACATTTGGAATCGGTATTGAAAATATACCTGGGTCCGTTACATCTTCTACAGCTAACTCTGCTGCTTCAGAATCACTAGCTCGTAGAGCTCAAGTTACTTTTCAAGATCCAGTTTTCCAAAAAATGAAAGAACAATTTACAAATGATTTTGATTTTTCAAAACCAGGAGCCATGAAGCTTCATAATCTTATTTCAAAACTTAAGACATGGATAAAAGTTCTCGAGGTTAAAGTGAAAAAATTGCCGACATCATTTCTGATTGAAGATAAATGCAGGTTTCTCTCGAACTTTAGTCAAAAAACAGCAGAAGTGGAATTGCCTGGTGAATTGCTTATTCCATCCTCTTCACACTATCACATTCGAATAGCGCGCTTTATGCCCCGCGTAGAAATCGTTCAAAAAAATAATACTGCAGCACGCCGTCTATACATTCGTGGTACAAACGGCAAGATATATCCTTACTTGGTTGTCATCGACACCGGTCTTGGTGACGCCCGACGTGAAGAGCGTGTTTTGCAGTTAATGCGAATGTTAAATTATTATTTAGAAAAACAAAAGGAAACGACTAGACGGTTTCTGAATATGACTGTACCAAGAGTGGTCCCGATTTCACCACAAATGCGTTTGGCCGAAGACAATCCAGCTAGCATTTCTCTTCGTGAAATATATAAAAATTGCTGTTTAAAATTAAAAATGGATCACGATTTGCCGATAGTTAAATATTATGACCGTCTTTCTGAAGTCCAGTCCAGAGGAACACAAACGACTCATACAGTTTTGTGTGATATTCTTAGCGAAGTGCAGTCGACAATGGTTCCAAAAACGTTACTCAAAGAATGGGCTGTTAAAAGTTTTCTTTCAGCCACTGATTTTTGGCAATTTAGGAAAATGGTATGTATTTAAAATTATTTTTAAATTATTATAAAATGAATTAGTTATATTCAATCAACTACAGAAATCAATTTTTTTTATATAAAAAAGTATACGAGACTTTTGTCAAAAGTTGATCTGGTTAACTATCCGATTACTCCCATTGTTTTGTCAGTAGTTACTTGTCAGCGATTTTTTTATGTATTTAGAAAATTTCGAACGCCCATTTTTAATGAAGTTGTCGACAATGCCCATACAAACTCAGTTAACAAATTAGCGAAACAATCAAATATATATGCACCACATAATAGTAAATATAAGAGTTGTTCTAATGTTTGTAACGTAGAGAAATACTAAAGATATGTATAGACAAATATACATTTATATATGGAAATTTTGTATGACATTAGTTCCTTGTTGGAATAAATTGGTTTAAAAACATACGCAAGATATCGGTCTAAAACATTGTCATAATTTGTAAAGAAAGCAAAATGAGTTTAATTATGCTTTTTTTCTTCTTCAGTTTCTTATCGTACCTTTTAGTCAAATTTTATCTTATTTTAACCATAACAACTTGTTATTTACAAGGTTTTGAGCTGATTCTTTTCAACTTCCAAGATTTTCGGGATTATATTAATATATTTTGATTTTAAACTAGTTCGACGACCGGTGGTTTATTCAGTTTTTAGCAAGACTGAATGAGTCTGTCCAAAGATATACTTAATATTGTTTAATGGAGAATTATGGCAAGGAATATTTTAAATGTTCAGCTAACAGAATCACATGGAACTCATGGAGGTGTAGAAGGAGGTGCATGAAGAAGAAAAATTAAGCCACCTTGTGATTATTATTATTTGGTTAATATATTTAAAAAATTTACATTTCTCAAAAAGAGTCAAGAGTTTTACCTAAAGACTCTTCAGTTCTATAGAACTGCTTGTTATTCGCATTATCAAGAAACACCTAATGCAATTTCCTGTAGACAATCGTGTTTGAAAGGAAGTGAAACTTGAAATCTTCTATCGGTGCTGTGGCTTCAAAATGTTCTTTATAATATGTATTTTCGGAAGATCAATAAACCTATTTTGGAATTATATCCAGAATAAATTTCATTAAGAAATTCCACTATGGTAGACGCAGACGGAACTTAAGGGAATAGGCCCAGTTAAGATCCAACCAAATATGGTTTCTTGGGTAATAAGTGAACTTAAAACGTTAACTCATCCATGTGAACATATCTATTTGTGCGCTCTTATAAAAATGATATTTTCTTACTACTGTTTGATTTTCATTTATTTAATTTTTTGTAAATAAAGTAACAACTTAAAATTTGAATAAACAGATTCTCATTATAAATATTGACTTTTCTAGTTAAAGTATTCACCGCATGACTATTCGCACTTGAGTTGTCTTTTATGAATTAGTACTTTTTAAATTAGATACCGTTTCAAATGTTAAAAATCAGCTAGTCAAAAAATAAAGTTTATTTTTAAATCCGCCAACATTGTGCTCCAATAAAGCTAATGTTTTTTTCGGATAATCGGGTTGAGCACAGGTAAATAGATATAGTATTCCCATTGTGCAGCCTAAAACTTGTACAATATCATTATTGCGCAAGTTTTAGGCAGAAAAACAATTATTGATATCTCTTTGTAGCATTTTATTTGAGTTGACCGATTTTGATGAACCATTTGCAGATTAAAAAAAAACTTTGAATATACTGTTTACTAATATCCGTTTATTTTTTTAACGGCCAGCCAAACATTTCTATGCAGATTCAAAACTCTTATGAGTAAGAGGAACTTTTTCTTTAAATTTTTTTTGCTTATGATTGAGATGGTATAGTTTTCCAACGTTACAAAGCCGATAATATTAATGTTAATTTTTGTATTGCCTCTTTTGTTGCGTTAATTTAAAGTTTTGTTGAACTAAATGAAAAAGATATTGCGGTGAGATGAGATGAGCCAAATCTAACATTTGGCCAGCACATAATACGTATGTCGTGTACACTTTTCGATATAAAAGTTAAACATTATTTTCTTCATCTGTATTATTAGTTTTTTTAAGTTCCTGAAGGCATCGTTCAAAAGCATCTTTATAGGCTAGTTGAATTTTGCACATGCAATTGCAGAAGGTTATAAAAAAGGTCTAATAAGAAAGTTGAAAGGGAAGTAAGGCTTTATAAATATTGGATTGATATTATCAACTTTATTGACATTTGACTTTATTGATAATTAGCTTAGAGTACTCGATGTTGCTTGGGTTTTTTTTTTAATATGAATATTATAATTAATTACCGGAACTTCCCGTTGTGGAGTTTCTGAGTTACGGCAGTGGACGTTAAATTGATGCATTCACACCCATTTTTGGTAAAGATATTTATAGTAATATTATGCGCAATATTAGCCAAATAATCGAATATTTTCACCTAATTTCAGAAATTGTAGGCGTGGCAGATTTTGTGTAACATGTTATTCTTCCCGTTGCATCTCTTTCTTTGTTTATTAGAGATGCAATTTAGATAGGAGAAGCTAAGAGAAGTGTTATGCCTTTCAACCTCAGCAAGTCCTATCTCTTTTTCTCGCTCGACCTACAAATATATCATAAACGAGGGGTACAGTTGAATTGTAATCCACCACAACCAAAACAATACACGAAAAATTCCCCAAAGATTTGCCAAGTCTTCGAGATCAGATAACCACGCCCACCTCCCATACAAACCACCCCTTTCCATATGGATAAAAATCTATATTTACAGTGTAAGTAACCAGTCCAAATTCGGTATTTAGCACTTTAATAGTAACACAAATTTACTAACCAAATAGGAACGTTATTCGATAAGCACAACTCCATCTTTTAATAGACATATAGAACTTACGTACTAAATGAACCATAATTTTCATGTCACTGAAATGGCGGAGGGTATATGAGCTTCGGTATAGCCGAAGATAATTCTCTTACTAGTATTATCAGTGCCAATGTCTATCGGTCGTTTATTGTCTTTTTCTAATCTGTTTTTTTTGTAGCCTTTACGTTATAAAAATTAATGTTCGCTTGAATTATGTCTTTTAGTTTTCGGTTTTATTGAGTTCGTTTTTTTTTTCTTTAATCTGAAAAATCTGTTAAAAATTTGTTACAACGAATAAACTTATATCGGCTAGTATTAAACTAACATTGTTGTTAAACCATATTTTACATAATTTTTCAAATGTTCTATTATCTGTATAGACAGCATTTTTTTCTTTGTGGCAAATTTTTTTAGCATAATACTTTAAAGATTCATGATCGAATTTTTCCGATTGGATTTTCTTTTTTTTTTTAACCAAAAAATAGTAAGAGAATTATATTCGGCTATGCCGTAGATCAAATACCCTCCACCATTTCGCATAACACTTCTCTTAGCTTCTCCTATCCAAATTGTCTCTTCACCAAATCATTTGTCAAGAGTGCCCCTTCCTTTCCTCACCCTTCTATCATTCACTTCCAAGAATCAGTTCAACGTTGTGTGTCTATCTGTCTTTGTGTAATGTTATAAATGTAATGTTATGAACTATTTCTTAAAAAAAGTTTAACTTTTGTTTCATGATCTTTATTTTTCTACTTTTGTCAATACTTGCATTTGTTTTATATGCATTTTTTCTTAATTGAGCCTTGGGCTCCACATTCCTTTTTTTTAACTAGATTTACTTCACTTTTCATTTTTTTGTTAACCTTTGTACTTTGACAACTCTGAACCAGATTTAGTTTATCTTTCATTTACCTCTGTACATTAGCTATTCGAGCCATATTTGCTTCACCTTTCGTCTGCACTCTAATCTCTGTACTCTGATACCTTTCAACCAGATATACTTCATCTTGCATATATTTATTTATCTCTGTGCCCTGGTTTTCCTGAGACAGATTTACTTCATCGTTCGTCTGCTTAATTACCTCTTTTATCTGCTTCGAATCTACATTTTCGTCACATCAATTTTCAAAGTTGACTTGACCGACCTTTGTTCGTTTTTATTTGTTTTTTTGTGATTGTCATATTTTGGGGATCCTGGTCGTGTAATAACATCCGGACCCCATTTAGTTTCTCTGTTTCTTAAAATATGCTCTATGAGCTGGACATTTACTTTTCATATTTCCTTCTTTATCACAGTAAAAACACAGTCTCGGATCTTATTATCTCGCCTCATTATTTCACCTCAACTGTGATTCTTCGCTTCCTCTATAGATGGTTGCATATTCATTTGCCCCTGGTAGGCTTTATGTCAACGTATACAACTGCTGTGTCATTTTCTGCTGTTGCTGTGCCAGCTGTTTAAAAGCGTTTATCGTTGGTGACATCTTTTTTTAGTGTATTTTAAGTGGTTTATGTTTTGTGTTGCATTATTTAGCGTTGTTTTGAAATTCAATATTTTGTGTCCAATCTGTGCATAGCTGTTTTCGGTTTCGAGTTTTACAAAGTTTTTGCATTTGACCACATTATATAAATTCGAAGTGCCCTAACCTGATAGATGATTTTACTGAAGTTTCTATTTCCTCCAATAAAGTCTCACAATGTCTTTCCAGGTATATAATAGCTTTTGCTAATATATAATTTACAATGTATATCTATAAATGTATATAAACATTAATTCTTCTTTCTTTCTATCTTTCTTTCTTTGTACCAAATGGGCGTCTAAACCATGCATCCGATTGCGATGAAATTTTGGCAGTTGCTGTGCACAAAAAAAAATTTGCCACAACCACCTATTACTCCCAAAATTTTTAAAACTTAGTAAAAAATATTCGATTATTTTATATTGTTCCTAAAAATCTGAAATTTCGTATTTATAATCAAATTTCAACTCATTTTTTTTATTTTTATAATGAACTTTATTGAACCAAATATGTACCATTTTGGTCGACCACCTTTTGCCATTTTCCGCTAGAGACATTATTCCATCAGTAAAAAACTTGTGGTTTCTCGGCGAAAAACTGCGACAAGTAATTTTCACAGGCTTCTCTTGAAGCCAACTTTACTAGATTAAGGGAGTTCTGCATTGACCGAAAGAAATGGTAGTCCGATGGTGCAAGGTCAGGGCTATATGGTGGATGCATCAAAACTTCCCAGCCAAGCTCTCCCAGGTATTGCCGAGTCATCAAAGATGTGTGTGGTCTAGCGTTGTCGTGATGGAAGACGACGCCCTTTATGTTAATCAGTTCTGGCCTTTTTTTCGATTGCTTGCTTCAATCTCATCAGTTGTTGACAGTAAAGTGTAGAATCAATCGTTCGACCAGGCTGGAGCAGCTCATAGTGGATTATTCCTTTCCAATCCCACCAAACACTCAGCATAACCTTTCGAGGCGTCAATCCTGGCTTTGCGACCATTTGTTGAGCTTAACCACGCTTGCACAATGATTTTTTTCGCACATTATTGTCGTATTTGATCCACTTTTCGTCTCCTGTTACCATTCGCTTCAGAAATGGTTCGTTTTCATTTCGTTTCAGCAAAGAATTGCAGATGTTAATTCGGGCCATGACATTTTTCACAGACAATTCATGTGGTACCCAAACATCGAGCTTCTTTTTGTAGCCAGCCTTTTTTAAATTGTTCAAAGTGTTTAGTTCCTTGGCGATGTCATGACTGCTTATGTGACGGTCCTGGTCAATCTTTTCCATAATTTCATCGACTTTTTCAACGATAGGTCGACCAGAGCGAGGTGCATCTTTCACATCGAAATTTCCAGAACGGAAGCGAGCGAACCATTGTTGTGCTACACGAACTGATACAGCATCATCTCCGTAAACTTCACAAATTTCATTGGTGGCTTGCGTGGCATTCTTCCCTTTTTTAAAAAAAATATCAATATATAGCGAATTTCTTCATTATTTTCACTCATTTTTGAACAGCTGTAACTTTTTTTCAACTTCTCCGAATTTAATAATTTTTGCTTAAATGAAGCTTAAAATGTCACCTTTCCAACACCATATGGTATGAAATAATGTGATTGGTAGCACTGGAGATAGACGACTCCAACGCATCTATTGACAAAATACGAAAAGACTTTTTAGACAACCATAGATGTTGTCGACAACTTCCCCAAAAATGGGCAAGGTTAGATCAATCTAACGCCCACTTTAAAAAAGGAAAATATACGATTGCATTGCCAATATTGCTTCTAAAAATCTGAAATTTGGTATCTAAGTTTGTATAGGCACTGTCGATAATTTCACCAAAAATGGATCAATTTAACGGCTAATTTAAAAAAGGTTGGATCAATTTCACGCCTACTGATGCGCTATATAGAAAACATGTATAGGGTTGCACCAGAAAGAAAACCAGGATACACAAAATCTGTCACGCCCACTTTTACGCCCACAATTTATTTAATTTCGTAAAAATATACGATAATATTGCTAATATTGCGCCAACAAAAATTTAAAATTTTGTTTGTGAGTTTGTATGATTACTGCCGATAATTTCACCGCCGCAACTCAGAAATGTTATAACGGAAATACCGTTATCTAACAGAGAGTATCGGGAAGTTCTGCTAACATTTTCTTTTTTAAGTGGTATTGCAACGCATGCCAGGCATTCGCTAATAGTTACATAATTTTGTACACTTTATGTGTTGTGTCGAAAAAGCTTTTTTTTAATTTATCAAATGAATTAAAATTTGCAAGCGTTTCTTGTAAAATTAAATATAATTTTTTTTAAACATTTTCCCTTCCCTCCTTAAATCTTCGTGGAACAAAAAGGTTTTTGTTTCTGTTACAAATTAACAGCCGTATTCTGGTATTTCACTGACACCGAATTAATAGAAAATTTTTGTTAGTTCCCGTGTCATGCTCTCTTTATAATTTTTGATTTTGGTATTCTGTCCAATTCGTGACAAGAAGAAAGCTCACTCAATTCCCCACATTGTGGTGAAAAAGCTTTTTCAAGTTTACCTGTTCAAATTTGATATACTGACAAATTAAAAATTGAAAACAATTCAATTGGCAAAGCGTTTTGTATTTTGTATGAACATAAATGGTATGAAACAAAATGTTCCTTTCTTCTGCCAATTACAGGTAAGCAGACGACCAAGTGCGTTTTTTTCGCTTCAGAATTATTAAAAAAACGCAAATGTATTGTATTTGTTCCTGTAACGTGCAAATTGCATAAACATCTTTAAAAACATAAAATTTTGGTTTTCCAAAAAAAATAAAAAATATCTGCAGCTGCATTGTTTTTTATAATCAACTTAACCAAAATGTATTTTTTTTTAAATAAAATTTGGGTTTTCGGTTGTTAGCTGCTCTTTTTTTCTAGCAAACAATATGTTAATTGTCAGTCTCTCACACCTATCAACTTTTGTCAGAATACGAAATCCTATTAATTTGCATTCAGCACACAATTGTTATGAAAATGTAATTGACAGTCTCAGCCAGAATACGGCTGTAAAGCTAAAATTTTTTGTTTTTTTTTATAAATAAAAATAATTATCTGAGAGTGAGCTATTTCGAGTCAATTGAAAATTTAAATTAAATGTGAAATTGAGGAAATTGCCTTCATTTGTATAAAACAAATATAGAAAAAATTGCACAATAAGAAAAATCAAATCATTTTTTTTTACTTATCAGCTGCTCTCTTGGTGGTCACAATTTTAATCACTACTGTCAGTTTCTCACACCTAATAAATTTTTCCAGAGTACGAAAACCAACTATCTAATTTTTAATTCTCATGAAACAGTCATTGTTTGGCAAACCTTATGTCGAACCGCAGCTTTTAGTCGGCCTGCAGATACGGGATCATAATTATGTTTGGAATCCTATTGCGTTTTCTCGACTATATCGAGATTTCATTCGCACGGGATCAGTTTGAGCCTTAAGTCTTCCCATGCATCTTGAATCCTTTGTTTTTAAAGGAAGTCCATTAATAATTTATTCTCACATAAATCGATAACCGCGGACGACCTTAGCCGAATAAATGCCGGTCAGATTAACCTCCGAGTCCGCAAATTTTATGTTTTTTTACATAAGAAAATTCCGAAAAATCAACAAACGAAATAATTTTTGTTAAAATGACCTAAAGCTTAAATAATAATGTAATTCAATGTAAATATTATTAAAATTTAAAAACTGCAATAAAGAATGAAACTTGTCATTGTAATTTTTAAAGTTTTTGGCATTACATAGCAAACATTGATTCCTTCCTTCTGTTTGCTCAATACCTAAATAAAGTTCCTAAAACTTATAATTTTGCCACACAAACATTCACATCGAGTTAAAAAATAATTAAAAAAAAAATAATTGAAACATAAAAAAAATAATTTAATTTGTAGGTTAGGAAGAATATAATAACGTAAAACTTTACTTTATTTTAAACTAGCGAACGCCCGATATACGTTACAATGCCTCTTAAATAAGAAAGAAAATGTTTTTTTTTAATTTATTTATTCAAGTACATTAATTTGTATATAAATAGATAATTAGTTAGTGAAAATTCCCGGTACTCCCCGTTGTAGAGATTCTGAGTAACGGTGGTGGGCGTTTTATTGTTTCAACTACGCCCACTTTTTGTGAAATTATCGACAGTAACCAAACTAAGAAACAAAATTTCAAATTTTTATGAGCGAAAAAATCTACTATTTTCCTTTTTTTAAGTGGGCGTTAAATTGATCTAATCGCGAATTTGGTGAAGTTGTCGACAGTGCCCATACAAACTCAGATATTGAATTTTAGGAGCAATGCTAGCGAAAAAATCGAATACTTTTACTTAGTTTTACTAATTGTGGACGTAATAGGTGTGCGTTGCAAATTTTGTTTAGCCCAAAACCATCCTCGGCGTGAGCACAGCAACTTCCCACAATATCATCGCAATCGGATGAATGGGTTAGAGGCGCATGTGGCACAAAAAAAGATAGAAAAAAAGAAAGAAAGATATAAAGAAAGAAAGATACAAAGAAACGTTCAGTCATTTTTATATATGTATAACGATAAATTTTAGTTAACATTAAATTAAATTTTTGAGTTTAAGTCAACGTGCTTAAAATTGTCAATCGATTTCAAAATATTGTTCAAAAAGTGACACAAATTTCACAAGATCTTGAAAGTCAGGTATTTTAAGAGCTGTATTAAGAGTAGTACAGAAATTTGAAGTAAATGGATGTTTAATGTATAATCATACTAAGGTATTCTATTTGTATAAATATCGCACACAACAGTGACCTATTCTGTTTTGTTTTTTACATTTTCTGTCTGCCGAGGATCGAACTTTGGACAAGTGTTATACATACTTTTATTTTTTTAAATAATTATAACTATGAAAGTATAGGAGATGAAATAAACCATTAAAGTGTTCATAATTGTCTCATATGGGTTCAGTATACCAAATTTTAAAGCAATGATTGTGTAAATAAAAAATTACGTGAAAAGAAAAAAAAAAATTATTATTGATTTATATGTCACGAAATTTTATGCTGGGGGAAAATCGGCGTCACCAGAGTTCGTGTCAAAAATTTATTTGATACAGTGGAACTTCTATTATTATTTAAATTTATTTCACCGTTTAAATTCGTTTTATAATTCACTTATACTAGCATAACGCTATATTGCTTAGTTTTCACCGTTATCCTCTCGATATCTCGGTTCCGCGTTCGCTCCGTTGGTTTTGTTCGGGTGGTGACGTTTTTTTTTAGCGATCGTGGAACATGTTTTCTCTGGGTTGTTTGACTGTACTTTTCTGTCGAGTCAGCAACGACCTCGTCTGTTTTTGCGTGACTCGTGTGTTGCGTCTGCTCGTAAACGTATGGTCCTCCTGCGAGGTCAGCAATGACACGAATACCCACCTACCAAGCTAGAAACGACCTGGTCCGTCGTCGTACAGTTCGTGTGGTTCTCATATGGTTCACTCGCAAGATTAGAAATGGCATAAATGCCCACCTACCAAGCTAGCAACGACCTAGTCTTCATCTAGTCAATATCCTACTTTAGTCTCACTCACCTGTTCCACGACCTGTTTGCGACCACCGGCGGAGGTTAACCAGAGATAAACGAGATTTCAGGGTAGACGACCACGAAACGTAAAATGGGATCTTGACAACTTAGTTGTTGTTTTTAAGTACACCTCAGTCTTTGTTATTGGCTTAACGAAAAATAGCAAAACAAACAAGATAGTGGTGAATAAATAAAAATAATAATTTTTGAATATTTATTACTACAAAAATAAATAAATATGCTAGCAAAACCCTATATTTTGTGAGAGATATGGTTTTTGAGAATAGGTTTAGTTATCAAAGATAAATATAAAAGTAAAGGAAAACATTAAAATATTCAAAAAATATTAAAGACTTTTTGAATTCGAAGAATTTCTTGCAACCAGGAGTGTTTTTTTTTGCAGTATTTTTTAGTACGGTTTTATTTTTCGCCTGCTAAAAGAGCTTTTTTTGAACGTCCTGCAAGCTCTGTGTAGTACGGCTGTTGTGCTTGTCCTTTTGCTTGTGCTTGTGTTTCTGCTCTCATCTGTTTTCGTGAAGGTTTGCATTTTATTACATTCTGCATGCCACTCGTGAATGTCATTGTTGGCCGCTCATAAAATAAAAAAAAGAGTGTGGTCGAAAACGATACTTTGCGACTTCGTCGTCACAATATTAATTTAAAAATCATTAATACATATGTTCTGTATTTAATTTGACATTAAAGGCAACACAAAGCTATTCTAAGTTGTATCATTTAATAAATATAACAAAATACTTCCTGAAAATTTGCAATAGTTTTTGCAAATTGAAGTTCTGGAAACTTCTTTTATGTTTTTATTAATATATTAATTGTTGTTTTTTTAATGTTATTTTAAACTATGTTTTGTATTGTTTTATGTTAGTTTAAATAAGTATTTTTTAGTTTTAATTTTCACTTCAAATATTTTCTGCCAAACAACCGTAACGAGAAACGATAAAAAAAGGCCGTGCGTTCGCTTCAAAACTTGATCGAAAAGTGTTTTTTATTTCTTAAAACTAACAGTTACTTTAATATGGTAAAAAAGCCTTCATTGGCGTAATTCATTTTAACTTCATACTCAAACAAAAATATTAGTTATATTCTTAAATTTAAACTTAATTTAAAAGGTTGGCATTTTGACGAAACACTTCCAAAAAATGCCAACATTTTATCTTTAAAATAAAAAACTTTGTTTTATTTTTTTATAAGTCTTTATAATTTAGTCTTTCAAGTTTTTTTGTGCCGGCATTTGTGCACATTAAATATTATAAAACACCGAAAAGTATCTTTTAAAATTTTAATATAAAATTATCTTTATTTTCAGTTGACATTACAACTTGCCTTGGCTTTTTTGTGTGAGCATACACTTTATTTAACTCGCCTTAACGCTGATATGATGTACCTTCACCAGAATTCCGGCTTAATGAATATTTCCTACTTTAAATTTGATGTAAATGATGAAAGGGAAGAATTAAATTCCAATAGACCAGTTCCGTTTCGATTAACTCCAAATATAGCAGAATTTGTGACGAATATTGGTATAACAGGACCTCTTTCCGCAGCTATTGTTGCGACTGCGCGATGTTTTGTACAACCGAACTATAAGTTGTGCTCGATTTTAAAAGCAATCCTACGTGACGAAATTATTGCAATTGCATTGCATAAGAAGCGGATTCGTGATAATAAACCTATGGATACCACAGAAGATACTTCAGCTGATGCAATAACGATGGAGAGAACTATCAGCGTAGTCAATAAGGCAGTTTCTGTCATAATGATGCGTCTTAATAGCATTTCGTATTTTGATAACATGGAATCAAAAAAGGTTGCCATATTAATTGAATCTGCCACAAATCTCGATAATCTTTGTCGAATGGATCCAGCATGGCATCCCTGGCTATAAAATGTTATCAAACTAATTTTTTTAATAAATTTTAAAAAGTTAATATTAAGTTACATTTCATCTTTTAATTTCATTGTGCCAGTTTTAAAATGTTTTGTTATAAAAAATATGTTAACTGGTCGTAATAGAATAACGGGTGATGACAAAAAAATGAGACTTTTTTAAAACCGTTATAAAAAAGTTTCTTTTATTTTTATAAAGAAAGTTTTTAACGAAAATATTTGTGAGTAATAAGAGAATAATACAAAATTAATGAATATATGAAAAAGGTCCTCGATCAGTCGTACGTCGCAGTTTTGTGTGGATGCTTCCGAAGAACCGTTGGACAGCATTTTTTTTCTATTTTCTTAATACACGCCCAGATTCTTTTGTCCAGTACTTGGCAGTTTTTAGCTCTCCAATTGTTTTTGAACGACATTGAGGAAAGTTTGTGGGATTTCTTTTTTTGAAACAAAAATCACTTTTTGCTTGTTTAGTAACTCCTGTGTCTTTACAGCGTAATGTGAAGATGCCTTGTCAGGCCAAAAGACATAGTTGTCATCAGAAGAGTGATTCTTTGGCTCAAATTTGTGCTTGAACTTTAGTTTAACTTTGAAATCACATTTAGAAACGTCATTTGATTAAAATCTATCATTACCAGGCACTTGAGACTTGCTGAGCGGGAAATAACTTTCATCATCCAAAACGTATGATTTTTTGTCATAACTACGAAGCATTCATCGGCATTGTGACTTTACTGTGGATATATGCACGGCGGTGTATTCCGGTGATCTTATTTTTTTCGGCACTTTATTTGAAATTTTTTTAATGTTTTGCAAATATAACTTTGATGACATTTTATGTCTGCAGCTACATCTCATTGGCTTATGTTATCCTTATTGTTTAATTTCGATTTAAGCTTGGATAAACCTTTTTGATCATATTTTGCCAAACTTTTCATTATTTTAAAAAAATTGTACATCGCACTCGCGGAGGACATGTTGCTTTGACGCCATTTTTATAAATACTATACTATGAAAATAATTCCAGTTGGAAAACTATCTCCAGTAACCATAGCAACAAAAAAATACCGCCTACTAATTCGATGATATAGTTTTAGAACTACAGTAATTTAAAAAAGTCTCATTTTTTTGTCATCACCCGTTAGTATTGCTTTAAAAGTTTAATTCTCCTGGATTAGAAGTGGGTTGATTTCAAATAGTGAAACACAACTGCTTGGCTAAAATTAAGATAGCGAAGTTTCTTTAAGTTATGGCTTGAACCTTAATCTTAAATGTTCGTTTTATAAGTTAAGTTCAAAATGTGAAAATATAAAAGAAAAAATAAATTTTAATTTAGAAATTGTTACGTCAGTCCGTTAGCAAAGATTAGACATCTTCACTCTAAAGTGTCTACAACTCTGAAAATAGGTGTGATGGTCAGGCGTCTATTACGTTAGGATATAATGAGGATAGAAAATAACATAATGTTAAGTATGAAATTATTTTACAAAAAGCATAAGACGGTTGAAGCTTTTTGATAGTAGTAGTAGTAGATCACCGATCTTGCCCTTCTTAGAACTTAGGATAATAGGAGTTCACATACCAAATTTCAGCTCGATAGCTGTAAAATTACTTTAATCACTGGGACAGACGGACGGACGGACATACGGACGGGCATCGTTTAATCGACTCTGAATCCGATGCTGATCATTTCTTTAAATATCATTTGTCATACCTACTACTCCTTTTTATGGGCGTTACAAATGGAAAAACAAACTCAATATACCCTTCGGTAAGTGCACTTACAAAAATTCGTTGTTTATTTACTGAAATTATACCGTTTGCGGATTTAAAAATTTTTTTATGAAAAAACCAAGTGTAAATTAGTCTTAACATTATTATTATAAGTCGCTACTAGTTAATTATTTTATTGTTTCATCTGGCAACACTGTCATTTTGAAGTGTTATCATTAGACTTTCTTTTTCAGTATCTCTCAATTCGCTGAAAAGTGGAAATTTTGTTTTGGAAGACGAATAACGATCCGAAATGTCAAAAAAGTTTGAGAATAAGGAATTGGAGGTAGACTTAATAAAGATCCATCACAAATGCAAGAGGAACTCGCAAAGACACTTGGACTCACTAAAAAAGTAATTTCACTTAGTTTAAAAGAAATGGGAATAATCCGAAATGTAGGAAATTGGTTGGCGTATAAACTGAAGCCGAGAGATGTTAAAACCGCTTTTTCACGTGTGAACATCTGCTCCAACGACAATAAAGAAAGGAGTTTTAACATCTAATTGTGACTGGCGATCAAAAGTGGGTCCGTTACGATAATCCAAAACGTCGAGCAACGTATGGATACCCCGGTCATGCCTCATCATCGATGACCAAGCCCAGTATTTATGGCCAGTCGATTTTGTTGTGTATTTGGTGGGACCAGGTCGGTGTTACTTATTATAACCTATTTAAACCGAACTAAACGATCACAGGGGAGGTCGACCGATGACAATTGATGCGTTTGAGCCGAGCATTGCGAGAAAAACGGCCGCAATACCCCGTTAAATGAGACAAAGTTATTTTGCAACATGATAATGCTTGACCACATGCTGCAGCGCCCGTTAAAAAGTATTTAATCCGAAGTTCTACCCCACCCGCCGTATAGTTCAGATATTGCTCCTTCCGATTACCATCTCTTCCGATCGATGCAACAAGTCCTGGCTGACCAGTTTTTGTCCAATTGTGATGTGAGTTAACAAATGGATCTATTCATCGATAGTGGATTCTTTTAAGCTTAATTTTTTTTATTGTTTACTTTTATTAAATTCAATTTGTTTCATACCAAAAAAAATAAAAATTTTATAAATTAATTTTTTTTGCATTTTTTTCTTATTATCTATTTTTTCCAAACTTTTTTTTTAAATATATAAATATCTATTGTTATAAAATAAAATTACCACTTAGAATAAAAAAAATAATATGTAATAAAGTAAAAAATTAAATAAAGAAGGGAAACGTAATTATGTAGGTACTATTTTTTTACATGCATGAACTCAAAAGAGGTGATACATTTTCAAAATGAGTGATAAAGTAATTACTATGTCGGAGTATTTTTTTTTTTTTGGGTTGGAGTAGGTGTTTACAACGGGAGGGGGTTGGTAGTCAAGATAGGAATGATGTTAAGGTAATTACATTGTATGACAGAGCAAGAATTAGTTTACGGCTACGAACCTGAAAGATCGCAGAAGTGGCGGGTAAATTCGCTCTATGGACTAAAGACCTAAGCAATAAGGTTCTTTTTTATCGTTGTGGGAATATTTATATATTTTTTTTACACACTAGATAGTTTTTTTTTATGTTTAAACATATATAATATTTACAAAAAACGAATACGCCTTATTTTTGCAATAACTGTGTGGCCGCGCGCCGAAGTTCAATTCGATCGCTTCCGTTAATCGCCAATTCATTCGTAAATGCTATGGTTATGATTGCAAAACAATAATTACTCCTAAACAGGAACCGCAACAATCTAATCTCAACAACAACAAAATCTTAAAATCGATAAGCTTGAAATTACACTACAAGCTGTGCATTAAAAAAATATCGCTATGAAAAGTGATAATGCCCGTGTTCTCTCTTAAATAACTTCTCTAAAAGAAGACAAAAAACTCTTACTTAGAAAATTTATTGCTTGCAAGTAGATTTACATTCAATGCAACTTAAATTGTGCGATACTAATCTCATTTCTGAAATATCCCGCGATGTCAGTTAGTTTGTAATGGCGTCTCTTAGATGGAGACACACTTAGGCTTGGAGCCCTTTGTGATGCCATGCGATATTCCAGTTATACCGCTAACTGAACCATCCTGTACTATTTATAAACTGAAGAATATTAAATAATTAGGCCTACAAAGAAGTGCTTCCCTAGATGTATATATCGTTTATTGGCTAAAGCGGTGCAAGTTCAAGTACAAAGAAGGTGTATTATAGTTTCTTCCTCCTCCCCATCTCTACAGCTTATACAGAAGAGAAGATACCTAGTTTTCTTGCATGAGTACCTATGATACAGTGTCCTGTTAGAACGCCTATTATGGTGCTTATTTGAGACCTATTTAGAGAGATTAGATCAATTGAGCGTTTTTGATTCAATTTTGGCAATATCATACGCGAGATGTTGCATGTACTACTCCCCATCCATCAACCTCTATCAGGGAAACTAACTCCCTGATAGAGATTTCCCTGATGAGGAGTTTACATGTTAATAGAGGAATACCATATTCCTTGTTGATGGGTAGAATTTCTTTTGTTGTACCCTCTCTGGCGAGTTCATCAGCTTTACTGTTCCCTGGAATGTCCCTATGTCCGGGAACCCAGCATAGTTTGATTTGTAGCTGCTCCGCAATCTCATTAAGAGATTTGCAACAACTGAGGACTGTTTTTGATGAAATTTGAACTTCCAGGGCTCTCAGAGCTGCTTGACTATCTGATAGAATAAGGATGTCTATTCCTGATATCCTGTTCTCCAGAAGCCAAGAAGTTGCCTCGTGGATAGCGGCTATTTCAGTTTGAAATACATTGCAGTGGTCAGGCCCTAAAAAATAATGCTGCTTAAATTATAAGTGGCAAATCTACAAATAATTTGTCTCGTGTGATCTTTTCAGTTGTTTTCCTAAATTCGGGAATCTTCGACAACAAGCCTGATTAACACATACATCACTCATCATTACTCTACCGACATACTTCCCCTTTGCGACTGCAGAATCTGCTTACGCCTTAACCGCATCTTCGCTTCGGATCTATAATCATAATATATCTGCCCTCAAACTAAATCAAATATGATTTTTCCCGCTACTTCGCAATTAGATTACGATGTTATTGTGATTTTGGCGATGGTGAATTGTTTATCATGTCTTTCGCAAAGACAGAGATGCAATAAAAACGGGATGCTTACGTGGATGGGGAGTACTTATTGCTGTACAACGGACACTCCACTCTTCCGTACATGAATTAAGCAATTCTGATTTTTTGTTTGACCAGATTTGTGAGTGTTTCTGATTCTAATGAAGATATTGTATTGTGTTTCTTATATCCCACCAAATAGTTTTTTTTTTATTTATCAGATTTGAATAAAAATAAATTTTTGTTATGTATTTTAGGTGATTTTAATCTTCTAACATCGCTGTTTATGCCAAAACGTCTTGTGGAATCCTTAGTTATGTTAGTTTTCCATTAAAAATACAGTTGGCATTTATTATGTTTGGTTTTTGTTTACTTCGGCTTATCCGAAGTATTTGTTGTTAAAAATACCACTTGTTTTTTTGGATATCAAGAACTACGGTAAGCATCTTTTGTGCACCAGCAATAAATTTGGATTGACATGTAAATAAACCTCGACTTCTTTATTTTCTATGTGCTGAACTCCCGGAATTAACCCCGTCTTAACTTATTGGTACAATTTCTCTCAAGCACAGAGCTTTTGAGATTTTTATTTGGTCCTTCGAACCGGATTTAACAGCAGAAGAAAATAGAGACACCACTTTGCCGTTTGGGATTTTTTTGGTGAACCTTGTTGGAGATCGTCGGAATTCAGAATCTTGTTTCTGCCAAAAATCGTCGTTGGACAACAATTTGCACAACAATAAACCAGCGCTTCTTTATCAGAAAAGGTACGTTGCATTTTCTCTGCGATTTGTACGTTCATTTGATGCTCTTTTTTTGTTTTGCATATTTATATAAAAAAAAGGAACTTTTATAAAAAACAACAAATTCTCGTGTTAAAAACACAAACAACTCTTCTTCGATTTTCCCTCCTACACCAAATCAACATTTTTTACGTTTTAACATTTCTTCTTTGTTCAAAGGTAAACAAAAAAGTTTATTTTCTTTCGCAAATCGATCATTTGATCTCTTTGTACTTTACCTACAAACATATATAATCCCGAGAGCATCTGTCTGTCGCTCTGTACACACAAAACACAAAGCGAAAACACGCTCTAGGTAAAGTAGCTCTACACACACCAAACACAAAGCTAACACACGCTCTAAGTGCGGCCAGTATACACACACCGAACACAAAGCGAACACACGCTATAGGTAAAGTCGCTGTACACACACCGAACACAAAGTGAATACACGCTCTAGGTAAAGTCGCTATACACACACCGGACACAAAGCGAACACACGCTTTATAAAAGATACTAAGCAGTGCTTCTTCGAACATTTGTTTATGATTGTTGCGATCGGGTCGACACGCGTTTTTCATTTTTATTTCTTTTAATTTTATTATAATTCTGTGCAGGGTTTAATCAAATTACGTTTTTAAACAATTACGCGTGTGTATATATAAAAATTAAGTGTGAAATATTTACATATAGATTGAGACAAAATAGTGTAGGCGGTGCAGCAGCAGCTACAACGACAACAACCACAAGGAGGATTTACTGACGCAGATTTCAGGTGAGCTTAAATCATTTGTTTAAGCTGTGAATTCAACGTATTAGAATTCAAGGAATTTCGCGGTTAAGGTTTTCGTTGAGTTTAAATCTTTTGTTTAAACTTTTCGAATTCTTGTGCGCGCTACTGCCTGCCTATAATGCATAACTAAATTTTGTACTATTTTTTAATTGTATTTATAAAATAACTAAATGAAAAATATTGTATTCAATTAAAACAAAAATTGTGTGTTTTATTTATTTCTTATTAACATTTCAGATCGTTATATTTATTTCACATACTTAAATTGATTTAATGATTTTGATAAAATTGCTATCAAAAAATATTTGTTTAATTTTATATTAATTTTTTGAAGATTTTCTTCGTCATTTGCGACTTTCTTGGAAATTTAATCCGTTTTTAAATTGTAATATAATAAAATTAATTCTAAAATGTCAGAAGTAGATCGTTTTGTTATGTTAGCCGAATCTCTTTTAGAATTCGAGGCAGAATGTAATGAAACTGCTCAAGACGAACATTCATTTTTCTCAGTGGAAGTTCAAAGAGAGGAACTTATGTCTAAATGGGTTGAACTTATGTCGGCATACGAAAAAGCTTTGCCAATTGCAAAATCAGCCAGTTCAACTAACCCTGAGGCGATAAGCTTTATGAAATATAAATTTCGTAGTTGTTATAATTCATATGTTGTTACTGCGTTCCAAATGGGCGAATATGCACATAATTTAACTGTGCTTCTTCTCATAACGGAGTAACGACAGCAATACGTGGCGCTTCAAATATTCTAGAAGTAGCCCCACCTATTGGTCGTCACATGAATTTACCACCTTGTGACACAGAAATTTTCTATGGATTATAAAACCAGGGGATTAAATCTAGGCTGTCTTCGTATGGAGCCCTCCTGACATCAGGCCGCATCTGGTTGTAGCTTCGGCCTTGCCATAGTATGGGGCGCTGCTATGGTCGACGGTGTTTTTCCCCTAAATCCTCTTTGGTCACCGCGCATGGCGACTTGTCTTGCCGTATACTATTCAAAGATCATTCAGTGACATCTTGGATCAAGAAACCTGATGGTACTGAAACGGCTGAAGAATCTTTAGATCTTCTTCTAAACACTCACTTTCCGGGATGGATTAACCTTAACAGTGAAGACAGGACGCTTATGCGGGGAATGTGCAATCCTAAAATACTCGCAGATGAAGTAGTAACCAAAGAGAAAGTTGCTTGGGCAATAACATCTTTCTCACATTTAAAATAACCTGGACTGGATGGGATCATTCCAAAGATGCTACAAACAACTTTGGACTGTGTGCTTCCATGGCTAGTAGAGATTTATAAGGCGTGTCTAAACCTAAGATATATATCATAGCTGGAAGCTTGTAAAAGTCATCTTTATACCAAAGGCAGGTAAAAGAGGAGACGAGTCAGCGAAGGACTTCAGACCAATTAGCCTCACGTCCTTCTTAAAACCTTCGAAAGGCTATTGGATATACATATCAGGAGTTCTTTGGAAAGCTCCAATATATTTTCATCACAACATGCATATTTCAAAGTCAAATCTACATAGACAGCACTTCGTAAGGTAGTTCAAACAATAGAGGGTTCTCTAGCAAACAAACAATACACCTTGACAGCCTTCCTAGATATAGAAGGCGCTTTCAATAAAGTTAGTACTGATGCAATTCAAAGGGCGTTAACAGACGTGGGGGTGAACAACTCTGTCAGTGGATGGATCATCTCTATGCTAAAAACTAGGATCATTAAAGCTAACATGGGTAAAATTACCCTGCGGGGAATTTGGTATTAGTTCAACAAAATAGACAGGTCTCGCTTTGATACAATAGCACCTATCACGGGATTTGACCAAAGGGTTGCAGAGGGATGCAAAAGAGGACAAGTCTCTTGGTAGATACCATGGGACCTGTTACGGGATTGGACCAAAGGAATGCAGAAGGAGTCAGTTCGTCTACGATTCGATTCGTTTCTGTTCTGCGTTGTCTTCGGCAATAACTGTTCGTATTTGCGCTCTCGCACGATTTGCTTTTAAATAGTTCGTGCTGATGTACGTTTGAGAAACAACTAAGAATCCACCGCGTAATTTTTTAATTTTCGGCTGGTTTATATGCAATTTTTGAGCCAATTATGAAACCGGCTCGAAATTTTTAAATTTGCGGCTGAATTACATGTAATATTCTAGCCGACAATGAAACCGTCGTCAAATGACGTTATTGAAGGCGTAGTTTTCCTGAAACTGATCAGCTTGTTGAACATCAGCTGTGAGTTTTAAAATAAAGTTCAAAGTGAATTTTTATTGAATACGAACAAATTTTGTTACTTAGTGCTTAAAATCGAATAAAATCGGTTAACAAAATATTAGTAGCACTGGCTAGGTCAAGGAAGACATTAATAGGTAAATATATTCAATATGAGTTAATTTTTATTATTATTAACTTTCTTCAACAGACAGACGAGCTAGTGAAAAAAACGCCTCAAGGATTTTAAAAAGTTTTCCGACGTTTTTAATGGTAAGTTATATTAATTAAAATGTAAACTTAACTTCGTATATAGATTAATCTGCATATGTATATTTCTTGTTATTTTAGATAAGGTGGGTGCCAATGACAAGAACTTAGATGTGGAGGCAGAAGTAAGATAATCAATTATTAAAATAAATATTTTATTATAATATGTGTATACTGAATAAATAAATACAACCATTTGAATATAAGTAATAAAAATATAATTTTTTGGATTAGTAAAAGAGTAGTATTTTTCGATGGGTTTTTTAGAAACAGTACGAGGACATATCATTTTGAAGTGGTCCTAGGATAGGTACAAAGGTATCTAGCGGGTGGCAATTAGTCCCCTCCAATGACAAGCCCATGTAAAAGGGATAGGTCCGTTTCATACAAAAGTATCGATACTCAATAGGTCCCTATCACAAATGGACAGTCTCGTGACTGACTCGGGATAGGTCTGATTCCCCGTAGGGTATCATCACAAAGAAAGTCAGTAGGGGTACTCCACAGGGAGGGGTACTATCTCCACTTTTCTGGCTTTGTGTAATAAATAATATACTATTAAAACTTGATGGTGGAGGCGTCAGAATGGTTTCATATACGGGCCAAAGTCTGTGGCCTAGGACTAAACCCACGTAAAACAGAACTTATGCTATTTTCCAACAGATATAAAATACCCTTCTTTGAATTGCCAAAACTTAATAAACAACCAATCCCTCTTTCATCCAGTGCGAAGTATTAATTTTAGACACCAAGCTTAACTAGAAATTGAATGTAGCAGAAAGGGTAAAGAAGGCTAGTATTGCCCTATAAACCTGTAAACGAATGCTTGGTAGGAAATCGGGTCTCCAGCCAAAATTTACACTTTGGAAGTACAAACCGGTGGTACGTCCTATTTTATCGTATGGCTCAATTGTCTGGTGGAAAGCACTGAAAAAGAACTATAACATCAAAAAACTAGGTCGTTTACAAAGATCGGCATGTGCGGCTACAGTTTGAGCGATAAGATCATGCCCGGCGAAAGCTCTTAACGTTCTAACTCACATTATTCTAATATATATATATATATATATATATATATATATATATATATATATATATATATATATATAGATATATATATATATATATATATATATATATATATATATATATATATATATATATATATATATATATATATATATATATGTGAAATATTCGTGTGAGGATTCGGTTCTCTATTGCCGAATCCGCAATATATATATATATATATATATGTGAAATATTTACATATAGATTGAGACAAAATAGTGTAGGCGGTGCAGCAGCTGCTACAACTACAACAACCACAAGGAGGATTTACTGACGCAGATTTCAGGTGAGCTTAAATCATTTGTTTAAGCTGTGAATTCAACGTATTAGAATTCAAGGAATTTCGCGGTTAAGGTTTTCGTTGAGTTTAAATCTTTTGTTTGCCTGCCTATAATGCATAACTAAATTTTGTACTATTTTTTAATTGTATTTATAAAATAACTAAATGAAAAATATTGTATTCAATTAAAACAAAAATTGTGTGTTTTATTTATTTCTTATTAACATTTCAGATCGTTATATTTATTTCACATACTTAAATTGATTTAATGATTTTGATAAAATTGCTATCAAAAAATATTTGTTTAATTTTATATTAATTTTTTGTAGATTTTCTTCGTCATTTGCGACTTTCTTGGAAATTTAATCCGTTTTTAAATTGTAATATAATAAAATAATATAATAAAAAAAAAATATATATATATATATATATATATATATATATATATATATATATATATATATATATATATATATATATATATATATATATATATATATATATATATATATATATATATATATATATATATATATATTGCGGATTCGGCAATAGAGAACCGAATCCTCACACGAATCTTAACGACTAGATTCTTTATTTCACCGTGTTCACGTCTGAACTTGGCTCGAGTGCGGGACGGACAAAACAAACTAATGACATTATAACACCAAATAGAAATATTTAAAATGGTTCTAAACGAACCAAAACAAGTTAAACTATTACTACTAATATTACGGCTCGACTGCCGCGCAAAATATAGCTAAACACAACAAAATAATACTCCCTTAATAAAGCTTTGCCTTAGTTGTTCGCCCTTGGGATTCCTCCTGAACCTCCTCGCACTATTTTAATATACAGGATGCTCTCCTAGCACCAGTAAATCTTCGAAAATCACTTTAAAAAAAAATCGTATTCGTTCAAACTCGCTGTTCAAAACGAACTGACCAAAACTGCGATCCTTGCAGATTTTTGTTCCATTTCCCTAAAAAAGTGAGAAATGGGCTATCAGCCATTTTACTGCAGAGAGTACGGTTTACAACAAACCAGAGTCAGTATGAGGTGACCTGCCAAGAACCATGTACGAAAATTCCCAAAATGGGGATTTCTATGAAATTCTGGCAAAGTACAGACCTCGCTCCCA
This sequence comes from Suillia variegata, assembly GCA_949127995.1. Classification (NCBI taxonomy): domain Eukaryota; kingdom Metazoa; phylum Arthropoda; class Insecta; order Diptera; family Heleomyzidae; genus Suillia; species Suillia variegata. Next base: position 33,303,288 of record OX421842.1, read on the forward strand.
CCAAATCAAAAATGAACTTTGGAGGCATCTGTGCATGGTCGGCGTCATTCTTGGCTCCACAAGGGTCATAAAAACGAGGGAACAAACAAAACTTTTATAAGTATAATTTGACATAAACTTGTCCTTGTCTTGTTCGTATTTGGTCACGACTGTCTGTCTCGTTCGTAAATCGCTGGATACTAAAATACACGTTTTAGAAAAAGGAGAAATCCCAAAAAAAAAATTTAATATGATACAATTAAGCAACCTTATTGGGAATATTATTCTGGTAACTTTTATTTACCACTACACTATTTTAGTGTTCTAATCTCATTAATTTATTAAAAATCTAAGAGCTGTTTTAGACCGCGACAATGCAAACCTCTTATCACAATAAACATGGTACTTCTCGGAGAAGACTGATTACATAATTCCAAGAGTTTCTTTCAATAGAAATTTCACCACACTCTGTCCCTCTCGGGAGGAATGGAAAAATCGGTACACCTTAAAAAACTTCGATACTGCAATCTGTACAGATGGGTCCGAAATGGATTGCGGTGTCGGAGCAGGGATTTACTCTCCAAAACTAGAGATCGAGAAATCTGTGCGCCTCATAAACATTTCCAGTGTTTTCCAAGCGGAGATACTAGCAATAGGGGAAACTTGTAGGTTACTTATTGCAGATTTTACGTTCAAAAATAATATCGCTATTCTTTCGAAAAGTCAGGCAGCGATCCAGGCTCTGGAGTCGGCCACCACAACCTACCTAGTGGAAAAAAGCAGAAGGAGCCTTACCACTTTGAGCGAAAACCATAATGTTACCCTAATCTGGGTTCCAGGACATTAGAATATTGAATGGAACGAAAAAGCAGACGAACTGGCCAGGAAAGGTTCAGCCATAAGTACCGAATATGCCGAATGAGAAGAAACTCCACTTGGTGTGGTCAGGAATGCTGCTAACAATAAATATCTCAATATCGCAGAATATAGATGGAAACGTCAGACGCCATGCAAAATTAGCAGGTCGCTTTGGCCTACCTACAAACTTAAAAAAAGGCGCGTAAGCGCTACTTGGATTCCTTCTTTAGGAGTCACCATGGTTGGATACGTGGTCTTCGTTTCGTGACTTATTCACTGAAATTTATATCTCCAGTTTACGTCTTACGCCAGTTGAAAAACTGTATCACCTGAAACAAAAAACTAGAGCTGAAGCGAAAGACATTGTTAATAAATCGCCACTAACGAATGATGAGTTTGCACAAGCGTGGAATAATCTGTCAGATCGTTATGAAAACAAACGTGTTATTGTTGATAATTAACTGCAGATTTTGTTTAATTTACCCGTAATTCATTCAGAATCAGGAGGTTCGTTGAAAAAACCACAACGAGACATAAACGGATGTATCTCTACGTTACGTTTCACGTCAATATCAAGTAACATTGAAGTGAAAAATTGGGATGCAATTTTTACGTATCTCATGGGAGCAGAGTATTGCGAGTAAATCCGATATTTCCAAATGGGAAGAATTGGATAAGTTTTTAACTAGTCGGTTTTAAACCCTTGAGACTATTTCAGGACTTAGATCAACGGTAACTTCTAATAAGCTTCTAAAGAAAAGCTTTTTCCCAGCCTTTATCTAATGGAAACTTCCAAACAGATCACAACGCAGTTTATGCTAATTGTAAGATGTGTCCTTCTCAGCAACATCCACTTCGGAACTATAATACATTTTTAGGCATGAGTTTTAACGCCAAATTAGCAACTGTACGCAGACACCATTTGTGTTTGCATTGTTTTTCACACTCGCATCAAGTGAAAGATTGTACTAGCCTTTTTACTTGTTAGAAATGCAAAATGCGTCATAATACGCATTTACATCGGAGTGAATTAACTTCGCCACCCACGAGCAATAATCAGCACAGTTCTTAAAATTTTATTCAGAATTCAACAAACAATTATATTCATACTGCTAAAGTTACTACGTTTAGTTCTTCGGATTCTCTTTAAGCCTGTTTTTCGTTAAACAAGAAAAATGTGCTTTAAGGTACCGTAATGGTGACCGTTTGTCATTTAGATACCGAATATAAAGCCAGAGCCCTTATCGACCCTGGTTCCGAATGCACATTTATTTCTAACAGATTACAACGTGAATTAAAATTATCATATTAACGAACGAATGCCCAAGTTTCTGGTGTAAACAAAGTTGTGTCAGCGCATATTCAAAAGGCTTGTGACTTTTTACTAGGATGTCCTATAGATGCTGTTGTAAAGATTCAAGCGACAGGTCTAATAATAACTCAGCTGACTGACAACCTGCCAACTCATTCTATTGATGAGTCTTATACTAAGAGGATGCAAACTTTTATAAAAGTGGATGAGTTGACATTTTAATAAGAGCGGATATTTATCACAAAATTATATGTAATGGTGTTCAACGAAATGTTTTAGGTTCGTTGATCGCCCAAGAAATCATATTTGGATGAATTTTTACTGGCCCAGTCAATACCAAGAATGCTTCTTCGTTTTCGACCTGTGTTTCCTACCACAATAACAACAAATTTTTTGATAAAAGACGGAAATCTAAGTACTTATCTGAATTGCAGAAAAGATACGAAAGAAATTTCCTCAGAAAGATTTTGAAATAGGTGATTTGTCACCTTAATCGAGAAGATTGCTAATTTTAACAGAGCTCAAACTTTTTTACGAATAAATTCGTTTTTAATAGTTTAAGTAAAAATTTAAAAATTAAATTCGATACAATAAATAATCGGAGTTTTAAAATTTAAGAAAATTAACACGAATTAAAAAAAAAATACAAATTAAAACACAATTTGTAAAAATTTCAAAATTTTTGCGCGGAACAAGTGAAATTAAAACTTTGTATATATACAAAGCAATAACAAAACACAATAACTTTATAAAAACAAAATTAATTTCAAAATGTCACTTGCTCCGAAACGGACTCGCGATACGGTTTGCAACTCGCCTTTAGCCAAAACTCCAAGGCTCAATTTAAATAATACACCAAAGATGTCGGACTATGGCTCGACGCCCAAACTTCTGCAGCTCATCGATCAGAGACTGGAAAAACAAAGCGACATTATCGCCGAAAAAATTCTTGCATCGGAGCAGAAAATTCTGAAAGAACTTGGCGAAAAGATCGCCAATTTACAACACGACCTTGGAGCAGTCACCCACAGAGTGGCACGTCTCGAAATTGTTGCTTCGGAAGTCGACGCGCTCAAAGCCGACGTCGCTCAATTGAAATTGCAGCTGGCAAAGCATGATAATATGTCTGTTGCATGTGATTTACGTTTACATGGCATTCCGAAAATCTCCACGCAGTCTTTGGCGCCTTATGCCAAACAGTCAATGCCCCTCCAACATCACTAAAATCTATTTTTCGACTGAGCAGCACCAATACCCGAAACAAATCAAATTTTACTGATGCGGCAATTTTAATAAAAATCGCGACACCACACGACAAAAATTCAATTTTAAAATCCATTGCCGAGTTCAAGCGATCTACGAATGACCTATTACGCCTTAATCATGTGGGGTTTCAATCTACCGTCCCAATCTATGTCAACGAAAACCTTACTCGCGAAAACCACAACTTTTTCAAGAAGGCAATTATTTTCAAAAAACGAAAACACCTGCACTTTGCGTTCACGACGATGCTCCCACATGCATTGATTCTATTCGGACACTGGAACTGCTGGCATGTGATGTTACGAATGATGGTGCGCAAGATAATGCAGAAATTTCTCGTGAGCACAATAACAACAACAACAAATAAACTTAGCAGCAGGCTGCAACTAAAACTATTATTTATATCTACTGTTATTTTTATGATTTTTTTATTTATTCTTAATTTTAATTTTTTAAATTTATGCATGTTAGGTTTATACTATTATAATTTTTGCTTGATTTTTTTAGTTCAAATACTTTTTGCTTGCGTTGCTAAATTTATAGTAATACAATATGTATACTCTGAACACTTACAATAATACGGGTAATAATTCCAAAGACTACACATACAATATGATACGCGTGTTGTGCAAACAGCAGAATGGATTAAAAGTCTGTCATATAAATGCGCAAAGTCTTAATCGAAAAATTGACGAATTTCGTCTATTATTTGAATGTTCGGATGCAGATGTTATCTGTGTATCTGAGACCTGGTTTGTTCCTTGTTTTAACGACGATTTGTTTTCGTGCAGACAGATATAGCCATGCTGGCGGTGTAGCGATATTCGTGCGACAAAGTATATTCGGTAAAGTTGTTTGTAAATCTCTGTCCAATAGTAGTATCGAATATATTTTTATTGAATTATTTAACAGACATGACCAAGTTCTTGTAGGTTGTGTATATAGACCACACCGTAATGTTGATATTGATCCACTTTTGCAGATTATTGAATCGATTTCTTTACCGTTTCTCAATATAATTATAGCCGGCGATTTTAATAATAACATTTTAACAGAAAATGATCTGTTAGATAAAATGTTATCTTTAGATCTTTATCCCACAAATATTTCTACACCTACCCACTACACTAACACAAACAGTTCATTATTAGATATATTTTTTGTAAACAATAAACAGAACATTTTACTATATGATCAACTTTCAGTACCAGCTTTCTCAAAACATGACATAATTTTTTTAACATATAGATTTCAAAAAGAACCAATAGACCAATTACTTCATTACAGGGATTTCAAAAACATTAATTACCCATTGCTAAACTACAATATCCAAAACATAAAATGGGATGAAATTTTTTATTATGTATCGGTTGATGATCAAGTTAGTTTCTTGCAAAATAATATTAACCAATTGTTTGATGACTTTGTTCCATTAAAGACCAAAAAAGCAATTAGAATTCAGCGTCCTTGGTTTAATCAATATTTAAAAGAGCTGATACAAAATCGAGACAAATGCTACAATAGATGGAAACGGTATAAAACTCCTGAAATTTTCGAGAAATATAAAAAACTTAAGTTTATTGTTTTTGTCAAAGCTTTACTTCCAACGCTCTTGCCATTTATTACACACATACTTAACGCAATATTAACTACCTCTGTTTTCCCGAAAAACTGGAAAGCAGCGAAAATTATTCCTTTGCCAAAAGATAAAAACGAGTTTAGACCAATAGCTATTTTACCATTTCTGTCAAAGATAATAGAAAAATTAATGAATAAACAAATGTTGCAGTATTTATTGGACAATACATTAATAAGTAATAAACAATCTGGCTTTCGTCCGAAAAGAAGTTGTGTAACTGCATTGATCGATGTTTCAGAAGATATCAGGGGACCATTAGATGAAAGTAAAGTTACCTTTTTAACACTTCTTGATCACTCAAAAGCATTCGATTCGGTAAATCATGCTACATTGATGTTTAAACTAAGTAACCTTTTTAATTTTTCACTATCCGCAGTTAATCTTATTAAATCGTATCTTTCCGATCGCACCCGAGCTTTTTTTTGTAAATAACTCTGTCTCTAAATTTCTGAAAACATCAAGAGGAGTTCCACAAGGCTCTATACTTCGACCTCTCCTTTTTACATTATATATAAATGATCTTCCCAACATTCTGAAATTCTGCAACGTACATATTTATGCTGACGACGTTCAGCTATATATAAGTTGTATAAAAGATTATATGAATATGTGTGTCATTAATTTGAACACAGATTTAGAGCGCATCAGGAAATGGGCTCAAAATAATAGTTTGTGCCTTAACCCATCGAAATCGAAATGTATAGTTATTTATAAAAAAGCAATTGATGTATCAAATATCCCAGAAATTCAATTAAATGGTTCAACAATAGAAATACTGCAAAAAATTTAGGTATTATTTTTAATAGATCTTTAACTTGGAAAAACCATATACTCACTACCATTGGAAAAGTTTACGGTATGCTGCGAGCATTGTGGGTTTCGCAATATTTCACACCACAAAAAATAAGACTACTTTTAGCAAAAACTTATCTAATTCCTACGCTGCTTTATGGCTGTGAATTGTATGCAAATTGTGATTCCGTGTGTAAAATTAAATTAAATGTACTATTCAATAACATTGCCAGGTATATTTTTGGCTTAAAAAGATCGGACCACGTCTCTATTTTCGCAAATAAAATCTTTTCGATAACTTTTAATAATTTATTAATCTCGAGAACTCTAATACAATTACATAAAATAATTTACACAAAAGAACCAATTTATCTTTACAATAAATTATGTTTTTCCCGATCAAATCGTGGAAAAAAGCTAATTCAGATTAGACATTTATTTTTAATTTCAGAACGGCAATTTTTCGTTTATGCAATCCGTCTTTGGAATGCACTACCCACTAACTTGCACTTATTATTTAAGCAAAGCCTTACTATTTTTCTGTCAAGCTAAAATTGGTCTATATAAATTTTTTTATTTTTGATATAATTTATTTATAATTTATATTATTATTGTTATTATTATTATATATTTTATTATAATCTGTAATTCCGTATGCAACGTGGGTTATTAACGCGACCCATCGTTGAACTAATTGTCCGTCCGAGTTATTAAAAGTTTGACATAAGGATTTCCTTGGCTAAATTCATCCTTTTTCAGCAATACACCCTACGATAAGCCACGTTACAACATTTCGTCCGTGCAACGCACCAAGCCTGTCAGCAGCGTTCACTGCCCCGTTTGCAAGAGCGCCCATTCGCTACGGTTTTGCACTCTATTTCGCAACTGCCTTTCGAAGAGTCACATGCTCGCTGGATGTACCAGCTCTCTACGATGCAGATATTGCCAGCAGAACCATCATAGTATGCTGCATGACCACGACAAGAGGAAAACAACTGTCAAAGACGGAATTCTGGAAGACCGTCAAGACATGCTACAAATCGACGATGTTGAGGTCGCAAAGGTAGAAGAAGTCATCGCAGAAAACGTCGAAGTTGCCGTCAAAAAACCCGCTGATAGTGACGTCACCATGGTTGTCATTGTTGATGATTCGGAAGGTCTAGCTTAGCATAGTACCCGACCAAGCACACTTCCGTTTCGTCCACCACTACGTTCTTCGACGGTGCCTCACAAAGATGCTAGACAAAAAATTTCTTCGCGTCAAAACAAACGGAAAAAAAAGATGTCAATGCCAATAGTCAACGCTCTGGAGCTCGACCTCGCTCCTCGTGCCCATATGCGAATCAAAATGAGCACTCGGGAGCTCGAGCTAGCTCGTCACGCCTTGAAACACACGCGACCACATCCGTCAAGATATTAGCCAGAGCAGCAGTCAACAACAGCGTCAGCAATATTATCGACGCCACCAAGATAGCCAGCATCAACGACATCAAAATCGCCGCCACGATCACCGCCAGGAGTTGCAACAAGAGCGTCGCCATGGTACCTACAGCACGTCGAATTCTTCGCTGCCACACACAACGCGTCGATTTACCCGACAGCTCGGGTAGACATTGTTTTTGGTGATCGGCGAGAGAATGTACGCCTCATAATCGACCAATGTTGCCCAGCGTCAATCATTAGTAGATCGCTGGTGTATGCGCAGGTCCGTCCAAACTTTCAACGCGTCTCTCCAACCCTCTTGGTTGATACCCGTGTTCGCGACCAATTTGAGGAATTTGTGTTGGCTGACGAAGATTTTTGTGTATCAAGTTCATGTTTAATGTGTCTGAGAATGGATATGGATCCCAAAATAATTAAAAAGGGGATCGTGTCAGGGACAGCTGGGCAACCCATAGCTCAGAGCACAATATCCGGGTGTGTTATTTCGGGGTCCTGTCCGTTGTAAATGTCTGAAGGGAAGTATATTTTTTTTGCGACAGGAACGAATTTGGAATAGAATTTCGAATACGATTTGGAATTGATAAACTGAATAAATATTGAATTATTGAAAAATTGAACATAATTAAAATGCACCATACATACTGCAAATGCAACGTACAACGTAAAGGGTTTTTTAATAAGAGCACTACAAAAAATTTTTAAATAAAACAAAAACGGTTTTGGATTTCAATGAAATTCTTTATTCCTGTGAAAGTACAAGGTGGCGCAAAAGAAATCACCCTATTGGAAGATGCTCTCATTTTTGCAAATGGCCGCCAATGTCAAATCTGTTTTGACATTTGTGGACTAGACAGATACAGAATACAAGTGAATAAGCCATGGAGCGATACACTCCCCAAGAACGCGGAATAATTGTGTCTATTTTTTTGCGTAACAATTCGTCTGTGGTGTTGGCGCAGCGCGAATTCCGTCGCCGATTTTCCGGCCGTCCGACACCGACTGCGCAAACACTGCGCCGTTTAGCCACTAACCTTGAAGAGTATGGGACCACACGAGACGTTGCCAATAGTGGCCGGCCCCGGAGCGCCCGTTCTGCCGAGAATATCGCCGCTGTAGCCGAGGACTTCGAAGTGAGGCCCGAAACATCGACCAGACGACGTGCCACGCAATTGGGCCTCAGCCGGCGGTCCCTGCAACGAATTTTGGTGAAAGATTTGAACATGTTCCCCTACAAAGTTCAGTCCGTGCATCAGCTGCTGCCTGCCGACCGCCAAATGCGCGTAGCTTATGCCCAAGCTATCCTCAATCTCGACACCGAAGTGGACGATTTTTCGACAAAAATCATAATGAGCGATGAGGCTCATTTTCACCTCAGCGGGTACGTGAACAAGCAAAATTATCGCTTCTGGGGAACCGAAAATCCGCGAGTGATGCACGAGAAACCATTACACCCGCTCAAAGTGACTGCATGGTGCGCTGTTCACGCTGGAGGAGTCATCGGGCCATTTTTTTTCGAGAACGCCGCGGGTCAAACGATAACAGTGGACGGTGCGCGCTATAGGGCAATGTTGACCGAGTTTTTTCTGCCCGAACTGGACGAATTAGGACTGGTGGACATGTGGTTCCAACAGGACGGAGCAACAGCACACACTGCACGAGCCACAACCGACATTCTGAAGGCCGCGTTTCCGGGTCGCTTAATTTCGCGTTTTGGCGATTTGCACTGGCCCGCCAGATCGCCCGATTTAACGGTCCCGGACTTCTTTTTATGGGGTTTTTTGAAGTCTCGTGTTTACATCAACAAGCCTGAGACCTTGGAAGCCCTCAAGGAAAATATCCGACACGAATGCGAGAATTTATCGCCCGAAACTCTCGCCGAAGTGATGGAAAATGCCATAAAACGAGCCCGTATGGCAATCAATTGTGACGGCGCCCATTTATCCGATATCATCTTCTCGACTTAACACAATTAATTCTAAAGGTCTAAATAAACATAATCAAAAAACAGAATCGAAGTTTTTTATTTAGAAAAAAATAAGAGCCAAACAACATCGGATGACTTCTTTTGCGCCACCTTGTACATTCGATGCCATTATGTATGGAACTCGATTTATTTTGCATGGCCACCACGGGCACGCTTGCAGAAGTCTAGACCCGATTTTCGACGGTTTTAAAGCATAAATCGGCCGATACTGCTGTAATTTCACGTTCACGTTTCATAGACTTGACGTAGCCACACAGGAAATAGTCTAACGGCGTCAAATCCCAGATGTCCTCCAAGTCCATACCATCAAATCGGGGCTAAAAATATTCGGTTATCATTGAACGATAGCGATTCCTATTCACAGTAACGTGCCGGTCTTGATCATCACGGAAGAAGTACGGCCCAATGACGCCGCCAGGCCATAAACCGCACCAAACCATAATTTTTTCGGCATGCAATGATGACTCATGGAGTACGTGTGGATTGCTGCCTGACCAATAACGCATATTTTGCTTATTGACAAAGCCATTCAGCCAGAAATGAGCTTCATCGCTGAAGATAATTTTTCGATGAAAATCCGAATCATTTTCAAGTTGTAACTCAGCCCAATTCACAAACATACGACGCTGTTTTAACATAACGTTTTCTAAATTAAATATTAATATTGTCTTTTTTTTATTGGTAGTACGCGTTTCAAAGTCTTGACTGAAATTTTTGTTTTGCTTGACAGTAAATTAACATTTATCAATCATTTAAATTATATAATCCCAAAGGCTTATATGAGCCTATTCCTTTAAATAGGTCTCGTTGCTTGCTTATTGACCTGAAGGCGTTAAAGAGCTGGTGTATCATTAACTATTTAATCTTTGTGTACGATATCTTTTGTGGCAATTTTGGTTGTTCTATTTTGTTAAGTCAGTTAAATTTTTTAAATCTCGTTGTAAATTTCTGTTGAATGATTATTTGTGTCGGCACATTAACCGAACACAAATCGCAGAAATGAAAATGCTTTTTTGGTGTCTGATTGACTACTGAATCAATTTATTGTTTGTATCGTTATTTATACAATTTTTATCCTTAGTTTTATTATTTAGAAATTAACCTTGACAATGCACTTTCGGTGTATTTTGGTTCTCACCAAAAATTGCTGGTCGCTTCAAACGGAAGTGTCGTATTTCCGTCTGGATGGACAAGCAAAGTAGTAGTAGTAGAATAATTGCAGCGACATATTTCCGCCACTTAGTGCTGATTCCTCAGATAAATCAGCACGATCAGAGTTGGAGCTGCTGTGTAGGCCCAGATTACAAAGTCTGTTCGCTGGTCTGCGGTATTCGTTTTTAGCTGTGAGTATATCAACTACACGTACTGCACCATCTTCGCCGGGAAATACTTTGGTGATTACGCCTATCGGCCAGTCGCCTCGTGGAGTATTGTTTTCTTTAAAAATTACGACCTCACCTTGCTTAAAATTATCGATTTCTGAACGCCATTTGGAACGGTTGACTAAAGTAGGAATGTATTCCTTTAAGAAGCGGCACCAGAATCTATCGATGAGCTTTTGCAAAACTCTCAACTGCTTTTTTTGAACTGAATCATATTTGCTGAATTTTCCTGGACTGTACATAGATACACTTTGGTTTATTAGAATGTCATATAATGTCACATAACCCAATGTCATCAGCTGGATCTTCAGATTCGAGCAAATATGGTCGACTGTTGACGAGATGTTCCTCTTCGTAGAAAATTGTCTGTAGAATTTCATCCGCTCGGGTTCGATCCACGGCTTATATAGATTCGCTCGTTTGAAGCAAGCCGTTCCCAGCATCCTTCTACTTTGTCTTTCGGCGACACCACATACATTCTTCAATTGTCTTTTTTATGAAGTAATTTAGTTTTGGCATCCAAATGAGTTCTTTGTGAACCACCACTTGTAGCCCTGTGTGATTTACTTTTAAATGTAGGTCATAAATAAGTCTTTTCATGAAATCATGGTTGCCATCAAGTATAATCGGATTTTTTGTTAAAATTGAAATATCTTTCGCTCTTTCTATACGACCGCGTAGCCGCATGACTCCGTACTCCTCGATGAAGATGCAGTACTTGGATAAGCGAAGCTTTGATGAAATCTTTCCAGTTTTTAAATGTTCGTAATCGTCTGGGAAGTTTTCCTGTTGCACATTTCTTTACCCCACTCTAGTTCATTAACTTGAAGTCCTCAGGTTTTAGTTTCTGCAGCTGTGTCTGTCTTTTGGATGCGTGTGATTGACGAATTGTGAATGAAATGTTTAATCCACGCGCTGCAGCGAATCGCCTTATGAAAGCTTGATATTCTTTCATTTATTACTTTAAACGGATGTTCGCGTATTTGTATAGAAGCGACGATTTCTGTTTCAATAAATTTTTCTATTTGCCACGTTTCATTATTTTGGTTTAAAAACTCCGGCATAAAAAACCATCTGTCAAATGTGTTGGTTTTGATCGCTGTATCTCGCGTGATAACATCCGCTATGTTCTCCTTTGTAGATATCCACCGCCACTCAGATTTATCAGACTTTTCAGATATTTCAACAATACGATTTGCGACGAAGCTTTGCATCCGCTTTTCGCTGTTGATCCAACTGAAAACGGTTTTGGAATCTGTCCAAAAATAGCACTGATGAATTTCAATTTTTAATTCGTTCTGAATACTTTCCGCTAGCCGGCAGCCCATCACCGATGCAAGTGTTTCTAATTTTGGTATGGTAGTATGTTTTAAAGAGATACACTTGCCTTCGAAGCTACCAAAACAATGTCGTATTTTTCGCCAGCATTATCCTGGTAACAGAAGCGTAGGTAAGCTACTGATGCATATGCTTTACTGCTAGCGTCGTTAAATATATGGAGTTCAATCCTAAACGATTTTTAGAAATTTTTATAGTAGGATCTGGGAATTTTAAGCTTTTCTATGTCTTGTAGCTCTTCCAGCCACAATCGCCACTTGTTCACTAGCTCTCCTTTTATTTCGTCATCCCAGCCTTATCCGTCTTGCCATATATCTCGCATAAGAATTTTGCCTTTAATTGTAATTGGTGCTACAAATCCAACTCGGTCGTATACCGATTTGACGGCGGCTAAAACTTTTCGTTTAGTTGGCAATTTTGTTCCGTCAATTATGTCTTTACTTATGAAATGCATTGAATTTATTAAATAGCTAAAAGTGTCTGTTGTTGCATTCCAAAGAATTCCTAGTACTTTTTGTTGATTGTCTGCTTTATCGGCGAGTTTTGTGTGCATTTTTTCTGAGCACGCGTCTTTTGGTAGTCGGTTAAGCACGTCAGTGTTATTGCAAATAAAGTTGCGAAGCTCAAATCCTGCATTTTTATGAATTTCGATGTCGGTTTGAATAACATCCACCGCCTCTTCAACAGATGGTTTCGAATCGAGATAATCATCCACATAGTGATTTTCAATTATTGCTTTAACAGCTGATGGATGAGTGTTTTTGTATAGTTCGGCATTATGATTTTTCACGAATTGAGCGAGAAACGGTGATGAATTTATACCAAACAACATTGCCTTCATTTGGTAAACCTCTGGTTCTTTAATTGTTTTGAGATTTCTCCATAGGAAACATTGTGCTGAAGTTTTCTTTCAAGACATTTTAGTCTCTGCTGAGTCATGGATTTGCTCTCAGGAAGTGTAATTATGTCATCTCGCCATGGTAAATTTACTTGATATCTTCCATTAATTTTTGTTATAGACGAGTTTGCTATCTGCATTACTCTTTGGTCTTCCAACGATTTTGTTTTGTCACATTTTGTTAAACATACGCCAAAACTCTCTATGCTAAATTGACGCTTTACAAATTTATACAGCTGATCCTCGTCAGTCTGACAACATGTGAAATTTGCCGCCCCTTTTATATCGGCAGGACCGTGCAATGCCCATCCAAGCTTAGTTTTTGAAAGTATAGGACCATTTTCCTCAAGTTCAATGACGGCGCGAGTTGTTATTAAATTTGCGTGTCTTTGTCCAATTAAAAGCATAGCTGATACGTTTTCTAGTTCCTCAAACCCGGAATTTCTTATGTATGGAAATCGTTCTGCTAGCACTTGATATTGAATTTGTTGAGTTGGGAGGTTTAAGTCCGAAACCAAACGGAAGTCGTTTAAGCGATGACACTCTGCATTGTTTTTTCCGCTAATACATATTGTTTCAATTTCTGCAGATTGTTCGTATCGGTATATGTCGCCTATCTAATTGAAGCAAAACGGCAATGGATCACCCTGTATACCTAGCTCTCTTGCCAAATTCATATCCATCATAGTTTCAGTGCTCCCCTCGTCTAAAAATGCAGTGAGGACTTTTGTTTTGGTTGGACCATGAATATAGAGTGGAAGCATTTTAAGAATAGCCATTTTTCTTGGCTCTGCCACACAACCAGTAATTGAAGTAGCTGGGCTTGCACCAGTTTCCGTTGTCTTCGGCTTGTGATGTAATCGGTGATGGAACTTTTCATAATTATGAATTTTACACATTTCACGTGCAGTGCATTTGTCCTTATGAAAACGCAAGCAGCAAAAACATGCTTTGTGTCTCTCAGCTTTATTTTTTTTGAAGAAAGTTATGTCTTGCACCATATTTGCTTGTTGTTGTGTCCACTCTGCAAATGTTTCAATATTGGAATGTATTGCTCTCATATTTTTTTTTTAAATACAAGCTCCAATCTTTTAAGTAGCTTTCTGGAAGTTTGTCCATAAATGTGGCAAAAAAATTTTGTATGTCAATAAGTTTTTAATATTTTGTACGGCGCAGTTAAAGTCTAAAAATGTATCCATCGTGTCCACACACTGTTTTTTTCTGCTCTGGTAACCAGTTCCGGTGTCACGTGTTCTGCTCCACCGTAAATGTTGTTCAAAACTGATAAAATTTTTGTTGGCTCTCTTGATGTCATAAGCAGTAATTCTACTTTCTGACGTTCTGCGTCCTTAAGGCACTTGTCAAGCCGGTAAACATTTTCTTCATCAGAAAATCCACACTGCTTGCTGGTTACATTAAATTGCACGACAAAATGTTGCCAAGCTAACGGCGATGATCCATCGAATTCGACAATTTTGGATCCCATTGTCTGTCGCGCTAGCATGTTCGCTACAGTCTTCTGCAAATTGTTGATTTCTTGTTGATCATGCGATTAAATGTGTTCAGCTGATTCAGTGTAAGCATATGGTTCATTACAAAAATAATTGTGTTCCTGATGAACTGTGTGTTTTTTTGTTATTTGTTGATTTAAAAATGTTTGCTGCTGCTGATCGCCTTGCTGCTGCTGCTGTCTCTGCTGGTTTTGTTGATTCACCCATGCTGACACTTGTTCAGATTTTTGCGTTTTGCATTTGGTTTTGGCCGAGAGAGAAGGAGAAAAATCGCGAATTAGTTTTTCCTTGTTGGATAATGTTAATTTTTTACTCACCTAAGCGTCCAATTTCGCTTGCAACACCTTCGCCTCTGCTTTGGCCACCGTTTCGCCCTTACGCAATCCAGCAATGTCAATTTTGAGGAGTTCTGAACACCACCGTTGACTGCAGAAAAATCCTGCAAAATTATGAAATGCAAATCGCAGAGGCTTCGTGATTTCCACGAATCAAAAATGCACTTTCGGTGCATTTTGGTTCTCACCAAAAATTGCTGGTCGCTTCAAACGGAAGTGTCGTATTTCCGTCTGGATGGACAAGCAAAGTAGTAGTAGTAGAATAATTGCAGCGACATATTTCCGCCCCTTAGTGCTGATTCCTCAGATAAATCAGCACGATCAGAGTTGGAGCTGCTGTGTAGGCCCAGATTACAAAGTCTGTTCGCTGGTCTGCGGTATTCGTTTTTAGCTGTGAGTATATCAACTACACGTACTGCACCATCTTCGCCGGGAAATACTTTGGTGATTACGCCTATCGGCCAGTCGCCTCGTGGAGTATTGTTTTCTTTAAAAATTACGACCTCACCTTGCTTAAAATTATCGATTTCTGAACGCCATTTGGAACGGTTGACTAAAGTAGGAATGTATTCCTTTAAGAAGCGGCACCAGAATCTATCGATGAGCTTTTGCAAAACTCTCAACTGCTTTTTTTGAACTGAATCATATTTGCTGAATTTTCCTGGACTGTATATAGATACACTTTGGTTTATTAGAATGTCATATAATGTCACATAACCCAATGTCATCAGCTGGATCTTCAGATTCGAGCAAATATGGTCGACTGTTGACGAGATGTTCCTCTTCGTAGAAAATTGTCTGTAGAATTTCATCCGCTCGGGTTCGATCCACGGCTTATATAGATTCGCTCGTTTGAAGCAAGCCGTTCCCAGCATCCTTCTACTTTGTCTTTCGGCGACACCACATACATTCTTCAATTGTCTTTTTTATGAAGTAATTTAGTTTTGGCATCCAAATGAGTTCTTTGTGAACCACCACTTGTAGCCCTGTGTGATTTACTTTTAAATGTAGGTCATAAATAAGTCTTTTCATGAAATCATGGTTGCCATCAAGTATAATCGGATTTTTTGTTAAAATTGAAATATCTTTCGCTCTTTCTATACGACCGCGTAGCCGCATGACTCCGTACTCCTCGATGAAGATGCAGTACTTGGATAAGCGAAGCTTTGATGAAATCTTTCCAGTTTTTAAATGTTCGTAATCGTCTGGGAAGTTTTCCTGTTGCACATTTCTTTACCCCACTCTAGTTCATTAACTTGAAGTCCTCAGGTTTTAGTTTCTGCAGCTGTGTCTGTCTTTTGGATGCGTGTGATTGACGAATTGTGAATGAAATGTTTAATCCACGCGCTGCAGCGAATCGCCTTATGAAAGCTTGATATTCTTTCATTTATTACTTTAAACGGATGTTCGCGTATTTGTATAGAAGCGACGATTTCTGTTTCAATAAATTTTTCTATTTGCCACGTTTCATTATTTTGGTTTAAAAACTCCGGCATAAAAAACCATCTGTCAAATGTGTTGGTTTTGATCGCTGTATCTCGCGTGATAACATCCGCTATGTTCTCCTTTGTAGATATCCACCGCCACTCAGATTTATCAGACTTTTCAGATATTTCAACAATACGATTTGCGACGAAGCTTTGCATCCGCTTTTCGCTGTTGATCCAACTGAAAACGGTTTTGGAATCTGTCCAAAAATAGCACTGATGAATTTCAATTTTTAATTCGTTCTGAATACTTTCCGCTAGCCGGCAGCCCATCACCGATGCAAGTGTTTCTAATTTTGGTATGGTAGTATGTTTTAAAGAGATACACTTGCCTTCGAAGCTACCAAAACAATGTCGTATTTTTCGCCAGCATTATCCTGGTAACAGAAGCGTAGGTAAGCTACTGATGCATATGCTTTACTGCTAGCGTCGTTAAATATATGGAGTTCAATCCTAAACGATTTTTAGAAATTTTTATAGTAGGATCTGGGAATTTTAAGCTTTTCTATGTCTTGTAGCTCTTCCAGCCACAATCGCCACTTGTTCACTAGCTCTCCTTTTATTTCGTCATCCCAGCCTTATCCGTCTTGCCATATATCTCGCATAAGAATTTTGCCTTTAATTGTAATTGGTGCTACAAATCCAACTCGGTCGTATACCGATTTGACGGCGGCTAAAACTTTTCGTTTAGTTGGCAATTTTGTTCCGTCAATTATGTCTTTACTTATGAAATGCATTGAATTTATTAAATAGCTAAAAGTGTCTGTTGTTGCATTCCAAAGAATTCCTAGTACTTTTTGTTGATTGTCTGCTTTATCGGCGAGTTTTGTGTGCATTTTTTCTGAGCACGCGTCTTTTGGTAGTCGGTTAAGCACGTCAGTGTTATTGCAAATAAAGTTGCGAAGCTCAAATCCTGCATTTTTATGAATTTCGATGTCGGTTTGAATAACATCCACCGCCTCTTCAACAGATGGTTTCGAATCGAGATAATCATCCACATAGTGATTTTCAATTATTGCTTTAACAGCTGATGGATGAGTGTTTTTGTATAGTTCGGCATTATGATTTTTCACGAATTGAGCGAGAAACGGTGATGAATTTATACCAAACAACATTGCCTTCATTTGGTAAACCTCTGGTTCTTTAATTGTTTTGAGATTTCTCCATAGGAAACATTGTGCTGAAGTTTTCTTTCAAGACATTTTAGTCTCTGCTGAGTCATGGATTTGCTCTCAGGAAGTGTAATTATGTCATCTCGCCATGGTAAATTTACTTGATATCTTCCATTAATTTTTGTTATAGACGAGTTTGCTATCTGCATTACTCTTTGGTCTTCCAACGATTTTGTTTTGTCACATTTTGTTAAACATACGCCAAAACTCTCTATGCTAAATTGACGCTTTACAAATTTATACAGCTGATCCTCGTCAGTCTGACAACATGTGAAATTTGCCGCCCCTTTTATATCGGCAGGACCGTGCAATGCCCATCCAAGCTTAGTTTTTGAAAGTATAGGACCATTTTCCTCAAGTTCAATGACGGCGCGAGTTGTTATTAAATTTGCGTGTCTTTGTCCAATTAAAAGCATAGCTGATACGTTTTCTAGTTCCTCAAACCCGGAATTTCTTATGTATGGAAATCGTTCTGCTAGCACTTGATATTGAATTTGTTGAGTTGGGAGGTTTAAGTCCGAAACCAAACGGAAGTCGTTTAAGCGATGACACTCTGCATTGTTTTTTCCGCTAATACATATTGTTTCAATTTCTGCAGATTGTTCGTATCGGTATATGTCGCCTATCTAATTGAAGCAAAACGGCAATGGATCACCCTGTATACCTAGCTCTCTTGCCAAATTCATATCCATCATAGTTTCAGTGCTCCCCTCGTCTAAAAATGCAGTGAGGACTTTTGTTTTGGTTGGACCATGAATATAAAGTGGAAGCATTTTAAGAATAGCCATTTTTCTTGGCTCTGCCACACAACCAGTAATTGAAGTAGCTGGGCTTGCACCAGTTTCCGTTGTCTTCGGCTTGTGATGTAATCGGTGATGGAACTTTTCATAATTATGAATTTTACACATTTCACGTGCAGTGCATTTGTCCTTATGAAAACGCAAGCAGCAAAAACATGCTTTGTGTCTCTCAGCTTTATTTTTTTTGAAGAAAGTTATGTCTTGCACCATATTTGCTTGTTGTTGTGTCCACTCTGCAAATGTTTCAATATTGGAATGTATTGCTCTCATATTTTTTTTTTAAATACAAGCTCCAATCTTTTAAGTAGCTTTCTGGAAGTTTGTCCATAAATGTGGCAAAAAAATTTTGTATGTCAATAAGTTTTTAATATTTTGTACGGCGCAGTTAAAGTCTAAAAATGTATCCATCGTGTCCACACACTGTTTTTTTCTGCTCTGGTAACCAGTTCCGGTGTCACGTGTTCTGCTCCACCGTAAATGTTGTTCAAAACTGATAAAATTTTTGTTGGCTCTCTTGATGTCATAAGCAGTAATTCTACTTTCTGACGTTCTGCGTCCTTAAGGCACTTGTCAAGCCGGTAAACATTTTCTTCATCAGAAAATCCACACTGCTTGCTGGTTACATTAAATTGCACGACAAAATGTTGCCAAGCTAACGGCGATGATCCATCGAATTCGACAATTTTGGATCCCATTGTCTGTCGCGCTAGCATGTTCGCTACAGTCTTCTGCAAATTGTTGATTTCTTGTTGATCATGCGATTAAATGTGTTCAGCTGATTCAGTGTAAGCATATGGTTCATTACAAAAATAATTGTGTTCCTGATGAACTGTGTGTTTTTTTGTTATTTGTTGATTTAAAAATGTTTGCTGCTGCTGATCGCCTTGCTGCTGCTGCTGTCTCTGCTGGTTTTGTTGATTCACCCATGCTGACACTTGTTCAGATTTTTGCGTTTTGCATTTGGTTTTGGCCGAGAGAGAAGGAGAAAAATCGCGAATTAGTTTTTCCTTGTTGGATAATGTTAATTTTTTACTCACCTAAGCGTCCAATTTCGCTTGCAACACCTTCGCCTCTGCTTTGGCCACCGTTTCGCCCTTACGCAATCCAGCAATGTCAATTTTGAGGAGTTCTGAACACCACCGTTGACTGCAGAAAAATCCTGCAAAATTATGAAATGCAAATCGCAGAGGCTTCGTGATTTCCACGAATCAATTTTCTGCATTCGGCTGGCGCTCCACTGACAGTTCGTGTGTGTTTTTTTTTCGTGAATCCACAACGCGAATATGGATCCGGCTTGAAGGACCACTTTGTCAAATTCTCGCTTTTAATTCAATGTTTAATTAAATTTATTTGCGCTTTGTAACAATTGCGTCGTATTTATTATTTTGTCAAGAACAAGAACAAAATTAACAGTGTTGTATTTTTGAAGTAGTAGAATAACTTAAAGTGTATTTATAAAAATAGTATTTATTGCAGCGACATTAATCGTTGGCCTAATTAAATAAATAACTAACTAACTACATCTAATTGTATACGGTTCTTTAATATAAACAAATAAATAATATCGAATTAAAATTTAAAAATAGGATTTAATATCGAGAACCACTGAACCGATTTGATTCTTTTTCATATAACCTTAAGAAACGGATCTTAATTCAGGCAATATAAATTTTGCAACATACACCTATTGCGGCCACGTTTAGTGAAATTAAGTAAACATATTCTATAATATTATGTTTACTTAATATTATATTGCGTTTAAAAATCTGAAGCCTGGTATCTTTGATATTGGCATTGTCGACAACTTTATCAACAGTTGGATCAATAAAGACGATCTTATTTTTACAACAACAGATTCCACAATCACAATTTGTTATTTGCACTAATATACTGTTACAAATTTTACGAAAACTCAAAACTAAATTACAGAGCACTCAAACAAGCACACTAGATTTTTTTTACCAAATAAGTGTTTAGTTTGCCGACAGAGAGTAAATCTTAAGGAGGATAGGAGGCGACACTCCTTATATGTTTGTATGGTGACAAGACAAACAATTTCAGTCGGCAATGTAGACTACACTTTTAGAAAAATTAATAACATTTATTTTTTTTACAAAATGAAATGATTATTTTAATGATAAATGTGTTATATTTCAATATAAAATAAAAAATTTCAAAAATATTGATAATTTTTCACATACTTAAAAACAAATTTTATAAATCAATAAATACGTTAATATAGTTAATATACAATTGTTAATTCGAAATCAATAGATATAATGTATATACAATTATTTAAAATTGCCTTTAACTTAACTGAATGTTTACAATTTTTTGCAACTAAATATACCGACAAAATGTAGTAGCTGCATAAAATTCCAAACTCACCTTTCAAAACCCTTCAACAAATTTAGCCTAACTAACTGACCTCTCAATGAGTATTTCATTAAACTCACCTTTCGAAATCTCTTTTTGAAATGTCAGTTAATGAAATTTCAAAACAAAAATCAAATCAAAATAAATTGTGAAAGTTTACAAATTTGAGTTTTCAAAATAGTAAAATTTAAATATTGTAAGATAAAATAAAATTAAGTAAACATATTCTATAATATTATGTTTACTTAATATTATATTGCGTCTAAAAATCTGAAGCCTGGTATCTTTGATATTGGCATTGTCGACAACTTTATCAACAGTTGGATCAATAAAGACGATCTTATTTTTACAACAACAGATTCCACAATCACAATTTGTTATTTGCACTAATATACTGTTACAAATTTTACGAAAACTCAAAAACAAATTTGAATTTTCAAAATAGTAAAATTTAAATATTGTAAGATAAAATACCTCCAAATAATTCCTCTTGCATCTGCTTGCACGCAGTTCTTCTTGAGGCAACTTAAATCACAAAAAAAAACCGTCCGCTGGAAAAAATTGCGCCAAAAAAAACCAGTAACCCAATATTTTATGGAATATTAACAAAACCAACACTATCTGGCATAATTAGGAACCAATCGCATAAATCGTTATTTTTTATTTTAATATTTAATGTTATGTAATTTGTTTAATGTTATTCCTTTATTTCATATATGTTGTCCATCTTATAACCGCAAAAAAAAATTATAAAAACAATACAATAATAAACTTTAGTTTGTATAACTAAAAATTAAAATTAGCTCGTCTGTTTTTTGAAATTTTACTTGTTTGTTTACATTTTTATTTACCTAACCTAAATCCAAATAAAAAAATAACATTTGTATTCACCACTTTTGACAAGTAATAAATGTGAGGAAAAAAAATGAAAGAAAAATAATTTTAGTAACGAGTGTCGCCTCCTATTCTCCTTGGCAAATCTGTGCTGAGTTTGCTGTATTTAAGTAAAATATTGTCAGAAAAAAAAAATTCATTTTAAAAATCGTCATTTCAATAATAAATAATAAGTGTTAGATATGTTATGTTTAATTATACATGTTTTGTTTGATAATTTTATTATTTTTTTTTTAATTTTGAAAGTCTAGGAATAAAAAATTAACTTATAATATAATATAATATAATTATCAGGAGGTATCTAGCTAAGATAAGGATGAAAATTCAGATGTTTGTTACTCTTCAATAGTACAGCATTTGTGTCTGCATTTTTATCATGGTCGGGGGTGTGAGGGCTGGATCAAGGTGTCATGCGACCCGTGCCGAGGATCAACCTGGCTGGGAGCCCTGTTTTTACAAAATAGCCCAGTCTTTAACGTGAGCCTCACTGATACTTGGTCGCCTCAGTGAGTAACTGTGACCTTACCGTGTTAATGGGGGCTATGACACGGCGGACCTACTTCCCCCCACACTCGTGGGATCTATTTATGGAGAAAACAAATCAAATAAAAAAACTAGCAGGAATTTATACTGCAACACAACTGGCAGATCAGGCGGAGAATCTTATCCGAGATACTGACCGCCAGGTAAAAACACATAGAAACAAGACGGACAAACGGAAGGAAAGCAGAGGTACCAAGCCTTATATTGGACCGAAGCCCAGGACGGTTGGACCAAAATTGGGGGAAAGTTGTGGTGTAGTGGGTTCCAGTCAGGAACATCCACAACCATCAACAAGTACTGGACTGACATCCGCTCCAAAGACTTGACGACGACTACAAGGAAAAGGGGCGCGGACGAAATTAGCTCGCAGGCAGGCAACTCGGCCAAAAAAACCAAAGCCGAGGAAAAGAAACGTGTGGCGCCGGAAACAAAAACGGGAGCCAGGAAGCCCGGTGTTAGCTACGCTAGCGCCGCCAAGGCAACTCGACTGGCAGTACTCCCAAAAATGTATCCCGAACATATACTCACGCGTGAGGAGCTTGGGCAAATCGAAGAAGCCATCGTACAGGAGATGTACAAAGGTTGGAGGACCAAAATCCAATTTGATGGCATCCATTTCAGACCAGGTCTTATACTGGTAGACTGTGCTGGCGAGGATACGGCCGAATGGCTGAGAATCACGGTCCCTAAACTGGCCAGCTGGAAGGGAGTTGAGTCAACGTGCACGGGGGAAAACATACCCAGTGTACACTTAATGACAATTCATCTCCCCAAGGCTGCAGGAGTGGACACGAAGATGCTCCTAAAACTCATCATTGCACAGAATGAGGGCCTACATACGGAACTATGGAGGATCTTCAGAAGCAAAGACGAGAGCAGGGGCAAGCTGCTGACGATTGGGGTGGATGACCGTTCGCTGGATGCGATAAAAAACAACAACTGTACCATCCGGTACAGGTTCGGTTCCATCCCAATACACCTACACAAACCGCGGGAAAACAGACCGGGTACCAGCAAGCCTCCCTCTGGTGAAGTACCGAAGGAAGTCGAAGAGGAAATTGAAGCGGCAAAGAAGGAACAGGTCAAGGAAGTCGATCTTCTACCACACGAAGAGGGCATGATGATGGGCTTGACCTTGACCTGACCCTGCTGAACATGGAGGATGCCAACTCCCAAGAATGTACCTTGTCAGAGGTTGATGACGAAGATACTCTGACAACGGAAGAAGAGTCCCAACAATAAGTTAGAGATGACCAGCACTAAGGTTGCGCAGATTAACCTGCACCACGCGAAAGCTGCCTCGGCAGTAATCGCAAGAGTAGCCACCAAGACCAATATTGGATTAGTGCTGGTCCAGGAACCCTGGGTTGTCAGGGGCAGATCAGAGGTCTGGCAGGAAAAGATACGCAGGTAATTTGGGATATTCGGTGCGAAAAACCAAGAGCCTGTATATTAATAAACAAATGTTTGAAGTATATTTGTCTTTCAGAATTCCTGTCTGGGGACTTAGTAGCGGTTCAAATACCGATGGCCATCAATGGTAACATTCGGGATGTTGTGGTATCATCGGCATATTTCCCAGGAGACGACGTCCATGCCCCACCGGATTTGGTCGATAAACTGGTGGGATACTGCAGCAAGAAGCAACTACCACTTATACTCGGATGCGATGCCAATGCACACAACAAGGCGTGGGGGAGCACGGACACTAACAAAAGGGGTGAGTACATTCTTGAATTTATTCTAAGTAATAGATTAGAAATTTTCAATCTGGGTAATACACCAACTTTTGTTACTAGAACACGAGAAGAGGTACTAGACATAACACTAGGAAATACTCTTATGAGTGAGTTAGTCAATAACTGGAGGGTGTCGAGTGAGCCATCAATGTCTGATCATAGAATAATAAGATTTGACATTGTAGGTTCTCCCACTATCAATAGAAGAATTAGAAACCCCAAGAAAACAAATTGGGACCTGTATCTAGATAATCTGAGTAATAATACAACTATCTTAAAGGTTGGCAACCATATCAGAAATGAATTAGAATTAGAATCAATGGTGGAAAATTTCAACAGGGTCGTAGTTGATGCATTTGAGGAGAGCTGTCCGATAAGTACAGAAAACTCATCCAAAGACGTACCTCGGTGGAACAAAGACCTAGCTAAACTGCGAATTGAGGTTCGCAGGCTGTTTAACAGATCAAAACAGACTAGGGATTGGACAAGATATAGAAGCTTACTAACGACATATAACAATGAAATTAGAGAAGCGAAGCGAATAAGCTTTAGAAGATTTTGTGAAAATATTGATCAGACTACTGATGCCTCAAGGCTATACAAAGTCATGGCAAAAGATAAAACCATATCTTCCGTCAGCTTGAAAAGAGAAGATGGAAGTTATACTGAGAGTGAGGAAGAAAAGGCCCAACTACTTCTCAATACTCACTTTCCAGGATCTTTTGAGCCAACGACACTACATAACCTAGAATCGTTGTGTAGAACAAATAAAGAAAATTGGATGGTAGCAAAGGAAATATGCTCAGAACCACGACTAAGGTGGGCAGTGGGTACTTTTAAACCATTTAAATCACCGAGTGTGGATGGCATATTTCCCGGTCTGCTGCAAAAAGGTATAGAAGTTCTTCTACATCCACTTATGAAAATTGCTAGAGGAAGTATAGCCCTGGGTTATATACCAAAGGCGTGGAGACGAGCAAGAGTTGTCTTTATTCCGAAGGCAGGGAAGAAGGATCCTCTTCACCCCAAATCCTTCAGACCAATATGCTTGACTTCATTTGTACTTAAGACTCTCGAAAAAATGAAAGATAATTATGTAAGGATGGCGGTCCTAGTAAGTGTACCGCTTCATCCTTGCCAACATGCATACAGGGCAGGTAGATCGACCGAAACTGCCCTCAATCAATTAACAGGTGTACTACATGACACCCTTGAAGCAAAGGAAATAGCTTTATGTGCGTTCTTAGATATCGAAGGGGCCTTCGACAACACCACACATGAAGCAATAAAAGAAGCTCTAATCCGAAGGGGGGTTAATAATACCCTGGCACGTTGGATGGGAACCATGCTGAAGACTAGAGCAGTCGAGATACCAATGAGTTCAGGCTCTCTGGTCGTAAATACGACAAAAGGTTGTCCACAAGGTGGGGTAACGTCTCCACTAATGTGGAGTATCGTCATAGACGAACTTCTGGAGGAATTAACAAATACTGGACTTATTATCCAGGGTTATGCTGATGACGTAGTAATAATATGTAGAGGCAAATTTGAAAACACTCTATGTGATTTAATTCAAGTGGGACTGAGAGTCACGAAGAGATGGTGTTTAAAAGTAGGGCTGAATATTAACCCAGCAAAAACTACAATCGTGCCATTTACAAGGAAACACAAACTTAAGAATTTAAAGACCATTCGTCTGGATGGTACGGAGATAAAACTACATACAGAGGTGAAATTTCTGGGAATTACTTTCGACCAGAAACTACTCTGGAAAACGCATGTTAGTAACATAACAAAGAAGGCTACAAGAGCACTTATGACATGTAGATCCATTGCCGGGAAAAGTTGGGGATGTACACCAAAAATACTACGATGGATGTATACGGTAATTGTACGACCACTGATCGCATATGGAGCGGTTATTTGGTCAGATAGAACAAAGAGGCAAACAGCTGTCAATGGGTTGAACAAACTTCAAAGACTAGCATGTGTTTGCATAACTGGGGCTATGAGAACCTGTCCAACAGCGTCCCTAGAAGTCCTTTTAGAATTAACACCTCTCCATATCTATATACAGATGCAAGCGAAGAGGGCCATGTATAGAATGTCTGGAGGAAGTATCGGGTCAGGACACTGCATAAATCGTAAAAAGTTTGATATTCTTGCGAGGCAATTTCCTGAAATTTTAATACCGAGAGATAATATGATAACAGAGTTTAGTTTCACTAAAAAGTTTACAACAAAACTAAGTAATAAAAAGGATTGGGTGGGTTTACTTGAAACCTACAATATAAACCAACAAATGATAACCTGATATACAGACGGGTCTCTTACTAACGAAGGAGCAGGAGCGGGGGTATATGGGCCTAGGACAAAATACTTTGAACCCATGGGCAAATGCACCAGTATCTTTCAGGCGGAAATATACGCCACAGATAGGTGTGCCTATTTTAATCTCGCACGGAATTACCGGAATCAAAACATTGCGATTCTAACTGATAGTCAAGCGGCTATCAAGGCACTCGAATCTAACCAGGTAAACTCTAAACTGGTAAGAGATTGTCTTGAGAAACTTAATACGCTTGGTTCGCAGAACAAGGTCTGGATACTTTGGGTTCCAGGCCATGTAGGAATAGAAGGAAATGTGAAGGCAGACGAACTCGCAAAAAAAGAGGCAGTCACCCCATTTATAGGACCCGAACCCTTTTGTGGAATGGGAAAAAAGTCTCTAACCATACTCTTAAAGAAAGAGGAGGATCAACTTCGAACATCATACTGGGACAATCAACCAGGGTTGGAGCACTCAAAAACTCTTTTAGGATCGCACAAACTAAAAAGATTTAATGATTGCATGAATCTAACAAAAGAGAGTATGAGAATCTTAACGGGTTTTCTGACAGGGCACTGCAGGCTGAATTATCACCTGGCAAAACTTGGAATTTGTAGCAATGAGTTGTGTAGATTCTGTGAGGAGGAAACCGAAACTCCAATACACATTTTGGGAGAATGTCCAGCACTATTGCAAAGTCGGAAAAAGCACTTGGGACAATACCAGGTACCTGACGACATGTTGAAACTACTGGAGATAGGCTCTATACTAAAATTTATTTCAGTAATAGGACTTACAGAAATACTATAAATCTTTTAGAACTATAGGGCCTGTAAGAACACTACTATCTTGAAGGGGGTACAATAGTTCTATAGGACGCGGTGCATTTTCCCCAAACATAATAATAATAATAATAATAATAATAATAATAATAATAATAATATAATTAAATATCAAGAGACTAGCCCTTGGAAGGTAGCTGCAACGAAAACTTTAAAATAATTATGTGAGGTCTAGAAAAGGAAACTAAATATAATACATACATAAATAATGATATCATATAAATGTCAAATAAAAATAAATTTATTAAAATAAAAATGCATTTTAACAAATTGTAAAAAAAACTAATTACAAAAACACGAAAACAAACATGCTATAAGGGACTTTTCAACTATTTCGATGGAATCAGTCCTATCACTGATGGAATAATAAAAGTTAAATTTATTTCAAATTGATCGAAAACGATCATGCTGGATAAAATTTGTTCTGCAAAGAAGATGATTTTAAAGCGATATTGTTTCTAGATGGTGGATTTACAACAATAAAACATATTTTACCAAGAAGGTAATCGGAATTCAAATCACCTTTTATAATTTTTACCAAAAAAGTTACATTAAGCATTATTCTTCTACATTTTAATGTAGACAAAAGACAAAAAGTTCCTCATTTTTGTTAAGTCGAAATTTCAAAAACAAAAATTCCTTTTAGATGAAAGCATGCCAATTTATCGGATTCAACTCTTAACAATGTAGAATGACAAATATATTTAAGATAGACAAAAGGATTACAACGCTCAAGCGTGATCTTTGCAGGATCAATGACATATACTACATCTAAAAATTGTACAGTTCTATTTAAAATTCCATTTTAAAATTTAATATGTTCAATAACAGTTTTCTTACTATACGAAATTTACGTCTTTGCTAAAATAAAAGCTCTGGGAATTCAATCTTGCAGCATGTACTGGCTGTTGAATCGCTTATCTCCTCTCTCTTTGCACAAAAACTCATCTTGTATAAATCGGTGCTCAAACCGGTGTGGACTTACGGTATCCAACTATGGGGAACATGCTCCAACTCTAACTTGGAAATCCTTCAAAGATTTCAGTCCAAAGATCTAAGAATTCTAGTGAACCATTAACAAACACATCATTTAGTTTTGTATTTAACCCTCTAAAATTTTGATATATTATATATGGCTGAGTATGGCACTATATACGAAGAAGACAAAAAGCGAACCATGCGGCGTTGGTGGCCTAGCAACTTTCTTTTCCAATTAAATTGTGCAGCAGCGAAGTTGTGTAAAATCAACCTAATTTAAAAGTTAGGTTTATCAAAAAGTCTTTCAACTTTACAGTATTAAAAAATACTAAAATTTATTACTTTGAACGTGAAATTTTTTTTTAAACCAGTTTAAACGCATAATCAGTGGCGCCTATATGCGCCAAGTTCAGGACACACAATCTACCACCAGTTCGGCGTTGTCGCTTTGTCTCCAAAACTTACACAATCATCACATTTACATATCAAGCAAAGTCAGGACTCCAAAAAACCGGTTGAAAGCATTTATTTCGACCCTGCAAAAGCCGCCAAAGTCCTGCTGAACGCATTTATTTATAGAATCGTCAATTTCGCCATTTCTTGGAATACAAGTGGGTTTATTTTAGTGATACTTAAAAATTAAAAGAAAATCAAAATATTTGAACACTTTAAACATAAATTTTGTATATGCGAACCTTAATTGAATTAAAAGTTAACCTAAAATCGAAAAAAATTGAATTAAAAGTTAACCTAAAATCCAAAATTCAATACTTATTCTAAAATTTACAATGTAATGCTTACTTTAAAATCTGAGATATAACTTAAACTAAATTGATAAATTTAATAATTTACCTAAAATTTAAAATTAGAAACTTAACTTAAAAGTTAAACTTGAATACGTAACCTAAAATTTAAGATTGTAATTAATTTTAATCAAAAATCTAATAGCTAATACCTAAACTACATTGTTAAATTGAAATCTAAAAGTTGATACTTAAACTAAACTTTAAATTAAATGCTTAACCTAAAATTAAACTAAATACCTAACCTAAAATCAAATACTTAAAATAAATTCTTTAAATTTTAAATTTAATACTTAACCTAAAATCTAATACAGGGTGGCGCAAAATTAATCACTCTATTGGAAGATGCTCTCATTTTTGCAAATGGCCGCCAATGTCAAATCTGTTTTGACATTTGTGGACTAGACAGATACAGAATACAAGTGAATAAGCCATTGAGCGATACACTCCCCAAGAACGCGGAATAATTGTGTCTATTTTTTTGCGTAACAATTCGTCTGTGGTGTTGGCGCAGCGTGAATTCCGTCGCCGATTTCCCGGCCGTCCGACACCGACTGCGCAAACACTGCGCCGTTTAGCCACTAACCTTGAAGAGTATGGGACCACACGAGACGTTGCCAATAGTGGCCGGCCCCGGAGCGCCCGTTCTGCCGAGAATATCGCCGCTGTAGCCGAGGACGTCGAATTGAGGCCCGAAACATAGACCAGACGACGTGCCACGCAATTGGGCCTCAGCCGGCGGTCCCTGCAACGAATTTTGGTGAAAGATTTGAACATGTTCCCCTACAAAGTTCAGTCCGTGCATCAGCTGCTGCCTGCCGACCGCCAAACGCGCGTAGCTTATGCCCAAGCTATCCTCAATCTCGACACCGAAGTGGACGATTTTTCGACAAAAATCATAATGAGCGATGAGGCTCATTTTCACCTCAGCGGGTACGTGAACAAGCAAAATTATCGCTTCTAGGGAACCGAAAATCCGCGAGTGATGCACGAGAAACCATTACACCCGCTCAAAGTGACTGCGTGGTGCGCTGTTCACGCTGGAGGAGTCATCGGGCCATTTTTTTTCGAGAACGCCGCGGGTCAAACGACAACAGTGGACGGTGCGCGCTATAGGGCAATGTTGACCGAGTTTTTTCTGCCCGAACTGGACGAATTAGGACTGGTGGACATGTGGTTCCAACAGGACGGAGCAACAGCACACACTGCACGAGCCACAACCGACATTCTGAAGGCCGCGTTTCCGGGTCGCTTAATTTCGCGTTTTGGCGATTTGCACTGGCCCGCCAGATCGCCCGATTTAACGGTCCCGGACTTCTTTTTATGGGGTTTTTTGAAGTCTCGTGTTTACATCAACAAGCCTGAGACCTTGGAAGCCCTCAAGGAAAATATCCGACACGAATGCGAGAATTTATCGCCCGAAACTCTCGCCGAAGTGATGGAAAATGCCATAAAACGAGCCCGTATGGCAATCAATTGTGACGGCGCCCATTTATCCGATATCATCTTCTCGACTTAACACAATTAATTCTAAAGGTCTAAATAAACATAATCAAAAAACAGAATCGAAGTTTTTTATTTAGAAAAAAATAAGAGCCAAACAACATCGGATGACTTCTTTTGCGCCACCTTGTATATTCGATGCCATTATGTATGGAACTCGATTTATTTTGCATGGCCACCACGGGCACGCTTCCAGAAGTCTAGACCCGATTTTCGACGGTTTTAAAGCATAAATCGGCCGATACTGCTGTAATTTCACGTTCGATATTCCTACGAAGTTCATCAATCGTCGCTGGTTTGTTGGCATAGACCATAGACTTGACGTAGCCACACAGGAAATAGTCTAACGGCGTCAAATCCCAGATGTCCTCCAAGTCCATACCATCAAATCGGGGCTAAAAATATTCGGTTATCATTGAACGATAGCGATTCCTATTCACAGTAACGTGCCGGTCTTGATCATCACGGAAGAAGTACGGCCCAATGACGCCGCCAGGCCATAAACCGCACCAAACCATAATTTTTTCGGCATGCAATGATGACTCATGGAGTACGTGTGGATTGCTGCCTGACCAATAACGCATATTTTGCTTATTGACAAAGCCATTCAGCCAGAAATGAGCTTCATCGCTGAAGATAATTTTTCGATGAAAATCCGAATCATTTTCAAGTTGTAACTCAGCCCAATTCACAAACATACGACGCTGTTTTAACATAACGTTTTCTAAATTAAATATTAATATTGTCTTTTTTTTATTGGTAGTACGCGTTTCAAAGTCTTGACTGAAATTTTTGTTTTGCTTGACAGTAAATTAACATTTATCAATCATTTAAATTATATAATCCCAAAGGCTTATATGAGCCTATTCCTTTAAATAGGTCTCGTTGCTTGCTTATTGACCTGAAGGCGTTAAAGAGCTGGTGTATCATTAACTATTTAATCTTTGTGTACGATATCTTTTGTGGCAATTTTGGTTGTTCTATTTTGTTAAGTCAGTTAAATTTTTTAAATCTCGTTGTAAATTTCTGTTGAATGATTATTTGTGTCGGCACATTAACCGAACACAAATCGCAGAAATGAAAATGCTTTTTTGGTGTCTGATTGACTACTGAATCAATTTATTGTTTGTATCGTTATTTATACAATTTTTATCCTTAGTTTTATTATTTAGAAATTAACCTTGACAATGCACTTTCGGTGTATTTTGGTTCTCACCAAAAATTGCTGGTCGCTTCAAACGGAAGTGTCGTATTTCCGTCTGGATGGACAAGCAAAGTAGTAGTAGTAGAATAATTGCAGCGACATATTTCCGCCACTTAGTGCTGATTCCTCAGATAAATCAGCACGATCAGAGTTGGAGCTGCTGTGTAGGCCCAGATTACAAAGTCTGTTCGCTGGTCTGCGGTATTCGTTTTTAGCTGTGAGTATATCAACTACACGTACTGCACCATCTTCGCCGGGAAATACTTTGGTGATTACGCCTATCGGCCAGTCGCCTCGTGGAGTATTGTTTTCTTTAAAAATTACGACCTCACCTTGCTTAAAATTATCGATTTCTGAACGCCATTTGTAACGGTTGACTAAAGTAGGAATGTATTCCTTTAAGAAGCGGCACCAGAATCTATCGATGAGCTTTTGCAAAACTCTCAACTGCTTTTTTTGAACTGAATTATATTTGCTGAATTTTCCTGGACTGTATATAGATACACTTTGGTTTATTAGAATGTCATATAATGTCACATAACCCAATGTCATCAGCTGGATCTTCAGATTCGAGCAAATATGGTCGACTGTTGACGAGATGTTCCTCTTCGTAGAAAATTGTCTGTAGAATTTCATCCGCTCGGGTTCGATCCACGGCTTATATAGATTCGCTCGTTTGAAGCAAGCCGTTCCCAGCATCCTTCTACTTTGTCTTTCGGCGACACCACATACATTCTTCAATTGTCTTTTTTATGAAGTAATTTAGTTTTGGCATCCAAAAGAGTTCTTTGTGAACCACCACTTGTAGCCCTGTGTGATTTACTTTCAAATGTAGGTCATAAATTAGTCTTTTCATGAAATCATGGTTGCCATCAAGTATAATCGGATTTTTTGTTAAAATTGAAATATCTTTCGCTCTTTGATGAAATCTTTCCAGTTTTTAAATGTTCGTAATCGTCTGGGAAGTTTTCCTGTTGCACATTTCTTTACCCCACTCTAGTTCATTAACTTGAAGTCCTCAGGTTTTAGTTTCTGCAGCTGTGTCTGTCTTTTGGATGCGTGTGATTGACGAATTGTGAATGAAATGTTTAATCCACGCGCTGCAGCGAATCGCCTTATGAAAGCTTGATATTCTTTCATTTATTACTTTAAACGGATGTTCGCGTATTTGTATAGAAGCGACGATTTCTGTTTCAATAAATTTTTCTATTTGCCACGTTTCATTATTTTGGTTTAAAAACTCCGGCATAAAAAACCATCTGTCAAATGTGTTGGTTTTGATCGCTGTATCTCGCGTGATAACATCCGCTATGTTCTCCTTTGTAGATATCCACCGCCACTCAGATTTATCAGACTTTTCAGATATTTCACCAATACGATTTGCGACGAAGCTTTGCATCCGCTTTTCGCTGTTGATCCAACTGAAAACGGTTTTGGAATCTGTCCAAAAATAGCACTGATGAATTTCAATTTTTAATTCGTTCTGAATACTTTCCGCTAGCCGGCAGCCCATCACCGATGCAAGTGTTTCTAATTTTGGTATGGTAGTATGTTTTAAAGAGATACACTTGCCTTCGAAGCTACCAAAACAATGTCGTATTTTTCGCCAGCATTATCCTGGTAACAGAAGCGTAGGTAAGCTACTGATGCATATGCTTTACTGCTAGCGTCGTTAAATATATGGAGTTCAATCCTAAACGATTTTTAGAAATTTTTATAGTAGGATCTGGGAATTTTTCTATGTCTTGTAGCTCTTCCAGCCACAATCGCCACTTGTTCACTAGCTCTCCTTTTATTTCGTCATCCCAGCCTTATCCGTCTTGCCATATATCTCGCATAAGAATTTTGCCTTTAATTGTAATTGGTGCTACAAATCCAACTCGGTCGTATACCGATTTGACGGCGGCTAAAACTTTTCGTTTAGTTGGCAATTTTGTTCCGTCAATTATGTCTTTACTTATGCAATGCATTGAATTTATTAAATAGCTAAAAGTGTCTGTTGTTGCATTCCAAAGAATTCCTAGTACTTTTTGTTGATTGTCTGCTTTATCGGCGAGTTTTGTGTGCATTTTTTCTGAGCACGCGTCTTTTGGTAGTCGTTTAAGCACGTCAGTGTTATTGCAAATAAAGTTGCGAAGCTCAAATCCTGCATTTTTATGAATTTCGATGTCGGTTTGAATAACATCCACCGCCTCTTCAACAGATGGTTTCGAATCGAGATAATCATCCACATAGTGATTTGCAATTATTGCTTTAACAGCTGATGGATGAGTGTTTTTGTATAGTTCGGCATTATGATTTTTCACGAATTGAGCGAGAAACGGTGATGAATTTATACCAAACAACATTGCCTTCATTTGGTAAACCTCTGGTTCTTTAATTGTTTTGAGATTTCTCCATAGGAAACATTGTGCTGAAGTTTTCTTTCAAGACATTTTAGTCTCTGCTGAGTCATGGATTTGCTCTCAGGAAGTGTAATTATGTCATCTCGTCATGGTATATTTACTTGATATCTTCCATTAATTTTTGTTATAGACGAGTTTGCTATCTGCATTACTCTTTGGTCTTCCAACGATTTTGTTTTGTCACATTTTGTTAAACATACGGCAAAACTCTCTATGCTAAATTGACGCTTTACAAATTTATACAGCTGATCCTCGTCAGTCTGACAACATGTGAAATTTGCCGCCCCTTTTATATCGGCAGGACCGTGCAATGCCCATCCAAGCTTAGTTTTTGAAAGTATAGGACCATTTTCCTCAAGTTCAATTACGGCTCGAGTTGTTATTAAATTTGCGTGTCTTTGTCCAATTAAAAGCATAGCTGATACGTTTTTTAGTTCCTCAAACCCGGAATTTCTTATGTATGGAAATCGTTCTGCTAGCACTTGATATTGAATTTGTTGAGTTGGGAGGTTTAAGTCCGAAACCAAACGGAAGTCGTTTAAGCGATGACATTGTTGCAATTTCTGCAGATTGTTCGTATCGGTATATGTCGCCTGTCTAATTGAAGCAAAACGGCAATGGATCACCCTGTATACCTAGCTCTCTTGCCAAATTCATATCCATCATAGTTTCAGTGCTCCCCTCGTCTAAAAATGCAGTGAGGACTTTTGTTGTGGTTGGACCATGAATAGAAACTGGAAGCATTTTAAGAATAGCCATTTTTCTTGGCTCTGCCACACAACCAGTAATTGAAGTAGCTGGGCTTGCACCAGTTTCCGTTGTCTTCGGCTTGTGAAGTAATCGGTGATGGAACTTTTCATAATTATGAATTTTACACATTTCACGTGCAGTGCATTTGTCCTTATGAAAACGCAAGCAGCAAAAACATGCTTTGTGTCTCTCAGCTTTATTTTTTTTGAAGAAAGTTATGTCTTGCACCATATTTGCTTGTTGTTGTGTCCACTCTGCAAATGTTTCAATATTGGAATGTATTGCTCTCATATTTTTTTTTTAAATACAAGCTCCAATCTTTTAAGTAGCTTTCTGGAAGTTTGTCCATAAATGTGGCAAAAAAATTTTGTATGTCAATAAGTTTTTTTTCAGTAAATGCTATTGCTGAATTAATATTTTGTACGGCGCAGTTAAAGTCTAAAAATGTATCCATCGTGTCCACACACTGTTTTTTTCTGCTCTGGTAACCAGTTCCGGTGTCACATTGTTTTGGTAGCTTCGAAGGCAAGTGTATCTCTTTCACGCTCCACCGTAAATGTTGTTCAAAACTGATAAAATTTTTGTTGGCTCTCTTGATGTCATAAGCAGTAATTCTACTTTCTGACGTTCTGCGTCCTTAAGGCACTTGTCAAGCCGGTAAACATTTTCTTCATCAGAAAATCCACACTGCTTGCTGGTTACATTAAATTGCACGACAAAATGTTGCCAAGCTAACGGCGATGATCCATCGAATTCGACAATTTTGGATCCCATTGTCTGTCGCGCTAGCATGTTCGCTACAGTCTTCTGCAAATTGTTGATTTTTTGTTGATCATGCGATTAAATGTGTTCAGCTGATTCAGTGTAAGCATATGGTTCATTACAAAAACAATTGTGTTCCTGATGAACTGTGTGTTTTGTTGTTATTTGTTGATTTAAAAATGTTTGCTGCTGCTGATCGCCTTGCTGCTGCTGCTGTCTCTGCTGGTTTTGTTGATTCACCCATGCTGACACTTGTTCAGATTTTTGCGTTTTGCATTTGGTTTTGGTCGAGAGAGAAGGAGAAAAATCGCGAATTAGTTTTTCCTTGTTGGATAATGTTAATTTTTTACTTACCAAAGCGTCCAATTTCGCTTGCAACACCTTCGCCTCTGCTTTGGCCACCGTTTCGCCCTTACGCAATCCAGCAATGTCAATTTTGAGGAGTTCTGAACACCACCGTTGACTGCAGAAAAATCCTGGGAAACGACGCAGTCGCCGCTTTACCAAATTTTCATTAGCAAATTCTTTAAAAATTATGAAATGCAAATCGCAGAGGCTTCGTGATTTCCACGAATCAATTTTCTGCACTCGGCTGGCGCTCCACTGACAGTTCGTGTGTTTTTTTTTCGTGAATCCACAACGCGAATATGGATCCGGCTTGAAGGACCACTTTGTCAAATTCTCGCTTTTAATTCAATGTTTAATTAAATTTATTTGCGCTTTGTAACAATTGCGTCGTATTTATTATTTTGTCAAGAACAAGAACAAAATTAACAGTGTTGTATTTTTGAAGTAGTAGAATAACTTAAAGTGTATTTATAAAAATAGTATTTATTGCAGCGACATTAATCGTTGGCCTAATTAAATAAATAACTAACTAACTAACTACATCTAATTGTATACGGATCTTTAATATAAACAAATAAATAATATCGAATTAAAATTTAAAAATAGGATTTAATATCGAGAACCACTGAACCGATTTGATTCTTTTTCATATAACCTTAAGAAACGGATCTTAATTCAGGCAATATAAATTTTGCAACATACACCTATTGCGGCCACGTTTAGTGAAATTAAGTAAACATATTCTATAATATTATGTTTACTTAATATTATATTGCGTTTAAAAATCTGAAGCCTGGTATCTTTGATATTGGCATTGTCGACAACTTTAACAACAGTTGGATCAATAAAGACGATCTTATTTTTACAACAACAGATTCCACAATCACAATTTGTTATTTGCACTAATATACTGTTACAAATTTTACGAAAACTCAAAACTAAATTACAGAGCACACAAACAAGCACACTAGAATTTTTTTTACCAAATAAGTGTTTAGTTTGCCGACAGAGAGTAAATCTTAAGGAGGATAGGAGGCGACACTCCTTATATGTTTGTATGGTGACAAGACAAACAATTTCAGTCGGCAATGTAGACTACACTTTTAGAAAAATTAATAACATTTATTTTTTTTACAAAATGAAATGATCATTTTAATGATAAATAAAAAAAAAAATTTCAAAAATATTGATAATTTTTCACATACTTAAAAAAAAATTTTATAAATCAATAAATACGTTAATATAGTTAATATACAATTGTTAATTCGAAATCAATAGATATAATGTATATACAATTATTTAAAATTGCCTTTAACTTAACTGAATGTTTACAATTTTTTGCAACTAAATATACCGACAAAATGTAGTAGCTGCATAAAATTCCAAACTCACCTTTCAAAACCCTTCAACAAATTTAGCCTAACTAACTGACCTCTCAATGAGTATTTCATTAAACTCACCTTTCGAAATCTCTTTTTGAAATGTCAGTTAATGAAATTTCAAAACAAAAATCAAATCAAAATAAATTGTGAAAGTTTACAAATTTGAGTTTTCAAAATAGTAAAATTTAAATATTGTAAGATAAAATAAAATTAAGTAAACATATTCTATAATATTATGTTTACTTAATATTATATTGCGTCTAAAAATCTGAAGCCTGGTATCTTTGATATTGGCATTGTCGACAACTTTATCAACAGTTGGATCAATAAAGACGATCTTATTTTTACAACAACAGATTCCACAATCACAATTTGTTATTTGCACTAATATACTGTTACAAATTTTACGAAAACTCAAAAACAAATTTGAATTTTCAAAATAGTAAAATTTAAATATTGTAAGATAAAATACCTCCAAATAATTCCTCTTGCATCTGCTTGCACGCAGTTCTTCTTGAGGCAACTTAAATCACAAAAAAAAACCGTCCGCTGGAAAAAATTGCGCCAAAAAAAACCAGTAACCCAATATTTTATGGAATATTAACAAAACCAACACTATCTGGCATAATTAGGAACCAATCGCATAAATCGTTATTTTTTATTTTAATATTTAATGTTATGTAATTTGTTTAATGTTATTCCTTTATTTCATATATGTTGTCCATCTTATAACCGCCAAAAAAAATTATAAAAACAATACAATAATAAACTTTAGTTTGTATAACTAAAAATTAAAATTAGCTCGTCTGTTTTTTGAAATTTTACTTGTTTGTTTACATTTTTATTTACCTAACCTAAATCCAAATAAAAAAATAACATTTGTATTCACCACTTTTGACAAGTAATAAATGTGAGGAAAAAAAATGAAAGAAAAATAATTTTAGTAACGAGTGTCGCCTCCTATTCTCCTTGGCAAATCTGTGCTGAGTTTGCTGTATTTAAGTAAAATATTGTCAGAAAAAAAAAATTCATTTTAAAAATCGTCATTTCAATAATAAATAATAAGTGTTAGATATGTTATGTTTAATTATACATGTTTTGTTTGATAATTTTATTATTTTTTTTTTTAATTTTGAAAGTCTAGGAATAAAAAATTAACTTATAATATAATATAATATAATTATCAGGAGGTATCTAGCTAAGATAAGGATGAAAATTCAGATGTTTGTTACTCTTCAATAGTACAGCATTTGTGTCTGCATTTTTATCATGGTCGGGGGTGTGAGGGCTGGATCAAGGTGTCATGCGACCCGTGCCGAGGATCAACCTGGCTGGGAGCCCTGTTTTTACAAAATAGCCCAGTCTTTAACGTGAGCCTCACTGATACTTGGTCGCCTCAGTGAGTAACTGTGACCTTACCGTGTTAATGGGGGCTATGACACGGCGGACCTACTTCCCCCCACACTCGTGGGATCTATTTATGGAGAAAACAAATCAAATAAAAAAACTAGCAGGAATTTATACTGCAACACAACTGGCAGATCAGGCGGAGAATCTTATCCGAGATACTGACCGCCAGGTAAAAACACATAGAAACAAGACGGACAAACGGAAGGAAAGCAGAGGTACCAAGCCTTATATTGGACCGAAGCCCAGGACGGTTGGACCAAAATTGGGGGAAAGTTGTGGTGTAGTGGTTTCCAGTCAGGAACATCCACAACCATCAACAAGTACTGGACTGACATCCGGACAGACTATCAAAATGGGGGATGTACGGAAGTCCACAGGCTTGAGTGGCGCAGGTGCCAAATGGTACATGCGCTACATTAAGGACGGCTTAACGCCAGAGGAGGCCAAAAAGAAGGCACAAGACCGCTCCAAAGACTTGACGACGACTACAAGGAAAAGGGGCGCGGACGAAATCAGCCCGCAGGCAGGCAACTCGGCCAAAAAAACCAAAGCCGAGGAAAAGAAACGTGTGGCGCCGGAAACAAAAACGGGAGCCAGGAAGCCCGGTGTTAGCTACGCTAGCGCCGCCAAAGCAACTCGACTGGCAGTACTCCCAAAAATGTATCCCGAACATATACTCACGCGTGAGGAGCTTGGGCAAATCGAAGAAGCCATCGTACAGGAGATGTACAAAGGTTGGAGGACCAAAATCCAATTTGATGGCATCCATTTCAGACCAGGTCTTATACTGGTAGACTGTGCTGGCGAGGATACGGCCGAATGGCTGAGAATCACGGTCCCTAAACTGGCCAGCTGGAAGGGAGTTGAGTTGTCAACGTGCACGGGGGAAAACATACCCAGTGTACACTTAATGACAATTTATCTCCCCAAGGCTGCAGGAGTGGACACGAAGATGCTCCTAAAACTCATCATTGCACAGAATGAGGGCCTACATACGGAACTATGGAGGATCTTCAGAAGCAAAGACGAGAGCAGGGGCAAGCTGCTGACGATTGGGGTGGATGACCGTTCGCTGGATGCGATAAAAAACAACAACTGTACCATCCGGTACAGGTTCGGTTCCATGCCAATACACCTACACAAACCGCGGGAAAACAGACCGGGTACCAGCAAGCCTCCCTCTGGTGAAGTACCGAAGGAAGTCGAAGAGGAAATTGAAGCGGCAAAGAAGGAACAGGTCAAGGAAGTCGATCTTCTACCACACGAAGAGGATGATGGGCTTGACCTTGACCTGACCCTGCTGAACATGGAGGATGCCAACTCCCAAGAATGTACCTTGTCAGAGGTTGATGACGAAGTTACTCTGACAACGGAAGAAGAGTCCCAACAATAAGTTAGAGATGACCAGCACTAAGGTTGCGCAGATTAACCTGCACCACGCGAAAGCTGCCTCGGCAGTAATCGCAAGAGTAGCCACCAAGACCAATATTGGATTAGTGCTGGTCCAGGAACCCTGGGTTGTCAGGGGCAGATCAGAGGTCTGGCAGGAAAAGATACGCAGGTAATTTGGGATATTCGGTGCGAAAAACCAAGAGCCTGTATATTAATAAACAAATGTTTGAAGTATATTTGTCTTTCAGAATTCCTGTCTGGGGACTTAGTAGCGGTTCAAATACCGATGGCCATCAATGGTAACATTCGGGATGTTGTGGTATCATCGGCATATTTCCCAGGAGACGACGTCCATGCCCCACCGGATTTGGTCGATAAACTGGTGGGATACTGCAGCAAGAAGCAACTACCACTTATACTCGGATGCGATGCCAATGCACACAACGAGGCGTGGGGGAGCACGGACACTAACAAAAGGGGTGAGTATATTCTTGAATTTATTCTAAGTAATAGATTAGAAATTTTCAATCTGGGTAATACACCAACTTTTGTTACTAGAACACGAGAAGAGGTACTAGACATAACACTAGGAAATACTCTTATGAGTGAGTTAGTCAATAACTGGAGGGTGTCGAGTGAGCCATCAATGTCTGATCATAGAATAATAAGATTTGACATTGTAGGTTCTCCCACTATCAATAGAAGAATTAGAAACCCCAAGAAAACAAATTGGGACCTGTATCTAGATAATCTGAGTAATAATACAACTATCTTAAAGGTTGGCAACCATATCAGAAATGAATTAGAATTAGAATCATTGGTGGAAAATTTCAACAGGGTCGTAGTTGATGCATTTGAGGAGAGCTGTCCGATAAGTACAGTAAACTCATCCAAAGACGTACCATGGTGGAACAAAGACCTAGCTAAACTGCGAAGTGAGGTTCGCAGGCTGTTTAACAGATCAAAACAGACTAGGGATTGGACAAGATATAGAAGCTTACTAACGACATATAACAATGAAATTAGAGAAGCGAAGCGAATAAGCTTTAGAAGATTTTGTGAAAATATTGATCAGACTACTGATGCCTCAAGGCTATACAAAGTCATGGCAAAAGATAAAACCATATCTTCCGTCAGCTTGAAAAGAGAAGATGGAAGTTATACTGAGAGTGAGGAAGAAAAGGGCCAACTACTTCTCAATACTCACTTTCCAGGATCTTTTGAGCCAACGACACTACATAACCTAGAATCGTTGTGTAGAACAAATAAAGAAAATTGGATGGTAGCAAAGGAAATATGCTCAGAACCACGACTAAGGTGGGCAGTGGGTACTTTTAAACCATTTAAATCACCGAGTGTGGATGGCATATTTCCCGGTCAGCTGCAAAAAGGTATAGAAGTTCTTCTACATCCACTTATGAAAATTGCTAGAGGAAGTATAGCCCTGGGTTATATACCAAAGGCGTGGAGACGAGCAAGAGTTGTCTTTATTCCGAAGGCAGGAAAGAAGGATCCTCTTCACCCCAAATCCTTCAGACCAATATGCTTGACTTCATTTGTACTTAAGACTCTCGAAAAAATGATAGATAATTATGTAAGGATGACGGTCCTAGTAAGTGTACCGCTTCATCCTTGCCAACATGCATACAGGGCAGGTAGATCGACCGAAACTGCCCTCAATCAATTAACAGGTGTACTACATGACACCCTTGAAGCAAAGGAAATAGCTTTATGTGCGTTCTTAGATATCGAAGGGGCCTTCGACAACAACACACATGAAGCAAAAAAAGAAGCTCTAATCCGAAGGGGGGTTAATAATACCCTGGCACGTTGGATGGGAACCATGCTGAAGACTAGAGCAGTCGAGATACCAATGAGTTCAGGCTCTCTGGTCGTAAATACGACAAAAGGTTGTCCACAAGGTGGGGTAACGTCTCCACTAATGTGGAGTATCGTCATAGACGAACTTTTGGAGGAATTAACAAATACTGGACTTATTATCCAGGGTTATGCTGATGACGTAGTAATAATATGTAGAGGCAAGGACACACATCCTACCACCAGTTCGGCGTTGTCGCTTTGTCTCCAAAACTTACACAATCATCACATTTACATATCAAGCAAAGTCAGGACTCCAAAAAAACCGGTTGAAAGCATTTATTTCGACCCTGCAAAAGCCGCCAAAGTCCTGCTGAACGCATTTATTTATAGAATCGTCAATTTCGACATTTCTGGGAATACAAGTGGGTTTATTTTAGTGATACTTAAATATTAAAAGAAAATCAAAATATTTGAACACTTTAAACATAAATTTTGTATATGCGAACCTTAATTGAATTAAAAGTTAACCTAAAATCGAAAAAAAATTGAATTAAAAGTTAACCTAAAATCCAAAATTCAATACTTATTCTAAAATTTACAATGTAATGCTTACTTTAAAATCTGAGATATAACTTAAACTAAATTAATAAATTTAAAAATTTACCTAAAATTTAAAATTAGAAACTTAACTTAAAAGTTAAACTTGAATACGTAACCTAAAATTTCAGATTGTAATTAATTTTAATCAAAAATCTAATAGCTAATACCTAAACTACATTGTTAAATTGAAATCTAAAAGTTGATACTTAAACTAAACTTTAAATTAAATGCTTAACCTAAAATTAAATTAAATACCTAACCAAAAATCAAATACTTAAAATAAATTCTTTAAATTTTAAATTTAATACTTAACCTAAAATCTAATACAGGGTGGCGCAAAATTAATCACCCTATTGGAAGATGCTCTCATTTTTGCAAATGGCCGCCAATGTCAAATCTGTTTTGACATTTGTGGACTAGACAGATACAGAATACAAGTGAATAAGCCATTGAGCGATACACTCCCCAAGAACGCGGAATAATTGTGTCTATTTTTTTGCGTAACAATTCGTCTGTGGTGTTGGCAAAAATCATAATGAGCGATAAGGCTCATTTTCACCTCAGCGGGTACGTGAACAAGCAAAATTATCGCTTCTGGGGAACCGAAAATCTGCGAGTGATGCACGAGAAACCATTACACCCGCTCAAAGTGACTGCGTGTTGCGCTGTTCACGCTGGAGGAGTCATCGGGCCGAACGCCGCGGGTCAAACGACAACAGTGGACGGTGCGCGCTATAGGGCAATGTTGACCGAGTTTTTTCTGCCCGAACTGGACGAATTAGGACTGGTGGACATGTGGTTCCAACAGGACGGAGCAACAGCACACACTGCACGAGCCACAACCGAAATTCTGAAGGCCGCGTTTCCGGGTCGCTTTATTTCGCGTTTTGGCGATTTGCACTGGCCCGCCAGATCGCCCGATTTAACGGTCCCGGACTTCTTTTTATGGGGTTTTTTGAAGTCTCGTGTTTACATCAACAAGCCTGAGACCTTGGAAGCCCTCAAGGAAAATATCCGACACGAATGCGAGAATTTATCGCCCGAAACTCTCGCCGAAGTGATGGAAAATGCCATAAAACGAGCCCGTATGGCAATCAATTGTGACGGCGCCCATTTATCCGATATCATCTTCTCGACTTAACACAATTAATTCTAAAGGTCTAAATAAACATAATCAAAAAACAGAATCGAAGTTTTTTATTTAGAAAAAAAATAAGAGCCAAACAACATCGGATAACTTCTTTTGCGCTTTTGAACTTTAAAATTTAATTTTATTGCTTAAATGCATATATTTAAAATGTACCTAAATTCAACAAATCAGTTCACCTCAATTTAAAATTTGCAACGTAAAAGAAAATCTGAACATTTTTTACAAGTAAATTCACTAATGTGAATTTATTACACATTCTAAATAAATTTTAAAATTTAGTTGTATTTGTCTAATTTAACGCTGATTATTAGTTTAATATATTTTACTATGTGAGACTGTAAGTTTTAACATAAAACAGCGTAAAACTAAACAAATGAAAAGTTTACCTAAAATAACCTAATTTACCTTAAATAACACAATATAGCAACAACAC
Organism: Suillia variegata; assembly: GCA_949127995.1. Taxonomy (NCBI): domain Eukaryota; kingdom Metazoa; phylum Arthropoda; class Insecta; order Diptera; family Heleomyzidae; genus Suillia; species Suillia variegata. The sequence goes on from OX421842.1 coordinate 33,347,145, forward strand.
GATCGACACTTCAGGCGCCTGTGAATCAACGTGGTATTACACATGTAAGTGCTGTTATTTATGAAATATTCTTTTTGTTGCTTTGAATTAATGATAATTAATGATTAAATAAAATGTAAAACCTAAAACAATCTCTTTGTGACAAGTTCGATGTTGTAAATTCGAACCAACAACAACAAGAAACGAATGCGCTCTACTACTTTGACATATCAAGAGTTGATGTACAGAGAGTGTGATCTTTTCCTTGTTTTTGAGTGACAATTCAAGTTTAGTCGTAAAAATCTTGCATTGCGATGAACACGCATTGAATTTATTTTTTTGTTAATATGCATTTATTATTATTTTTATTATTTCTTATTTTGCTTTGCATTTTGGTGAATTAGAAACCTTGAATTAGATGGTACTAATACATTTATTTGAACTTTTCCTATTATAATCCGATTTAATGTTAAACTTTATATTTTATATTGATTTTGTAAAATATTGTATATTAATTATGATGAACTAAATTTTCATGCGTTTCACTAACATAAGGCTTTGTCATTTGAGTTAAATGAGGATTAGGATTACTAAGTGGGCTAACAAGAAAGTAAATAGTTTTGTTAGCAGGTTGGGTAGGTAAACTAGTAAAAGGAACTCATCATCTTTCTCCTTTTGCAGCATTGTTAAGATGCGCAGATAATATTTGTTTAATCCTGTTTTTGTTATTTTCATTCATTTATGTCTGAAGACCCATACCTATCTGCACCCATTTTTTTTATGTAGCCGCTCATGATCCTATGCAATCCCACCCCCATTTTCCCTGAGCTAAGACCGAAGCGTAGCTAGGTGTGCAGAGCCCGCTTAGAGGATGAGAATTAGCCAACATTTTACCATGGTAAAATCGTTCGTTACAGATCTTAACAGTTTTTTGAACGTTTGTTGGAATTTGAGCAATATTTTCGGATCGAGGAGGTCTACTTTTTTGTATAAATTCATGAACTATTGAATCTTTTATTTAAAAACTTTTGTCAATAATTTAATCAAAAGATTTATAAGACATCTAGCCAAAAAACGGTTGTCTACAAAGCTGTGGGCCATGGCACGTCGACAACATCCGCTGAAGCCATGGGACTTAAGCGCAAACCGGAGAAGAGGGGCCCGTCGAGGTACATGGTGTACGAGAGTTCTCTTTCGATTCTTGACACAATTTGCAAGAACGAGGCCGTTGGTACACCTCATGCTTAAGACGTGGCCGATAAAGAGTCGGTAAAGAAGGTGGTCGATGAGTACCTGGCGTTCCAGGTCGCCCAGGTGACAGAAGTTGCTAAACGCAACCGCTCCCATGACGAGAGCGACAAGGTCGCCAGGTTTTGATTCGGTAGAACTGGTTCACGGATATAGAGTAACCAAGTGTGAGGACCAATTCTCCTTGACCTTTTTAAAAGAAGTAATCAGCAAGATTCAGGACGAGTGGGAAGGCTTGAGGCTCAAGTCGGTGCCGGCCAGCGAGATTCTTCGTAGGCCGAGAGCTCGCATATGGGTACCGAGTATGGAGTTCGATACCAAAATGCTGATCAAATACCTCCAGTCACATAATCGTACGATTCCGATGACGGATTTTGCAGTTCTTAAAGTGGAGACTCCGCAAAAGAACAGCGCATCCTTCCTCCTGCTCATCACGGAAGAGAGCCTGGGGCCGACGTCGGAGGCAAAACCAAAAATTAAGTTGCGGGTCTGAAGGTTGTCCAGATTAACTTACAGCACTCTAAAGCTGCAATGGACAACCTATGTGTATTTCTGGTAGAGGAGGATGCAGACATCGCTGTTATTCAGGAACCCTGGGTGCGGAACACTGAGGTGAAAGGTTTCTCGAGTAAGAACCACAACATCTTCTATAAACGGGTACAAGGTAAAAATAGAACATGTATTGTAGCAAAGAAATATCTTAACATATTTCTCATCCCACAGTAAAGTTCACCGGATGTGACGACTGTGGAAATAGAGGCCGCTGACGGCGTCAGGATTAAAATCACCTCTATCTACATGCCACACGACCAACCAGCACCGCCTGACGAGGTTCGTAGGCTGGTGCTTGACAGCAGAAACAGCATTCAGCTACTCGGCTGTGACGCCAATGCTAGGCACACTCTATAGGGAAGCTCCGAGACCAACGATCGTGATGAGTCTTTATTTGACTTATGGATTGAAGAAAATTTAAATAAAATTAAAAAAAATGTGGAGAATTAGAAAAAAATATTTATTTTAAGGGGAAAACACAAAACTCTGCGCAGGATGCAATACTCTTAAACTTTATGGAGGAGCACCAAAAAATTCGAATATTTGTATGAATTTTTTAAACAACATATATTAAACTAGCTTAAATTACCCGGCGGTGCCCGGGTTCTGTTTTAATAGAATCAAGTCTTATTTGTTAATTAAGATTAATAAACTTTCCAGCCTAGCCCACCATTTTTGGAATTATATTTGTATGAATATTTGGTTAATTTGATAATTTTATACCAAATTTGTATGCAGAACTTCCCGTTACTCCCCGTTGTGTGTTTGTAACTATTGTCACCATGTACCTATAAACTGAGTTTCGCAATTGTTAACCTCCCCGGTATTCGCATTTGTATGTAACTAAAATTGTAATAGCACTTTCCGGTCAGATTTAGTAACTAAAAAACCAAATTTCTTCATTGTGTAAATCACGTTCCTGAGCTATGGCGGTGGGTGTTAAATTGACCCCAGTTTTGCTGAGATGGTAGATATAGTTCCCAAACACCTTCACAGTAAAGTTAATCATCGTACAGTATCACGTTTCTAACTGCAACGGTGAGCGTTCAATTGACCCGACCACGCCCACTTTTTGTAAGATGGTAGATTTAGTCACCATACACCTTTATACAAACGTTTATTTTCGTAGAGCATCGCGTTCCTGATATATAGCCGTGGGAGTTAAATTGATCCCACCACGCCCACTTTTTGTGAGATGGTAGATTTCATCATCGTACACTTCTATATCAAATTTTATCATAAAACATCACAAATTTCATGAGATATCGCGGTGGGCGTTAAATTAATCCCACCACGCCCACTTATTGTGAGGTGGTGGATTTTGTCACCATACACCTACATACTAAGTTTTATCATTGTAGACCATCGCGTTCTGGAGTTACGGCAGTGGGCGTTATATTGATAAAACCACGCCCACTTTTTGTGAGGTGGTAGATTTCGTCACCATACACCTGCATACCAAGTTTTATCATTGTAGCCCATCGCGTTCCGAAGTTACGGCAGTGGGCGTTAAATTCATCTAACCACGCCCACTTTTCGTGGAGTCGCGACAGTGGCCATACCAACTCAAATTCCAAATTTGAGATTTTTTGGAATTTTATTAGTTAAATAATCGTTTTTGTTGACTTAATTTGACTACTTGTGGTCGTAATATGTAGGCGTGGCAGATTTCATGTAGCCTTTCATTCCTTCCAGACCCATCTCGATATATGTTCCAAGTTTGAAGTAAATCGGTTCAGCCGTTTAGGCGTGAAAACGGTACAAACGAAAATAAATAAATAAATAAATACACCTTCCTTTATAATATAAGTAAGGATAGTAAGGATATCATATATATATTATAAATATTATATATATTATATATATATTATATATATTATATATATATTATATATATATTATATATATATTATATATATATTATATATATATTATATATATATTATGTATATATATTATATATATATTATATATTAAATAAATTAAATTTATCCACCGCGCCCAAATTTTATTTTCCAGAATTTTTGGTATGCTGTTTATTATTTCTGTCACAATGTTTCGCCCTAATTCAATGTCGCTGTCTTTCCATACACCTTTTTGGAGTCCGCATGTTTAAGAGCGGTAATAATACATTGAACAGCATTTGAGAGGCATTTTTTTTTTGAAAAGGTAGTGCGATATGAAACTAAAGAAATTGTGTATTTAAAATTTTGTTTTATTTCATGCATTTCAGTGACTTACACAAATTTTACCATTTCCAGAAGGTAAGGTGATCGCGCAAAATTCTTCTCTTGATTTTTTCCTGAGAATATTTACTTTTATTGGCTTTATTGCCCACGGCAAATGCAATTAATGCACTCATTTTAAAAATTTTACAAATTATTTTTTTCGTTTTTCTTCCTGCAAAAGCAATCAGCTGTTCAGAAAAATGACGAGTAGAAAGTTTATAAAGAGTTGAATAGGAAATATTGGAAAATTGAAAAATTTTATAACGTACGTTTTTTAAAACATCAAAAATTATTCCCCTCGTAATCAATTCGATTACTTTTCATTCCCGACACGGTTTCTGGAACCTGCCTGACTAACCGGATAGTATGTAATAGGGGTTGAACTCCCACATCTACTCTAACCATATCGTAACCCTCTAAGAACCAATTGGTCACGGTACAAGAAGATAATATCCAATAGGATCGTAAGGATTCCTGTCCATAAAATTAAATTAGTAGAAACACTTAAAGTTAAAGTTAAATTATTGGAGAAGACATGTAGTAGGGCCTATAAAACGTCTTGTTCAATATAATATAGTAAGAAAACCTTCCTCCTTGGTGAAGCAACCAGCTCTCGGAACTTAGAGTGAAATCTAGAAATGACTTTAACCTTAGCTACTCTACAGGAGACTGACAATTGTACAGCGAAAGTCGGAGACAGTAGAAAAGGCCATCAAGACCGCCAAGAAAGAGAACTGGAGAGAATTGTGTACCTCTATAGAATCCACTAGGGATTCTGCCAGGATCAGCCGTATATTATCCAAGAATTACTCAATGGCATCTTGGGTCAAGAAACCAGATGGTACCTGGACTGGCTGAAGAATCCTTAGAGCTTCTTCTAAACACTCATTTCCAGGGTTGTATTCATCATGAAGATGGTGATGTAACATACAATCGGGGTTTTTATAATCTACATTAACTTGTTGATGAAATAGTAACTAAAGTGAAAATTGCATGGACAATTAACTCTTTTTCACCTTTAAAATCACCTGGAATTGGTGGGATCATTCCAAAGATGTTACAAGTATCTTTGGATTGTGTGCTCCCATTGTTAATGGAAATTTGTAAGGCGTGTCTAAACCTAAGTTATATCCCAGAAAGCTGAAAGCTAGTCTTCATACAGGTAAGGGAGGGCATGAGTCAGCGAAGGATTTAAGACCAATCAGTTTGACATCCTTCGTTTCAAAAACTTTTGAAAGGCTTTTGGATATACACATCAAGAGTTCTCTGGAAAACCTGAATATATTCACAGCACAACACGCATACCTCAAAGGCAAATCTACGGAGACAGCACTTCATTAGGTAGTTCGAGCGATAGAGGGTTCTTTAGAAAATAAACAATATACCTTGGCAGCCTTTTTAGATATAGGTGCCTTCAATAACGTTAGCACAGATGCAATCAAAAGGGCGTTAATAGATTTGAAGGGTAATGACTGCGTCATTGGGTGGATCATCTATATGAAAAGTACCAGGATCATTAAAACTAACATTGGTAAAATTCATATTACAAAATAAGTCAGTAAGGGAACTCCACGGGGAGGAGTGTTATCTTCACTTATCTGGCTCTGTGTAATAAATAATATCCTATTAAAACTTAATAGTGGTGGAGTACGCAAATGATGTGGTGGTAATGGTGTCAGGACTGTGCCCAAACACGATCAGTGGATTCATGCAGAGGGCGTTAGGTGAGCTTAGCTCTTGGACCACAGGCTGTGGTCTATGACTAAACCCAAGTAAAACAGAGCTTATGCTATTTACCAACAGATATAAAATAACCACCTTATCGCACAACTAAATGGACAACCACTGAATCTTTCACACAGGACGAACTATTTAGGAGTAAGCGCCAAGCTTAACTGGAAGTCAAACATAGAAGAACAGGTAAGAAAGGCAGGTATTGCCCTATATGCCTGCAAATGAATGCTTGGGAGGAACTGGGGTCTACAACCAAAATTTACACTATGGATGTACAAAGCGGTTGTACGACCAATTTTATCATACGGATCAATAGTTTGGTGGAAAGCCCTGGAGAAGGGTTACAACATCAAAAAACTAGGCCGTTTACAAAGATCAGCGTGTACGGCAACTGTAGGAGCTATAAGGTCGTGCCCTGGGGAGGCCCTCAACGTTCTAACACATATAATCCCAATTGATATATTGTATATGTACATTAAAAAGCGCAATAAGGCTGAACGAAGTGGATCGTTGGAAAGGTAAAACCTACGGTTATGCAAACCTCTTGGTGCAACAAACGCGATATTTCTCGGAGCGGACAGATTATGTGGTCTCGAGAGTAATTATCGACAGGAATTTCACCAGTCTCTGTCCCTCTTGTGAGGAATGGAGAAACAGGTCTATTTTAAACAACTTCCAAAGACAGGTTCAAAATGGATTGCGGTGTCGGAACAGGTATTTAGTCACTAAAACTAGGGAACGAGAAGTCTGTACGCGGAGGTACTGGCAATTGGAGAAGCCTGCAGATTACTGATTACAGATTTAACTTGCAAAAATAAAATCGCTATTCTAACGGATAGTCAGGCTGCAATCCAGGCTCTGGACTCAGCCATCTCAGCCTCTCACCTGGTGAAAAAAGCAAAAGGAGCCTCACCAGCTTGAGTGAACGCTATAATGTTACCCTAATCTGGGTCCCGGGACATTGTAATATTTAAGGAAATAAGAAGGCAGACGAACTGGCTAGGAAAGATTCTGCCATGAACAGCGACTCTGCCAAATCAGTATCAATTCCATTAGGTGTGGTCAAGAATACTGTAAACAAATTTCTGAAAACTGCAGAGTGTAGATGGAGACGTCAGACGGCATGCAAAATCAGTAAGTCGTTATGGCTAACCTACACCATTAAATAGACGTCATCGTCGATGAACAAGAAAAGAAGGGATGTCTCCAAACTCACGGGAGTTATCACTGGTTTCCGGCCTAAAGGAGAGCAAGCAGCCAAAATGGGAATACCTCACAACACCAACTGTCATTTTTTTTGTTGTATAAATTCTTTTATTAATTGAATCTTCTTGGCTTAAGAACTAACAATAAGTTTTTTAAATCTTAAAACTAAACGATACATTACACATCTAAGGTAACTGTAGTTGATAAATAATTGTAAGTTTCATTAAATTATTACAAATTCAGAATAAAACATAAAATGCATATATATATTGACATAGGCAGCGAATATCGTGGTCAATGCCATACAGTGCATCATGGGACCTTAAATCATGTGAAGATTTGTAAAAATTTATATTCGAAGAAAGCCAATGCGACCTGGCGCATCATGGGGCTTTACTTGTTGGTATTTCTGTAGAGGGTCAATGCGACCTAGCGCATTATGGGGCCTTAAGTGAATGAGTTAACATTTTCGAAGAAAGCCAATGCGACCTAGCGCATCATAGGGCCTTAGGTGGATGAGTTAACATTTTCGGAGAACCCAAAGCGACCTAGCGCATCTTAGGGCCTTGTATAATTAAATGCTATTTATGTACAGACCAATGCGACCTAGCGCATCATGGGGTCTTAGCATAATATACAAGTGTACAAAATTGTATGGTGCATCATGTGGATGCAGATTACATGGCTGGGAGATCGTTTCTTCGGAGACGGGATGTCTGAATTGTATTTACCAATGATTGTGCCAACGGGTTGGGGTGAATTGTCAGTTTCTGCAGGTAGCTCTGCTTTATTCGCATGGCTTCATCTTTAACCATAGGCAAATTAAGGTCTCTATGGATATTTTCGCTTCTTAGATACCGTGGTGCTCCAGTGATCATTCTAAGTATTTTGGACTGAACCCTCTGTATTAGTTCGAGATTAGTTTTGCTTGTGTTACACCACAGCTGGATCCCATAAGTCCATATTGGCTTTAGAATGCTACTATACAGGAGTACTTTGTTCTCCAAACTTAGTGCAGATCGATGGTTAATAAGCCAATGCAGGCTATTTGCTTTTAGTCTTAAGTGTGTCCTTTTAGCTTCAATGTGCTTCCGCCATGTTAGTCGTCTGTCTAAATGAATACCAAGGTAAGTGACTTCATTTGATTTCGGAATTATAGTATTATTAAGAGTAACTGCGGTACATGTACCCATTCTTAATGTAAATGTGACATGTTTACACTTTTGCTCATTTACTTTTATTCGCCATTTCGACAGCCACGTTTCTACAAGTTTCAAGTGTTCACCTATGTCTCTGGATGCTTTTATTAGGCATTTATTGCTGCAAAGGATAGCAGTATCATCAACAAATGTTGACGTAGTTAAACCAGGATTCGTTGGCATGTCTGAGGTAAACAGGACATAAAGAATGGGCCGAAGAATGCTTCCTTGAGGAACACCCGCTTCAATTGCATTGTCTTTTGTTATAAATTCTTTGACCCTTACTCTGAATGTTCGATTTTTTAGGTTTGATTCTAGTATCTTATGAAAGCTAGGAGGGAGCAAACACTTTAATTTGTACACAAGACCTTCATGCCATACTCTATCAAATGCCTGAGCAATATCAAGAACAATTGCTGAGCAGAATTCTCGAATCTCAAAGGCTTTTCTTATCACATTAGTTATACGATTCATCTGTTCTATGATTCCATGGTTTTTGCGGAAGCCAAATTAATGGGATGGTATAATGTTACGATCAATTAAATGTGTTAGTTTTGATAGTAGCAATTTCTCGAAAAGTTTGGACAGGCACGGAAGTAGACTTATAGGTCTGTAGGAGGAAGGTAATGTTTTGTCCTTTCCAGGTTTTGGTATCATTATAATGAGTGATTTTTCCACGCCATCGGAAAGTATCCAGTTCGAAAAATCGCATTAAATAGTAGTGTGATAAGCTCAACCGCTGTACTTGGTAGTTCAATAATCATTTTCGGAGTTATAAGATCATACCCAGGCCTTTTTTTTTGGATTCAGGTCGTTTCGTATATTATTAACCTCATCACGGTTTAAAACAACTGACACTGTTCTATAGATAAATGAAAGGTTAGTTAAAGAAGGAATCACAAATCCATGAGTAGGCAGATTTGGTTTTAAAACCTGGCTCAAGTAGTTAGCAGATGCTATTATATTTTCTTCTTCGCTGCATGCCCAGTTACCATCTTGAGTTCTGATTGACGATTCGCCCTCTACAGGTAAATTTATCTTCTTGTTTGCCTTCCACAGTGAAAACTTTGTTGTACACATAGGTGATAATCTTTTCACAAAATTACTTTGGTTTTTGTCATCTTCTAGCTTTAGGGCCTCCTTAAGTTTTCTCATAGCATCAGCGAGCCTTTGCTTTGCAAAAGGGGATCTATGTGCTTGCCATTCTATTCTCAGTCGAAGCTTGTCTGTTACGAGTTTTTCTATGTAGCTATTATTTAATGCTGCCATTTTTGTAGCAGTAAAATTCTTAAAAGTATAATGTTCCGCTGCTGATGTTACCATTGAATAAAAAATTTGGACAAAGTCTTCGATATCCCATTAAGACTCTATTTTTGGGTTTGTATGGATATGACTGCTGATATACGTTTTATATTTAAGCCAATTCGTTTTATGTGTGGTTAGTCGGGTGGGAAACTCGGCTAGTATTGGCTTATTTAGTACGCAGAAGGTTACAGGAGAGTGATCAGATGATAGATCGAAACTTGTTTCAGCTGTGATTAGATTTCTGCTTAAATTTTTATGATACCAAAGTCTATAAGGACTGATATTTTTGTATTATCTGTCGGCCAGTAGGTAGGTTTACCTGGTGATACTACATCGTATTTATTTTGTCGGTTAAGGATGGTATGGTATAGTTGTCTACCTTTTGGATTTACAAGACGTGAGCCCCAATGAGTATGTATAGCATTATAATCTCCAGCAGCCACAAATCTGCCTCCTAGGGTATCAAAGAAATCTTTAAATTGTTTCTCAGTTACTTTAAATCGTGGCGGACAGTATACAGCAGACAGTGTTAAAGTTCCTCCATTGCAAATTTACGCATATTGAGGTAGTTTGCAGATAGCTTTTCGAATATGTTTCTAAGGCATGATGTTTTATTCGGTTTCTTATACTGCAGTTCCTCCATGAGCCTATGCCGAAATTATATTTGCTTGTAAGATGAGTTTCAGCAAGAAGCATGACATCAATTTCTTGATTTATTAAAAAAGTTGTGATTTCATATTTATGTTGGCTAACGCCGTTTGTATTCCATAAACAAATCTTTAAAGAACTCATTTTTGAGCCAATAAAACCTGCAACATTTGATTTTGCGTTCTAATCATGTCTTGGAACATACTTTGCATTGTAGACATAAATTGTGTCATACATTGCGTTAAGTTTAAAATCATAGTCTCCAGCCCTCCAGATGCTTGGGGTATGATTTGAGGTACTTGTTCTGTTCCTGATTTTAATGCATTTGCATAGGATATATTTTGAGTTACTTGGTTAGATGCATTTGATGTAACATTATGTTACTTAACAAAGTTTTGGGGTACAATTTCAGGTTGATTACGAGCTGCTTGCTTGCGTTTATTTAATCTATCTAGCAAGTCTTTGTACACAGGACAACCTCTATAATTCGCTGTGTGATTTCTTCCACAATTATTGCATTTTTTCGAATTTGGTTCATTTTTGTTACTTGTACACTGGGAGGAATGATGGAGCTCCCCACAAGCTACACATACTGTGCGCTGTGTGCAATAGGACTTCGTGTGTCCGTATTCCTGACAATTTGCACATTGCACCGGACCACTGCGCTTATGTGGTTCCTCTACTGATATTCTACGGTGCAGTAAGTATTTCAGCTCAAAGATAGGATGAGTTTCGTTTTTTTTTTGAAATTAGTTGAATTAGGGTCTAATTCAATTTTGAACATTGGATGTGGAATTTTGTTCTTATTTATTATATTGATCACAACTTTTACACCGAACCCTGTTTCTTCCAATGTTTCTTTAATTTCATTAGAATCTACACTGGACTCTATGCCTTTAATGACCACTACTAGGCCTTTGCTACTTTTGAGCTGATATGTGTAGTAGTTTTTATTATCATTTAGAAATTTAGAAATAATACGGTAATTACTCTCAGTGTTGATTTGTAATTTGGTTTCATGTATGTCCCCTTTAGTCAGAGGGACTATATGAAAATTATTACTGCCGATAGGTCGTGTATTGTTTGAAACCAACTCATTTGAGCAACGCTCGCGCAAGTAAATTGACGGCGGTTTGGTGCTTTTAGCACTAGGAGCAGCTTCCGTATCAATATTTAATGCATCTAAATTGTTTTCACCTAATGGAGCAAACCTATTATTTTTTAAGGGATCAGATGGTTCATCATAACTTAGTTTCCGTTTAACTAGTATGTAGCGATCCATACCAGTCTGTACTGCCGGTCCTTTTGTCCTACTTACCAATGCTGTTCGCTCACTTGTTGACATACTTACAGATGGCTTCGTGGCGGGTTGTTCTTCATTCGAAGGTACTGCTCCAATCTGTTGTTGGCTTTGCGATTGATGTTGTTTTTGGGATTCCTGCTGTTTTGACTGTTGGATATATTCTTACTGTTGATATCCGAATTGGTCGTCGTTTTGCGAGCCATGTTGCAGATTTAATTTTTCGTTGGGGATACAATCCCCAAAAATATTTTGGGTGTTTTGTCTTTTCGGGGTAATGTCAGTACACCCTTGTGTTGTTGGGATAGCGGTAGAAACACATTGCGCGGTCCACGGCAAAGGACTCGATCTCTCTTTTGTTTTTGTTTCAGCAGCCAACCTCGTTTTGTTAACTGTTGGTTTTTTCGCGGACAAAATATTTGTTGTTCTTAGTGTTTGAACTGGTGTAGTTGTTGTAGTTGCCTTCGAGTCACGTCTCTCTCGAGCTGGAGATCTCTCCACTGGCATTGTTGGTGTTTTTTGTTATTATTGATTTTTATATTTGTTTGTTTTGATATATATTTTTTTAACTTTTAATTGTTTTGTGCCGTTGGTAGCTTTCTTAAACAAGCCAAAACGATCACAATAATTTTGAGCGTCTATTTCGCTATTTTATGGATTATAAAAACACTGTAACACTAGTAAAAACGATTCACGCTTCCACTTTTGAATCGTTGTTATCGATATGACCGTCAACTGTCATGGCTGTAAACAACTAGACAAAAAGGAAACTATTTTCCATTATCTCTGCGAACGCCCAGCTTTATGGAAGGTGAGATCGCAAACTTTAGGTATACCGTTATTTCAGAATCTCAAAGAGCTGTCTGGAGTAGACGTACATGACCTGTTAAGGTTCCTAAACCGCACAGACTGGGTTTAATCAAATCGCAGGAAACATAATCTTTATAACAAGTTGATAGTGAGGACGTGGCAACAAAAAGGCGCGTAAGTGCTAGTTGGATTCTTAATGAATGATCACTTTAACCAATCAACCAACCGTATTGCTTTGACTTTATCCGGACTGTATCCGGATGTTATCAATACCTGCCGTCTGCTCACCCCCATTTATTATAAATCCATGGCCATTGATCGACTCCTAATCATTATGCATAATAATATTACACACTTAAATCTTCCTAGGCAAACCAAATCTCCCTCTAAAATAGACGAAGTTTATCTTTATTCCTTCAGATAACTGTTGAACGAATTATTTATTTTCTTAACATTTATAAAGAATTCTATTTTAATTCAACTAGTATACATTTATTATTGTTTTCTTTTGTTTTTCTTTAAGTATAATTATACCTTTGTATGTCCTTGATAATAATATATCTGAGTATTTAAAGCAGCCCAGTAAATAAAATGTGAATAAAAGGTACATATTTAGAAGATTTAAAGTAACTTTTCTCTTTACATATTCCATAGTAGAATAATAAGATTAGGAAAGTTGAAATGATAACGTAAATTGAGCTAACTCCCTTCGATTTTAGACATATTTTATTTATTTTTACTTTTTGACAACAAACTAAGTTATTGTTTTTGTAGCAACCATGACAACTGGACTAAGATAAATTTATAAATTTATAATTAATATTTAAAAAGAGAAATAATATCGAGGTGAAAAGAGCATTTTTTTATTTTCCTCACCTTATATTTATTACACCAATTCTAATAATTTTTGCATTAAAATGACTCAACTTTCCTTAATCGGTTTTCTTATTTCTGCATTAAATGATATGGTATTCAATATGTGTATGTGCCGTAGTGCAAAGTTACATAGCAGCAAAATAAAGGGTTTTTAATAGGGACGCTACAAAAGTAGACCGACAGGGACAGCAAACGACGCCATATTTTGTCCCCCTCTCTAGACATTTCAATTCAGTAAGGTCTGCCATTTCATCATGGAAAGATATACGAGCCAACAACGAGTCGAAATTATTATTATTAAAATTTACTACCGAAATTCGGAGTCAGTGGCCTCAACTTTAAAAGCGCTACGTCCAATTTATGGTCATCATAATCATCTTATCAGATCAAAAATTTAGCGTCTAGTGGAAAAATTTGAATCAACAGGCACAGTACAAAATGTTCCCGTGCCAGTGAGACAAAGAAGTGCCCGTAATGTCGAGAATATTGCTGCCGCTGAGGCTTCAGTTCAAGAAAGCCCAAATGTGTATCTCACACGTCGTTCTCAAGCGTTGGGCATCTCTGTGACGCCGTTGTGCGAATTTTACGAAAATATTTTGGCCTACATTCTTACAAGATCAAATTGACGCAAGAACTGAAGCCGCTTGACCACCAGAAGCATCGTATGTTTGTGAATTGGGCTGAGCAACAACTTAAAAATGATTCGGATTTTCATCGAAAAATTATCTTCAGAGATGAGGCTCATTTCTGGCTGAATGGCTTCGTCAATAAGCAAAATATGCGTTATTGGCCAGGCAGCAGTCCACACGTACTCCATGAGTCATCATTGCGGTTTGGTGCGGTTTATGAGCCGGCGGCGTCATTGGGCCGTACTTCTTCCGTGATTATCAAGACCGACACGTTACTGTGAATGGGAATCGCTACCGTTCAATAACCTAATATTTTTGGCCCCAATTAGATATGGACTTGTGGTTCCAACAGGACGGCGCCACAAGCCACACAGCGAATGTCACAATCAATTTATTGGAAACCATGTTTAGTAGACGTGTTATCTCACGAAATGGCCTAGTCGATTGGCCGCCTCTGTCGTGCGATTTGACGCCGTTAGACTATTTCCTGTAGGGCTACGTCAAGTATATGAAAATGCAGCAGTATCGGCCGATTTATGCTTGAAAACCGTCGACAATCGTCTAGACTTCTGCAAGCGTGCCCGTGGTGGCCATGCAAAAGAAATCGAGTTCCATACATAATGGCATCGAATGTACTTTCACAGGAATAAAACCCTTTTTTGTATTATTTAAAAAAAATTTTGTAGCTCACCCCCTCTCAAACTTGCCGAATTTACCGGGCTTACCACTACAAAATGTAGTGCCGACACACGTACACGCCAAAGCAGGAATATTGGAAACTATTTTATAATGTACAAAACTAATGAAGCCAATTATATTTTTAGAATAAAGTCAAAGCCCGAAATGTTATTTAAGTTTTACATCTTATTAAAATATCTGTTTAGTGCCAATTTTATACCTATTAAATAAATATTTCGGAATTTCTTTGGTATCTACTTGTTACTCTTAAATTTTTTAAGTCTATACAAGACAGTTATTAACACCACGAACTTCCCATGTAAAAATTTATTTATTAAAAATAAATGCACCGCAATATATTTTAATTACATACAATTATGACAATTTAATGATTAACAATAAAATTACATATTAACTTTTCGAGTATACTTGCATCAACAGCAAACTTTCTGATGCCTTCACTTAGTTTATCGGTAGACATTGCATCCTCATTAAGCATCCAACGAAAAATAGGTTCATCCATATTTATTTTCTTTAAATCTTGAAGCTTAGCATTGTTAGAATTCAGTTGCGAAAAAATGTCAGCGTTATCATTTTCTAGTTCTTTAAGTAATGAAGGACTTATGGTAAGTAAATCGCATCCGGCAAGAGCTTTTATTTGTCCAATATTTCTAAAGGAAGCTCCCATTACCACGGTTTTATAGTTAAAATGTTTGAAGTAGTTATATATTTTAGTGACGGAGATAACACCAGGATCTTTGAGTGGCTCAAAACATTTATTGTCAGTATTAGCGACGTACCAATCCAAAATACGACCGACAAATGGTGAAATTAATGTAACTCCGGCCTCGGCACAAGCAACTGCTTGAGCAAATGAAAAAATTAGTGTTAAATTACAATGCACATCATGTTTTTCCTCTAAAATTTTAGCTGCTTGAATTCCTTCCCAAGTCGCAGCAAGTTTTATAAGGATACGGTCTTTACTAATTCCCCTTTCTTCATACAATTTTATGATATTCAATGCCTTATTAATGCTTTTTAAAGTGTCAAATGATAAACGAGCATCAACTTCAGTAGAAACTCGACCAGGAACAATTTTAAGAATCTCACATCCAAATAAAACACATAATAAATCCATTGCTTTCGTTACTTTTTCCTCCAGTGACCTAAATATAATAAATAAATAAATAATAAAAGATATATATTATGTTTGGTAACTTTCATCATGTTTTATTTTTTTTTATTTAATTAATAAATCTAGTTTTTTTAAATTAAACTATTAATTATTTATACATTTATACGGATACCAAATTTTAGACTTTAGAAGCAATAATCGAAAATTGTATGTAAAATCAAATTTGTGAACATTTAAAATTATTTAAACGCTGAACCAAAAATTTGAATGGCGATAACTTCATTATTTATAAACTTTCTTTGACACTGTAGGAGGCAGACTTTTGGCTGCTGAAGATTCTCGTCTTGTAAATCCAAAACGTAGACAGCTGTACAACACCATCCTTAACCAAAAAATAGAAACGATTTGGTATCACCAGGTAAACCTACCTACTGGCCGACAGATATTAAGAAAATCTCATACTTTATAGACTTTGCTATCAAACAAAATTTAAGCAGAAATCTAATCACAGCTGAACAAACTTCGATCTACATCTGATCACTCCCGTGTAACCATCTGCGTACTAAATAAGCCAATACTAACCGAGTTTCCATCCCGACCAACCACCTATAGAACTAATTTTCTTAAATATAAAAAGTATATCAGCATTCATATCCATACAAACCCAATTAAAGAAAATGGCAAGCATATAGATCCCTTCTGAAAAGTAAAGGTTCGCTGATGCGGCGAGAAAACTTAAGGAGGCCCTAAAGCTGGGAGAACATAGAGACCAAAGTAACTTTGGAAAAAGATTATCACCTATGTGATACAATAATAACTATTATATCCTTACTAATATTATATAGGGAGGTGTATTTCTTTATTTATTTATTTTCGTTTGTACCGTTTTCACGCCTAAACGGCTGAACCGATTTACTTCAAACTTGAAACATATATCGAGATGGGTCTGGAAGGAATGATAGGCTACATGAAATCTGCCACGCCCACATATTACGCCCACAAGTAGTCAAATTAAGTCAACACAAACGATTATTTCACTAATAAAATTCCAAAAAATCTCAAATTTTTAATTTGAGTTGGTCACTGTCGACAACTCCACGAAAAGTGGGCGCGGTTGGATCAATTTAACGCCCACTGCCGTAACTTCGGAACGCGATGGTCTACAATGATAAAACTTGGTATGTAGGTGTATGGTGACGAAATCTACCTCACAAAAAGTGGGCGTGGTTTTATCAATTTAACGCCCACTGCCGTAACTCCGGAAAGCTTTGGTCTACAATGATATAACTTGGTATGTAGGTGTATAGTGACGAAATCTACCACCTCACAAAAAGTGGGCGTGGTTGAATAAATTTAACTCCCACCGCTATATCTCAGGAACGCTATGCTCTACGAAGATAAACGTTTGTATAAAGGTGTATGGTGACTAGATCTACCATCTTACAAAAAGTGGGCGTGGTCGGGTCAATTGAACGTTCACCGTTGTAGTTCAAAAATGTGCTACTGTACGATGATTAACTTTAGTGTGAAGGTGTTTGGGAACTACATCTACCATCTCACCAAAACTGGGGTCTATTTAACACCCACCGCCATAGCTCAGGAACGTGATGTACTACTATGAAGAAATTTGGTTCTTAGTAACTAAATATGACCGGAAAGTGCCACTACAATTTTTGTTACTTACAAATGCGAATACCAGGGAGGTTAACTGCAACAGTTGCGAAACTCAGTTTAGAGGTACATGGTGACAATATTTACAAACACAACGGGGAGTAACGGGAAGTTCCGCATACAAATCTATATATATAAAAATGAATTTTTCTATCTTTCTATCTTTGTACCAAATGGGCGTCTAAACCATTCATCCGATTTTGATTAAATTTTAGGGAGTTGCTGTGCTCACGCCAACTTAGGTTTAGGGCAAAGAAAATTTTTCCACGCCCACAATTTGCAAAACTAACTTAAAATATTCGATTATTTCGCTAATATTGCTCCAAATCTGAAATTTGATATCTGAGTTTGTATAGACACTGCCGATAACTTCCCCAAAAATGGGCGAGGTTGGATCAATTTAACGCCCACTTTGAAAAAAATAGAAAATATGCGATAACGTGGCTAATATTGCTCCTAAAAATCTGAAATCTGAGTTTGTATTGGCACTGTCGATAACTTCCCCAAAAATGGGCGTGGTTGGATCAATTTAACGCCCACTTTCAAAAAAAGGGTGGATCGTTTTTACGCCTAACACCATTGCTCAGAAACTTGATGTGCTAAATAGAAAACATGTAACGGGATGCACCGGGAAGAATAACAGGATATACACTTATTACGCCCTCAATTTATTTAATTAAGTAAAAATATACGATGACATTGCTAATATTGCTCCTAAAAATTTGGGATTTTGTTTCTGAATTTGTATGCCGATAATTTCAAAGCCATAACTCAGAATCGCTACAACGGTGAATACCGAGAAGTTCCGATAACTAACGGGAGTACCGGGAAGTTCCGTTACTAACGGAAGTACCGGGAAGTACCGAAAAGTACCGGGAAGTTCTGCTACCATTTTTTTTAAGTGGCATTGCAACGCATGCCGGGCATTCGCTAGTTTGGTATAAAAATACCAAATTAACCAGATATTATTACAAATATAATTCCAAAAATAGTGGGCTGGAAAGTTTATTAATCTTAATTAACAAATAAACTAGAACTTGATTCTATTAAAAAAGAACCCGGGCATCGCCGGGTAATTTAAGCTAGTTATAATATATTATAACTCCAAGAATGATTACCGAACTATCAAGCGGTTGAGCTTATTACAAAACTATTTAATGCAATTTTTCGAACTGGATACTTTCCGATGTCGTAAAAAAAATCAATTATAATGATACTAAAGCCAGGAAAGGAAAAAACATTACCTTCCTCCAACAGATCTATTAGTCTACTTCCGTGCCTGTCCAAACTCTTCAAAAAATTGCTAATACAGGGTGGCGCAAAATTAATCACCCTATTGGAAGATGCTCTCATTTTTGCAAATGGCCGCCAATGTCAAATCTGTTTTGACATTTGTGGACTAGACAGATACAGAATACAAGTGAATAAGCCATGGAGCGATACACTCTCCAAGAACGCGGAATAATTGTGTCTATTTTTTTGCGTAACAATTCGTCTGTGGTGTTGGCAAAAATCATAATGAGCGATGAGGCTCATTTTCACCTCAGCGGGTACGTGAACAAGCAAAATTATCGCTTCTGGGGAACCGAAAATCCCCGAGTGATGCACGAGAAACCATTACACCCGCTCAAAGTGACTGCGTGGTGCGCTGTTCACGCTGGAGGAGTCATCGGGCCGAACGCCGCGGGTCAAACGACAACAGTGGACGGTGCGCGCTATAGGGCTATAATTGATCGTAACATTATACTATAACATCAATGTCGCTCAGGCAACATAGAGAAAAATAGCTGAGAACATCAGGATAGGTACGGCATGAAGGTCTTGTGTACAAACTAAAGATTTTGCTCCTTCCTAATTTTCATAAGATACTAGAATCATACCTTCAAAATCGAACATTAAGAGCCTTACTCAATGAATTTATAATGAAAGACAATGTAATTGAAGCGGATGTTTCTCAAAGATGTGTTATCGGGTCCATTCTTTATGTTCTGTTTACCTCAGACATGCCAACGAATCTTGGTCTAACGACGTCAACTTTTGCTGATGATACTGCTAACCTTTGTTTCAAAAAATGCCCAATTAGAGCATCCAGTGACTTAGGCGAACACTTAAAACTTGTAGAAGCATGGCTGTCGAAATTTTTTGTTTGCTTCATATTAATATCTGTTTTTATTGAATCATCGAAAATATAAACATAGATCTAACAATATTTAATTCATATGTTTAAGATTTAATATTCCCTAAATCCATTTATGTTTTATTGCCGATGTCCATTGAAATAGGCAATGTGTAATTTATCACTTCTAATATTATATGAAGAATATATTAGAATCTTTTAAGATGTGAGGGATTCAGAGGTCTCGGCAAGTTCCTAACTAGGATGTTTGGGTGAAACATTAGTCTATGCTTTTATATCTTGCTATCTTTGTACTAAGTGGGCGTCTAGGCCATTCATCCAATTGTAATGGAATTTTGGGAAGTTGCTGTGCTCACGCCACCTTAGGTTTTGGGAGAAGAAAAATGTGCCACTCCCACCTATTACGCCCACAATTTGTAAAACTAAGTAAGAATATTTGATTACTTTGCTAATATTGCTCCTAAAATTTGGTATCTGAGTTTGTATATGCACTGTCGATAACTTCCCCAAAAACAGACTAGGTTGGATAAGTTTAACGTCCACTTTGAAAAAAAGAAAAATATACGATTATATGGCTAAGATTGCTCCTAAAAATCTGAAATTTGGTATTCAAGTTTGTACAGGCACTGTCTACAACTTCACAAAAAATGGGCGTGGTTGGATCACTTTAAAAAAAAAGTTGAATCAATTTTACGCCCAATATTTTTCAGGAACTCGATGCGCTATATAGACAACATGTAATGGGATGCACTGGGAAGAATTTCAGGATATTCACGCCCACTTATTACGCCCACAATTTGTTTAATTAAGTGAAAATATACGGTGACATTGCTAATATTGCTCCTAAAAAGAGAAATAATAAACGATGGCAATTTGTGCATCATGTGGACTTAGATATTCATGCATTTATGTTGTTGCAGATTATATGGCTGGGAGATCGTTTCTTCGTAACCGGGATGTGTGAATTGTGTATACCAATGATCGTGCCAGCGGGTTGGGGTGACTTGCCAGTTTATTCACTTAGCTATTCTTTATGCGCATGGCTTATCTTTAACCATAGGCAAATTTAAGTCTATGAATATTAACATTTCATAAATACGACGGAGTTCCGGTGATCGTTCTAAGTGTTTTGGACTGTGCCCTTTGTATTAGTTTGATATTAGTTTTATTTGTCTTATACATTATTATATACATTATATACAATTGGATGTCATAAGTCAATATGGGCTTTAAAATGTTGTTATACAGTTGTACTTTGTATTCCAAGCTCAATGCAAATCGATGGATAATAAGCCAATGAAGGCTATATGCTTTTACTTTTAAGTGTGTTCTTTTTGCTTCAATGTGCTTCCGCCAAGTCAGTCGTCTGTCTAAAAGAATACCAAGGTAAGGGACTTCATTTGATTGCGGAATGGTGTTATTGTTAATAGTAACTGCCGGACATGCACTCATTCTTATTGTAAACTAGCAAATGTCCGGCATGCGTTGCAATGACATTTACAAATGTTCGCGGAACTTCCCGGTACTCCCGTTAGCAACGGAACTTCCCGGTACTCCCGATAGTTAGCGGAACTTCCCAATTCTATGTTACGGCGGTGAAATTATCGCCAGAAACCATACAAACTCAAACAAAATCTAAAATTTTTAGGAGCAATATTAGCAATGTCGTATATTTTTACTTAAATAAACAAATGGTGGGCGTAATAAGTGGGCGTGGCAGATTTTGTATATCCTGTTATTCTTCTCGGTGCATCCCGTTACATGTTTTTTATATAGCTCATCAAGTTCCTGAGCAATGTTGGTAGGCGTAAAATTGATCCACCCTTTTATTAAAAGTGGGCGTTAAATTGATCCAACCACATCCATTTTTGGGGAAGTTATCGACAGCGCATAATTTCTATTTTTTTTAAAGTGGGCGTTAAATTGATCCAATATCGCCCTTTTTCGGGGAAGTTGTCGACAGTGTTTATACAAACTCAGATACCAATTTTCAGATTTTTAGGGGCAATATTAGCGAAATACTCGAATATTTTAACTTAGTTTTACAAATTTTGGGCGTAATAGGTGGGCGTGGCAAAATTTTCTTTGTCTTAAACCCAAGTTGGCGCAAGCATAGCAACTCTCCAAAATTTCATCACAATCGGATGAATGGTTTAGACGGCTATTTGGTACAAAGAAAGAAAAATAGAAAGAATTCATTTTTATATATATAGATTAGGAAAACAAAACGAACTCAAATTTACTTATACAGTAAATATTGCCACGTAGACGAGCTTTCAGTAAGATTTGGGGTCTTAAATCAGCTCTAGTATATTGGATGCACACAACGGTTATAAGATTAATCATCACATATGCCTCAGTAGTATGGTGGAGACGAACTATGGTTAAATTTACAGTTACATCTCTGACCAGTCTTCAGAGAGTGTGTGCCTTAAAATCACTGGTGCATCGAGAAATGCTATGAATGCCATACTTAATTTTCTTTCCCTTAATCTTTAGATTCAGAAGGAGACAACGAAAGCGACACACAGATTCAGTACGAGTGAAGTTAGGCGTTGCGAAGTACATATTGGACACAGTCAGATATATCGCCAGTTAACAGAAAAGTGTCCACTTTTTCTGATGACAGTGGAAAATCATGTGCCCTTTGTGCGCTTTGGAATATATGATGTTAGGTTTCCGGAACGAAGTCGAATGAAAGGTTTAGACGCCCATAGGATACAAAGAAAGATGGAAACAAAGATAGAAACATAGAAAGTTAAAAATAAACGTTCACTTTTATATATAAAGATATCTAATTTTTTTTTTAACAAACTGAATGTATCGTCCGGCAAGGCTTATAAGCATGGCGAATTGTATAAGATAAACAAATTTGTTTAGTTAAATAAATTTCGATGGCACTTACCCACTAAAATTTTTTCCATAGTCGACCGCTTCTTTTACAAGGTGCTGATAAGAATCCATTTTTGCAGCCGAAAGTATTAAAGATGGATTGGTAGTGGCATCAGTAGGCTTATAAAGCTGAATACCTTTAAAAAATAAAATCGACATAAAGTGGTTTAAACTTAAGCAATTTATACGGTGTTTTAAAGTAAAGTCTAAATAAAAAAAGTTGGATGATTTTGAATAATTCGTCACCACACGAAAAATCCTTAAAACGTGTTGTCCCTAATGCAAAGCTAATTTTGTGTGGTAAATAAGTTTTATGATAACATATGCACTAAGATCAGTATTTGAATTTAAACAAAATTGATTAAAAATGTTTTATTAAAGTTTTTCATATATTTTTATCAGTATTGTTCGAAAATGTGCAACCTGACAACTCTGTGAAGCTAAAGTCGAAAGAGCCAATGTAAATTTTTTAAACATTGGAATTAATTTTGTATTAATACCGGCGAATATTCTAAAATAAAAATTAGTAAGAGAATTATCTTCGACCGTGGATCTTTGGAAAATTGGAGAATAATCTATCCGGTATTATATTCGACATGGAAAAAGTTGTAGGTATCGCCATCTAGATGTACAAGGCTCCTGGGAGAGTCGGAATCTTTCCAGCTATTACCCGCTGAATCCACTGATAATTTTACTTCGAGCCAGCTTCATATTTGGGTAAAGTTAATGTGATTTTCAACCCAAGCAGGAAAATAGGCCTATGGAACTCCCAAAATCTTTTCGTCCCATCAATCTAACATCGTTAATACTGAAAACTATGAAGCGATTAAAAAACGAATTGAAACTTAATACCTCTTCATAAGAATCAATTTGCGTATATTAAAGGCAAATCCACCGTATCTGGGCTTCACTTTACAAGCATAATCGAAAAATCCTTCGAGTCAAAAAAACGTGCTCTTTGTGCATTCCTAACAATATAAAGTGCCTTCGATAATACTGGCTGAGTTTATCACTATGGCATTGGTCCATAGAGGCATAGATGGATTCTTAGTGGTTTGGGTAAAAACCATGCTCGAAAATCGAGACATTTCCTAACGTTTGGGCTATACCGAAGTTAACATAAAAAAAGGGAAGTGTTCTCTTCTCGTTACAGTGATAACCTCATGGAAAAATTTACTTTATCAGGCTTTGAAGTGATCGGTTACGAAAACGACTTTACTATTCACAGGAAAAATAGTCGGTACGATATCTGTTATATGCTTTTCAAGTTATTGATCTATGGTACGTCAAAGAGGGCCTCTGAATCGACCTACAAAAAGCCGTAATAGAGGCTTTATCTAAAAAATATAAAAAGGTCAAGTCTGTATTAACAATTTAATCATTGAACTCACTAATGAAGTCAAATATCTGGGTGTCATCCTAGATAAAAAACTAAATTGGAACTATCATCTAAGCTACACCTTAAATAAAGCAACAAAAGTCTTGAGGACTTGTAGACGTTTTTTTGGTAAAATATGTGGTTTATCATTGAAAATAGTCTTCTGGATTTATACTACCAATTGTGACTTATGTTGCCGTTGTGTG
Organism: Suillia variegata; assembly: GCA_949127995.1. NCBI lineage: Eukaryota > Metazoa > Arthropoda > Insecta > Diptera > Heleomyzidae > Suillia > Suillia variegata. The sequence continues at coordinate 33,370,956 of OX421842.1, forward strand.
GTGGTTCAAAATAACTCAAATATCTGTCATCTAACAATGCAATAAACTACAAAAACTAGCCTGCCTTTCCATAATTCCTCAAACTAAATATTCATATTGAAAGAGCAATATCAAGATGTGCCAATTTTTGCAGAACCCAACAATCAACTCTAACGGACATACGGGCATTCTTAAAAGATTCAATAATATCGAAATATGTTCTAAGCCAGACGTCATGCGTTCAGAATTGTTTTGGTAGACGCTTCTCTACGATCATTTCAGACTGGACGACCTGTTAATCCAACATTTCTAAATCATAATAACATATGATTTATGGATGAATCTGAAACAGAGATAGGTGCGGGTGTAGACGATTGTAACTATCTATATACATATGTGGGCGTTGATCATTTCAGATCGCCCCATTTTTTCTTTCGTAGTTTTTTGTTACTATTTAAGTCTTAAATACCGAATTTACGTAAAGTTTATGTCAGATAAGCCTTTGTAGAACTAAATTCCATGATCCTTATACTTATAAGTGACTTATATTTTATGATTTTTTTATATCTTATTGTATAAGGATTTTTATTATAAACAAATAAATAAATAAAGTTGTAAAGGTCGTTTTTATCAAAGGCTGAGGTATTACTCAGTCTGCCAGGATTTACCAAATTGAAACCTTTGGAATCGTAGCGAAGAATAGAATGAAATTTACCCAATTGCTATTTTCGAGTTGGTGCACTACCTTTTAAACAAGGTATATTTACTGACTTAAAAATACTTCTGATCGTACGACACAATTGGGTTTATTATTATATTTCATTAGTTTTTATTCTTTCTACATAAATACATCTCAGTAACTTAATTAACAAATAAATGGGATGACTTAGTTTACGCTAGTATATGTTACTTATATTAATACATAACAGGTAAGTTGCAATCACCGAAGCGTCGCTGGTAAGTTGCAATCGCCGGAGTGTCGCTGGTAAGTTGCAATTGCCGAAGCGTTGCTAGTAAGTTGCAATCGCCGAAGCGTTGCTGGTAAGTTGCAATTGCCGAAGAGTCGCTGGTAAGTTGCAATCGCCGAAGCGTCGCTGGTAAGTTGCAATCGCCGAAGCGTCGCTAATGAATTCAGATTGGCAAAAATGTATTTTGCACCTGAACACCTGTCGCTTGCTAGTAGTGCATATTGTTTTTGTAACAGATTTGTCACGTTACAAAGTCAGTTAAGCTTTTGGAATATGCCACTATTATTTGGAATCCATTTTATACCCATTGATACAACTTATCTTGAAAGAATGCAGAAAACAATTTTAAAATTCTGGATTTCTTTAAATTTTCATGAACCACGCTGTTTTCTTATTAAATTGAAATCTCTAGAACGTAGACGCATTAATAACTCGTTAATGCTTGTATATAATATTATCAGTGGTAGCATTTATTGCTCAATTTGGCCAAGTCAAATAAATTTGTTGTTCCTATCAGAACTGTCGCGGTTCAAAATCACCGCTAAAAATAAATATAAGTTTTGTAAACCATTTTATAAAAATACTTGTTTTCACAAGATTGTGGAGCTGAAATAAAATGGCTGAAACAAAAAATCTGCAAGGATCGCAGTTTTATTTATTTCGGTCTACTAAATATAATTCTTACAGACTAATTAACAACTTCGTATGTACATGTTAATACTTAATTAAAAAGCATGAACAAACTTAATTTAAAATGAGTTTTAGAACAATTAAAATTTTAAATTGAACAATAATTATTGCACAAACGAATACATCTCGTTATTGGTTCATTAATAGCATAATTCTATTTGTGAAGCGTTTCTTTAAGCATGCGATTATGGCGTAAATCTCTCGGAGCTTCATATAGTTTAAAATGATTAGACAATTCAGTACATTTTATTGAGTTACATACAATTTTATACACAAACATTAGATCTTAAAATGACCTTCTGGGCTTCGTATTTTGGGATACAGTCAGCCCACCGAAGTTTGCTTATGGCATATTTTAAGAAATTTCTTTGAACTCTTTCAATGCGATTCCAAATAACTGAACAGTAGTCAAGAATACTACATACCAGCGAAATGAAAAGAGATTTAACAGTCAGATTTGGCAATAATATTATTATTAGAACGATTTATTGTGCAGTTTCGTTGCCCTTCAAACACGATTCTAGACTATTTATAAATCTCGTAATTGTTGTGGGCTTAATTTTTACTATGTCACTTGAAACTAGAATCCCGTTGCCTAAGTGGTCAAATCTGCGTCTTGCCACCGCTGGACAACTGCAAAGAACATGTTCAGCCGTTTCCTGCTCCTCTTGGCAGAGTCGGCATGAATCATTTACTACCACTCCTATTTTATTCAGATGGTAATTAAGTTTACAGTGTCCTGTTAAGAATTCACTATTCGGCAATAATACAAGGTGGCGCAAAAGAAATCATCCTATTGGAAGATGCTCTCATTTTTGCAAATGGCCGCCAATGTCAAATCTGTTTTAACATTTGTGGACTAGACAGATACAGAATACAAGTGAATAAGCCATGGAGCGATACACTCCCCAAGAACGCGGAATAATTGTGTCTATTTTTTTGCGTAACAATTCGTCTGTGGTGTTGGCAAAAATCATAATGAGCGATGAGGCTCATTTTCACCTCAGCGGGTACGTGAACAAGCAAAATTATCGCTTCTGGGGAACCGAAAATCCGCGAGTGATGCACGAGAAACCATTACACCCACTCAAAGTGACTGCGTGGTGCGCTGTTCACGCTGGAGGAGTCATCGGGCCGAACGCCGCGGGTCAAACGACAACAGTGGACGGTGCGCGCTATAGGGCAATGTTGACCGAGTTTTTTCTGCCCGAACTGGACGAATTAGGACTGGTGGACATGTGGTTCCAACAGGACGGAGCAACAGCACACACTGCACGAGCCACAACCGACATTCTGAAGGCCGCGTTTCCGGGTCGCTTAATTTCGCGTTTTGGCGATTTGCACTGGCCCGCCAGATCGCCCGATTTAACGGTCCCGGACTTCTTTTTATGGGGTTTTTTGAATGCTCGTGTTTACATCAACAAGCCTGAGACCTTGGAAGCCCTCAAGGAAAATATCCGACACGAATGCGAGAATTTATCGCCCGAAACTCTCGCCGAAGTGATGGAAAATGCCATAAAACGAGCCCGTATGGCAATCAATTGTGACGGCGCCCATTTATCCGATATCATCTTCTCGACTTAACACAATTAATTCTAAAGGTCTAAATAAACATAATCAAAAAACAGAATTGAAGTTTTTTATTTAGAAAAAAAATAAGAGCCAAACAACATCAGATGACTTCTTTTGCGCCACCTTGTATAATCATAGTGAGATTTAAAATTAAAATTTGTATCAAATATTACACCTAAGTCTTTTGTTACGGTGTTCCGTATCAGAAGACAATTGTTAAAGGAATAATCAAACAAAACACAATTTGAACGCTTTGTATAGGACACAATGCAACATTTGCTAACATTTAAATGTAAATTATTTAAAAGACACCAATCATGAAAATTATATAAATCGCTCTGCAGTTTAATACAATCCGACAAATATAAAATCCTCCTAAAAAATTTCACGTCATCAGCAAACATAAGACATTTAGAAAATTTAAAAATACTTGGCAAATCGTTTAAAATTAAAAATAATAAAGGACCGCAATGCGTACCTTGTGGTATACCAGAAGTTGCGTTAATAACAATTTCTGAAATCGTTGAACCAATTTTAACAAATAACTTTCTATTAATCAAGTAACTATTAAAAAATTTTAATAATTTAACTGATAAACCAAAGTTCTTAAGTTTTAGCAAAAGAATATTATGATCAACTTTATCAAATGCCTTATACAAATCTGTATAAATGACATTTAACTGGCAACTATGTTCCATTGCATTGACAATATTATTGCTAATTAATGATAGATTGGTGCAAGTAGATTTACCAGGTAAAAATCCATGTTGGCAGTCAACCATAGAATCTTTTATATGAGAAAAAAGTTTATTTTTGATTATATGATCAAATAATTTGGAAAATGTGGACTGTTTCACTATTGCCCTGTAGTTGTTTACATCATTTCGAATGCCAGATTTAAATATGGGATTAATTAAACAAATTTACCAACAGTCTAAGAAAATACCTTTAGTTAGGCAACTATTAAATAAAATTAATATTGGTTTTATAATATTCTCTGCGAAAAGTTTTAAAAACATTGGAGGAAAGTCGCCTGTTCAAATTTAAAACTAGATTTTAAATTAGAAATTGCTGAAGCAACATCATCTTCAAAAACCGTCAAGTTATTAACAATTTCTAAATTTGGTGATACAAATTGATTATTAGTTCCATAATTTTCATAAACTTTTTGAAAATATTCGGCAAAAAGATTACATGAATCGAGTGTATTGCATGATTTCACACCTTCAAATTCCATGCTCGTTGGAAATCCATTAGACTTGCGTTTACTATTCAAATAATTCCAAAAATGTGATGGATTACTTTTAAGTTTACATTCAATGTTAGATATATAGATAGATAAGGTTCAGTTTATTTATGCAATATTTTACAAATAATTTAATTACATTTATGCAATATTTTACAAAATTTAATTATTACAATAAATGAACATACAGCATTGACTCTATAGGTCGTTTGCCGGAACAAAAAAAAATATAATCTGGTATTAAATAATTTTACGCTTCTATAATAAATTGCCTACATCTTAAAACACCAATAACAAAACTAACAAGATTTTCCCAGTTTGGATCATTTATACCATTTAATATTTTAATTATTTTGACGTAGTTAAGAAAAAGTTTACCAAAATATCCGTGTCCTATATTATGGTTTATACTATTCAAAGCTGAATTATTTATTCTTTCTAGATGAATCTTAAAAATCATTCTTGGTGTAAGCACCACCTCCAGGTAACAGTACTCATTTGTTATGTCTATATTTTTTTTTATACTGCCATTTTTCTTGTTTTGCTAGCTTCCCCCACGTCGAAACACCATTATTGCAGATTTTGTAAGGTTCACCTCCATATTCCAATTGTCACAGTAAGTTTTCAAGTTATTGATCATTCTTTGTAGAACATTTATTTTATCTGCCAAAATCACTATATCGTCTGCATACAGTAAGAGCCTTATATTTATATTGTCAACATATAGACCAACGCCTAATTGTTCGTGTAAGTCATTCAAGTATAATGCAAACAATAATGGCGACATTAAGCATCCTTGTTTTACCCCAGAGTATGTTTCAAAATCGTCAGATATATTATTTCCTGCCCAAATCACAGAGCTTGTATTCTGGTAACTTTCTCAATAAAATTAACCAATTTTGTCGATATTCTCATACTACGTAGGTTGTAAAACAGTAATTTTCTGGGTACCTTATCAAACGCAGCTTTGAAATCAACGAAGAAGGCATAAACTTTTTTCTTTTCATTTAACTTAAGGTGCACTATTGACGTCAGATTGTAAATGTTGTCAATTGTGGAATTTTTCTTCCTAAAACCCGCTTGAAACTCTGTAAGAATGTTATTTTCTTCTACCCAACCTGTGAGTCGAGCATTTAATACACCCATTATAATTTTTACAACGCAATTCATAAACGAGATTTTCCCTGTAATTTTTTACGTCGCTTTTGTCTCCTTTTTTGTAAATTGGATATCGCAAACTCTTTTGAAAACTGTTATCTATTGCACCAGTGTCATACATCCTGTTAAATATTTCTGCTAACTGGTCTAAGAACTCATTTGTTGAGTGGTTGAAGAATTCATATTAAATTCTGTCGGGTCCTGGAGTTTTGTTTGGTTTCGTATTATTTAAAATTTTTTTTTATTTCATCTGCGGTTATTAGACTGTCTAGGACGTCAATTTCTATTTTCATCGCTGCATAGTGGATATCTTTTGCTATCTGAATCGGGTTTAAAAGTTCTTTGAAATCATTTTTTAAAAAGTCTGCATGTATATCTGTCTCAACAATTGCGTCTTGTCCTCTTTTTTCTTTCGCTAATGCCCACCAATCTTTTCCACTTTTCACATCATTTATTCAACTTTCCAATTCTCTATAATATTTCTTCTTACTTTCTTCGCAGACGGTTTTATAACGTTTGTTCGCTATCACATATTTATTTCTGTCCACCGCCAATTGTGTTTTGTCATATGTCTTCAGTGCTTTGCGAGATTTCTTGCGGAATTTTTCACAATTAAAGTCAAACCATCTCTTTTTATAACTGTCTTTTTTTTATTGTACTCTTAGTTACCGAATTTGTAATAATTTTTGAGATGTCATTTAGGTCCAACTCCTTCTTAAATAATTTCAAGCAATTTAACTTCCTATTTATGTTTTCTTTGTAGCATTCCTCCATCGAATCTTTCCACACTAATTTTGGTAGGTTTCTTTCACCATTTTTCCTAATTTCACACGCATTTTAGTTAAAACATAAGACAATTGGCATATGGTCCGACCATATTTTGTAAAAGATCTTGTGCAACCGTACAAATGTCATTTACAGAACTACCCATCCCTCCGATAAAAGTCATATTCCCGCCTTCATCCCCTTTGGTTTGTCCATTCAAAATTATCAATCCATTTTTATTACAAAATTCTAAGAGTTATTTTCCGTTCGCATTAACAGTACGATCCTTGGATTTTCTGGTATCAAAACCGGTTTTAAACGTTTCTCTAAAAATGTCCTCGATGTTTTGTTGTGCTTCCCCTATTCTTACATTCATGTCACCCATTATTTTCTAAGAAAAAGTTTTTCAATTTGCCGAAATCGCGGGATTATGCACTGACGCGGGCTGGCATCAAGTGCCTGCGACGACGAGAGGTCAGTAGAGCTGTACAAGGAAGCCATTAGTAGAGTTGGTGAGGTTTATCCTGGGGCCAAGTTGGTAGTGGTTGAGAAGAGGGATATCCCGTCTCGACCACGAGCCACGGTTTGGATACCATCTACCCCCTCTGAACCGAACCAAATCATGCAGTTGTTTAAGGCATGCAATCCAAGTCTCCCGATGGACAAATGGAGCTTGGTTAAAACATTTGCACATTTGCACGGAAACTGACGTGGAGACTAAGAGAGACACGGTGCAGGTACTGCTTCTTTTATCAGACGACTCTATAGAACCATTGGCGAAAAGCGAAGGAGAGATTAATTACGGCTTTGGTAAGGTGAAGATAAATATTTACCAAGTCAATACGACAGAACATCTAGCGTCAGATGATGAAGATGTAGATAACGAAGTGGAATCCGATGGCGAAAGCATTGGACACGTTTCTAGTGAGTCAGATGCGACAGCTGGACTCATAAGAATGCTCTCTGAGAAGGAGTTACTAGGTGAGGATGACACAGACGATACTCTGACTGATGCGTCTCCTTCAAATAAACCTTCACCACAGTAAGGTTGCTACGGCAGCCCTCCTTAACCGCGTGGCAGACGACCAGCCTGATTTTGTCCTTATTCAGGAGCCATGGGTTAATGGGGGGCGTATATGCGGGTTAAGGACCCCTGGCTATAATGTAAATACAGCCACTTGTGAAGGTAAGATACGGACATGTATAATGTAAAAAGTACACCTTAACGTTTTCTTAATTCATAATTTTAGTAACGAAGATATAACAACGATAAGCTGGGAAACAGGTGGATGCGGTTACCGGCTTGCATCGATCTATCTGGCTTACGACGCTCCAATACCATCGCAGCTTTTAACAGAGCTGGTTTCGGATAGCGAAGCCTCCCAGTGCAGGCTTATATTAGGAGGTGACGCAAATGCACATCATACAACGTGGGGTAGCTCAAATATTTACGAACGAGGTGAATTACTCTTTAATTATGTTCTTAATACGAGGTTACTGATATGTAAACCAGGGTAATGAACCTACCTTTAAATAAGGAATCGTCAGGAAGTTCTTGACATCACCTTAGTTTCAGATCTCTTAATAAACAAGGTAGTCCACTGGAGGGTGCTAGATGATCACTCTTTTTCGGATCACCGGTATATTGTATTCATTTTAGAAGAGGAATCTCCTCGTATAATCCCAAATAGCAATTTTAGGAAAACAGACTGGCAAGTGTACTGACACGAGCTGAAGAAACGGCTTCCTAGTAACCCCTACTGCTACCCTTATAATATTAAAGACTTGGACTACATTGTAGAAACATTTACCAATTCTTGTAATTTGGCGCTGAAAAAGGCGTGTCCAATGATATAAGGGAAAGTTAGACCACCATGTTGGACACCTGAGCTTAACCAGCTAAGGAAGTTATGTAGAAATCAATTTAACAGAGCTAAGTACTCTGGTGTTGAGTCTGAGTGGGACGATTATTATAATAAATTAAAAGCCTCTAAAAAAACATTTGAGGAAAGCTAAAAGATCGTCTTGGAGGTCTTTTTGCGGTGAAATAGAAACTACTACTGAAGCATCTCGTCTTAGAAAGATTCTAGCTAGATCCGCTTAATCCATTGGTTATCTTAAGAAGTTAGATAACAGCTGGACAACATCTAGCGAGGAATCACTGAAGTTATTGTTGGATACACACTTTCCGGGAAGCTCAGACAGAGACAATGGAGCCACGGAATTTGTTAGCAACTTAGATACTATGATAGTCAGATATCTTAGATACTATTTCGGAAGCAAATATTAATTGGGCTGTGGATAGTTTCAAGCCATATAAATCGCCGGGACCAGATGGTATCTTCCCGGCGCTACTTCAACATTCTATAGGTCACACAATGAACTGGTTATTAACCATTTTCAAAAGTGTGTTACAATTAAACTATGTTCCCTCTCTATGGAGAGAGGTAAAGGTTATTTTTATTCCAAAGGCAGGCAAAAGCTCGCATACTAATCCTAAAGATTTTAGGCCAATTAGTTTATCATCTTTTCTACTAAAAACGTTAGAGCGATTAATAGATATGTTCAGAAGAATCTACATACCGACTGTGCAGCTTGCGAACTCGCAGCATGCCTACTGTAAAGGAAAATCAACAGAGACGGCTTTAAACTCACTTGTCTCCGAAATAGAGAAATCAATCGAGGATAAAGAATAAACCTTTGTAGCCTTCCTAGACATTGAAGACGCTTTCAATAACATCCAGCCGAAGGCCATCACAGACGCGCTGTCAGATTTACGTATCTCAAAAGCCCTTGTGAATTTTATAGAACAGTTGCTACTCTGCAGGTTCGTGAATTCGAAGCTAGGGGCTTCGATGTTACGTAGACCTGTTCACAGAGGTACTCCTCAAGGCGGTGTACTCTCTCCTTTACTGTGGATTTTAACAATGAATAAGTTATTGTTAAATCTTGAGAAAAGGAGGTTTCATGTTGTGGCTTACGCAGATGATGTTGCTATAGTGTTAAGAGGAAAACTCTATCCAACTTAATGCAAGGTATTTTAAATGACGTTGATCGCTGGGCTAAATCTTGTGGTTTAGGCTTAAACGCGAACAAAACAGAAATAGTTCTTTTCACTAGGAAGCACAGTCTTCCGAATTTCAAACCCCCGACACTTAATGATATCGTATTGTCGGTAACTGATAAGGCTCGCTACCTAGGACTTGTATTAGATAGGAAGCTTTCCTGGAAACTAAACATTGACGACAGAGTAAAGAAAGCTGCCATAGCGCTATATTCGTGCAAAAGAACAGTTGGTGTAAGTTGTGGCCTAACCCCGCGTATAGTACACTGGTTGTACACAGCTATAGTAAGACCAATTATGACGTATGGAGTTTTGGTCTGGTGGCCAACTCTCGAGAAAAAAACCACGGTTAAACGTATGGAAAGTATTCAGTAAGTCTGTGTATTAGCAGAGCACTTAGAAGCAGTTATTTCGGCAATAAGACTTAGGGAATTATCCCTCTTACCTTCTAACAATAGAGGACATTTATGTATAATCAATAAGTTTCCTCGAATTCCCAATACTACCAACTCATGTAACTCGGTTGCATTACAAAATAGTGTAGTAGAATAATGTAATGCAACCCTAAAGTAAGCTCAAGTTGACAACTCTGTTATGTATAAGTAAGAAATAAAGCATTCGTACTTAAGCACGCAAACGAACAAGGTGTGGTTACTTTAGCTCAGATGTGGGGTTATGTAAACCAAAATTAATCAAGCGAAAACATGTTGAAAAGTGAAATTTCGAAGGCGCTGCAAGATTTGGGTGTACAATTTTCGAGCACGGCCACGCTGACTCAACTCAAATCGTTGCTAGCGTCGACTATTTCACCACAAAACGGTAGCGGAGCACTAGTGTCTGACGCAATATTGGAAGAGCTTGACGGCAGAGCATTGGCGTATGACGCCACTTCAGCAGAGGCTGCTGGCAGAGAATTGGCGTATGACGCCACTTCAGCAGAGGTTGATGGCAGAGAATCGGCGTATGACGCCACTTCGGCAGAGTCGGCCATTTTAGAAAAAGATGAAAATACAATTTCACCAGCGAACGAAATTTTGACAAAAAACTTAAGTGGTCGTTTTGGTACTGAAATTAACCGAAATGAACCAACTTCAGCAGTATGTGCAGGGCAAAATAGCCACTTCATCGAGAAGCCTACTTCAGCATCAGACATACTTCCGAGAGTTACTTCAGTAGTAAATGAACCAGAAGAGACACAAGCCGAAATGGCACAAGTAGAACGGCAGATGGAGCGCCGCTTACGTATTCTACAGTTGCAGAAATTTAAAAATTAGAAGGTGGAAAAAATCATTTAAGACTTTCGGTAAACTTTCAGTGACTTAGAGTGTGCCCTTCCGAAATTCAGTGGCGATGATAATTTGAATATCAACAAATGGATTAAGGACTTGGAGCAGATGACGACGGCTTACAGGTGCGATAATGAAACCAAGTTATTGATTGCGCGACGTATGCTCATTGGCAGCGCACAGCTATTTCTTCGGATGACAAGTGTATATTCTTGGGATCAATTGAGAGAAGCATTGATCCAAGAGTTTCACAAACCGTTGAGTGTCAAAGATATTTTTAAAAAATTGGGTGCTCGAATTTGGAATCGAACAGAAAGCTTAATATATTATGTGCTGTCAATGCAGGAGATAGCACAAAATGCTCCGATTGATGAAGGTGAATTGGTAGAATTCATCATTGACGGGTTAAGAGACAATACGGCTAGCAGTTTAATGTTTAGTGGAGTTGCTTCCGAAGTATGAGAAGTTACTTAAGAAGTCGGTAGTTTATGGGTCGAATATAAGAAAAGCAGCAGCGGTTGGTAGCCAAGTGTCAACGATTAGATGCTATAATTGTTCACGATATGGGCACCGGGCAAAGGAGTGCAAGAGAGAGAAACGAGTAATAGGATCCTGCTTCAAATGCGAAAAATCAGACTACCAAAATAGAGATTGTCAGTTGAGGATGGTCGCAGCAGTGGACGATGATGCGCAGGAGACTAATTACGTATATTTTAAAGAAAATGTAAGTGTCGCTTGTGAGTAAGGTACATCTAAACATATTAGTTTTGTTTCCCTTCTTGATACGGGTAACCCGAATAGTTTTATAAGACGATCATCGGTGCCAAAAGCGTTTTCACACAGGAAGAAATTGGTATTTAAAAATTTAAGGGCATCGGAAATTTGTTAATAAGACCTGAAGGAAAAATTGATATATTTGTAAGATATAGAAATATTGTTAAAAAAATAACAGTGTATGTATTAGCAGATAAGTTAATGCCATTTCCATTATTGTTAGGAAGAGATTTTCTGAATATGTTTGAAATAACTTTGTGTTTGAATAAGAAAACAAACAAATACAATGAATTAGTTCCTATGAATTCAAAACCTAATCTCGATGAAATTTCTTAAGTAAAAAATTTTGATAATGTTAAAAATAAAAAAATAGTTGCTGATGATCAAAATCAGGATGTTAAGAAAACATTTGAAAACCATGAGTCTCAGTTAGTAGTTCAAGAAATTTGTGGTATTGAAAATTCGGATGTAAATGAAAAGATAATTGATATAAATCCTAAGTTACCTTCAGTTTTGACAAATAAGTTTAATGAAATGATTAATAGCACTTACGTTCAAAAACAAATTGAAAACCTTCCGAATATTGATTATGAAGCAAAGATTACGCTAACATCACAAAATCCGACATTTTGTTCACCAAAACCCCTTTCTTTTGCAGAAAAAAATTAAGTTAATAGAATTGTTGAAGATTTACTTAAAAAAAACATTATGAAACATAGTGATTCCCCTTACGCATCACCAATTGTCCTTATGAAGAAAAAGTCTGGTGAAACTAGAATGTGTATTGATTATAGAAATTTAAACAAAAATATTGTAAGGGATAATTATCCACTTCCGCTAATTGAAAATTGTTTGGAGTACTTAGGAAAAAAATAAAATTTTTACACTTATAGACCTTAAGTCAGGGTTTTATCAAATCAAAATGGCGGATGATTCAGTTAAGTACACCTCTTTTGTAGTTCCAAATGGCAAGTATGAGTTTTTAAGGATGCATTTTGGTTTGAAGAATGGCTATTTTTCAGAGATTTATTACAAAAATTTTAAGAGATTTCATTGCAAATAATGAAATATGGTGTATATGGATGATATTGTTATTGCAAATGAAACGATAAATGAACATTAAGATTTAGTTTTTAGAGTATTAAAACGATTAACTGAATACGGACTTCAGATAAAGTTAAGTGTGAATTTGCATATAATGAAATCTAGTACTTAGGGTATATTGTTTCTGATATTGGTATACGACCTTCTGAAAATCATATTAAAGCCATAACGAACTACCCAATGCCTAAGAACCAGCGTGAATTGCAATCGTTTGTGGGATTATGCTCATACTTCCGAAAATTTGTGCAATCTATTTCCACTTTAGCTAGACCACTACATGGTCTTCTTAAGAAAAATGTTAAGTTTAAATTTGATGATAAACTTACGGAGTACCTAGGCGAGTACATTTCAGACCCGAGGGGTGGTAGGGATTTAGAAAGTATGCGTAAGAAACTTCCGAATGATCCTTATGATGGTGTAATAGAAGCATGTAATATTAAGTTGTGGAAGGATAAATGTGTGGAAATAACAGAAGAAAAAGCGACACTTAAGAATGTACATAACTTTAATTAAATATATTTAACTTATTTTATTATTATAAAAATATTCATAAGTAGTATAAGCTGTAAATATTATATTTAGTGATCGTGGTCGATCACATATTGTCAGATTGGCCGAGCTGTAGTAGAATAATGTAATGCAACCCTAAAGTAAGCTCAAGTTGACAACTCTGTTATGTATAAGTAAGAAATAAAGCATTCGTACTTAAGCACGCAAACGAACAAGGTGTAGTTACTTTAATAGGCAATTATTTTACCACGATCTTTCCGTCAAAAGAAGATTGGGACAATAAAGTCAGCATCTACACTGACAGTTCAAAGCTTAATGACAAAGTAGGGGGAGGTGTCTACTCAGAAAAATTAGGCAACAAGATTTCCTTCCGTATACCTGATCACTGCAGTGTGTTCCAAGCAGAAATTGTGGCCATTAAAGAAAGTTTATTAACATTGAGCAAGTGTTTTAACCTCTAAAGATATATATATCTATTCCGACAGTCAAGCAGCTATGAGGTCTTTACAATCATTTAGACATACTTCTAAGACAGTGAAGGAGTGTCACGATCTATTGTGTGTATACACACTGTACTTTACGATTAATCTGATCTGGGTGCCAGGTCATAGAAATATTATAGGAAACTGTAAGGCAGATGAGTTTGAATAGGCACCACGCTACCAATCTGTCCTGATAGGGAATATGTATATATGCCAATGGTAACGTGTAAGCTGTTCATTAACAAACATACGATAGATATCGCCAATACTCACTGGCGACAGTATACAACCTACGTAACTAGTAGACAAACGTGGCCAGAGTTAAATATGGGTCGCACAAATCGTCTACTGAAGTTCAGCGGGAAAGACGTTAGAATTTTATTTGGGATCCTCACAGGGCACTGTATCCTAGGTATACATGCCAGTAGAATAGGGGCTTTACGATTATTGTAAGAGTTGTCAAGATGTAGAAGAGGAAAATGTTGAACACCTTCTATGCAGGTGCATGGCTCTGTGTAGAAGGAGGTTACAAATTCTTGGTTCCGGCTTTCTTGACAACTTAACTGTCGAACGTGGTTAGTTTAATTAAGGCCACGGTTGGTTTAAAGAGAATCCAGAGGAGGAGTAAGGTGCAGTTTAGTTCCGGTGATATCACACCTACCTACCTACCTAAATAAAACAAATTAAATTCGGAAAGTTAAAAAAGAAATGTTAATGAAGAAATTCGCTATTTTTTGAAATTTTTGTATAAAAAAGGGAAGAATGCCACGCAAGCCACCAATGAAATTTGTGAAGTTTACGGAGACGATGCTGTATCAGTTCGTGTAGCACAACAATGGTTCGCTCGCTTCCGTTCTGGAAATTTCGATGTGAAAGATGCACCTCGCTCTGGTCGACCTATCGTTGAAAAATTCGATGAAAAGATTGACCAGGACCGTCACATAAGCAGCCATGACATCGCCAAGGAACTAAACATTCATCATCAAACGGTTTTGAACAATTTAAAGAAGGCTGGCTACGAAAAGAAGCTCGATGTTTGGGTACCACAGAATTGTCTGTGAAAAATTTAATGGGCCGAATTAACATCTGCGATTCTTTGCTGAAACGAAATCGAACCATTTCTGAAGCGAACGAATGGTAACAGCAGACGAAAAGTGGATCAAATACGACAGTAATGTTCGAAAAAGGTCATGGTCAAATGGTCACAAAGCCAGGATTAACGCCTCGAAAGGTTGTGTTGAGTGTTTGGTGGGATTGAAAAGGAATTATCCACTATGAGCTGCTCCAGCCTGGTCGAACGATTGATTCTACACTTTACTGTCAACAACTGATGAGATTGAAGCAAGCAATCGAAAAAAAAAACCGCCAGAACTGATCAACAGAAAGGGCGTCGACTTCCATCACGACAACTCTAGACCACACACATCTTTGAAGTTTGACACTGATGGAATAATGTCTCTAGTGGAAAAATGGCAAAAGGTGGTCGATCAAAATGGTACATATTTGGTTCAATAAAGTTCATTCTAAATAAAAAAAATTGAGTTGAAGTTTGATTAGAAATACGAAAAGACTTTTTCGACAACCATAATACTGGAGTTTGGAGTAGTGGGACTAATTATTTTAATTTCGACTGTTTTGACAACATGCTTTGCTTCTTTTCTAGTTAAAATTTAAACAATTTTTTTTCGATATCTAAATACATATTGAAAATTTTGTAAATTTTTCGAATAATGGGTTTATTTTACGACAAAAAATACCTAAAAAGTACAACAAAAAAAAACTGCAACAGGCTCAGAGCATTTTCAGTAAAAAAATGGGAAAAAACTTCCTAAAAATACATTCCTAAAAATATTTTTTTCAATAAAATAAAAAGTTGGGTAAAATGCAATATAGCCACTCTAACTTATTAACCATCTAACAAATTTGGTGTTCGCCTCCTTTTAATTTTATTGAAAAATACTTTTTAATTATTATTAACAAAAAAAAAAGGGTAAGGTGGGTCTAATTTTTCACAGCTACAATATGGTTAGATACATTCCATAATTGTTACCTTTCTTCATTTCAATATCGAAGGAAGGGGTCTTTGACTCGATGGTGGCATTGTTAACTTGTGGCATATGACTAATTGCCTTTTCAATCAGCCAGTTCGTAGTAAAAAAAAATAGTTAATCATCCCATCATCACCTAGGGTAAGCAAAAAAACTGATTTGTGTCGAAATGTGCAAAAAATCGGTGCACAACAATCAGTGAAATAAAAAATAAAAAAATAAAAAAAAGATGAGAAGTTAAAACATTTCCACATTGCTGTGCAAGATAGAGTTCAAAAAATGAATGTTTGGGACTCATATGGACTAGAGAAGAGGACATTGAGGAGAGAATGGCAAAAACAGAGATCACCTTCTCTGAAAAAGAGTTTGTCTTATTTCACTAAAAAACTTCGGTAACTTTAAAAGGTGAAAAAATAAAGTGACTAACCATTTTGTAGAAAATCTCACTCCTACAGAAGCCACAAACTACTGAATTTGGCGTGCTGCGAAAAATCTGCGAAGACCAACTATTGCAGAATCTCCTATTCGCCTGTTAGATGGTAATTAGACAAGAAGCGATGCAGAAAAGGGGCTGGCATTTTCTAATGATTTAAAGCATGTCTTTATTCCGAATCATTGTAATCTTAACTCTGAGCCTTCAACATCTAGTGCTGGCACTGTCCCAAACAATAAAAAATAATGTTATAAAGAAAAAGGAGCTCTTAGCAATAGAGCCGGCATCTGGCGCATTTGGATGCTGGAATTTTTATATTTTGAAAATAATTCAACGAAATTTCGGTTGCTGCTTCAAAAATATTTTTAAACACTTCCTTACCTATAATTTCGGATCGTCTTTATTATTTTTTTTAGTGCCCCAACTATGTCCCAAGTTTTTTCTCGAAGTATTTTAAAAGTGCAAGCAACTTCCCACAAACTTTGACTAAAACAATAAAGCTTGATTTTCGCATGAATGACATTAAAGCAGATGCAGTAGAATATATTTTCCAGTTTTCCTCCGATATTTTTTCAAAACTTACGCAAATAGATTCGAACAACTTAACGAAGTTTAACACACCAGTGTATTTTTTAATATATCTTGTATTGGATTTTGTGATATTTCATTTTGGAGAATTTTGCTTGATTTAGATGATTTATAAATAAGTTTATAACATCACTCATAACACCAATTCAATATCTGTTAGTTCAAGAATGACAATGAATTGGAAAGGACAAGATTTACAGCCAATTAAAACGAAACGTTTCACTTAAACTCATTCACTTTCGCTTTAATTTGCTATTATAACGTTATCAAAAGCTCTTTCGTTTTTTTTTCGTTTAGTATTTTTTCTACTCACGTATGTACGTTGCCTATAGATATTTCACGCGAAAGCTTTTTAGTTTTTTAAAGAAAACAACAACAAATTTAGCGTTTTTAAATGGTGGCATTTTTGTTTCAGAATTTGGTTTTGTTTCAAAATATTATAAATATAGTTAACAAAATATTTTTAAACGCGGGTTTTCAGCGATTGAGTGAAAATGAAGGATGAAAACCGAATGCAGATAAATTTGAGAGAAAGCGGGAATATTTTCAAAATATCTGATCAGGAGTAAATTTTTTTCTATATGCTTCCGATTGATCACTATACAATTAAAGGTGATGAATATAATTGTATGCCAATTCATTTGACTTTATTTGGTAAAAATATTCCTTGATCTTTTGAAATTCAACTTCCTACCGTTGCTTACGAAAAATTTTAAAATTTTTCAGATTTTTAAGTAATTTTTGAATGAATAAAAATGTATTCAAAACCATTATCGATGACATTGCACCTAAAATAAAAGCAAAAATTTATGTGACTGAAACGAAATTTCGCGTCATCAATTTTCGTTCTGCATAATACTGTGATTAGAACAAAACAGCTTTTTCCTCTCTCAAAAATTAATTTGAGAGGTGTTCCATTTGTTCATAATAGCAATTTTAGTTTCGCACACATTTTAAAATGAAACGAAGGAAAACGAAAGGTTCATAATAAGGCTGTTAATCGTTGACTTGTGCAGTCAACATATCTTGCCAATATATATTGCTGTTGAATTCTGGTCTGAACGCCGCTTACATGGCAAGCTTCTCCATCATACTATTGTCCAAAAAATTTCGACAAATTCAACTTTAATTCCGAGCATTGTATTAAAATGTTCTTTGTAATATTTTCATCACCTTGATAAACAATTGGGACACGTATCCTATAAAAACTTCCCTGATTACTGGGATTTCCACATAACTTACACAAATAGATCGTGTACGACGTTTTAAATGGCAGCTAGGTTGAAACAGATGTGATCAAATGAAATGGACAGAATCCAAACATAATTGGGCTTAAGTAGCCCGGTGACTCCGATTTTAATTTTTTTTTACCAGATATGTAGCCGTGAGAGCTCAAATTTTTAGTGTAAAAGAAAATGATAGGAAAGGCGTGGTATGGGGGGCGGTGAAGCTTTAAAGTTGAACATTACGTTTTTTCTTAATTTGAAATACTCGCTGAAATTTGTTTGGATCTTTTCGTGATTTCTTAAAGTTTTTTGAAATATAAGCATTTAAAATTTTTATTCAGAATTTTGGCTTTCAGGGGTTAATTTCTCGTAAAAATGCATTATTATGACCCGATTTTAATAAAATAGGGCTAAAGCTCCTTCAATTACTTTTCATTTGATATACTACACATCTTACCTTATTTCTAATTTTTTCGATATATAAGGATTTTAACCATAATTGGTTCTTACTTTTATTCAAGAATTTTTTAATATCGCGAATTCACACAGGAAACTGTAGGGTGGACTTAAGGCCCTACTAAAGGTTATTTTTTTTATATAATTTTCCGGCCGTAGGCCGCCCACACAGAAAACTGTAAGGTGGCTACTGTTGGTTCGGGCCTGGACTTAAGGCACTACTAAAGGGTTGTTGCGAGTATTTCAAATTAAGAAAAAACGTAATTGTCAACTTTAAAGCTTCACCACCCCCATGCCACGCCTTTCTTATCATTTTCTTTTACACAAAAAAATTTAGCTCCCACGTCTACATATCTGATAAAAAAAAATTAAAATCGGAGTCACCGGGCTAAACTTTTCTTGTTCCCATAATTGTATGTCAACACGACGAAAAAACTTGGTTAAATCTTCACTTACTTACTAGGTTGAGTGAAAAGTAACCTCCTAGGAATAAACTTTTTTTTTAATTTCATGCAATGTGGTCCCCCCTTAGGTCGATACATATATTCCAGCTATTTGCCAACTTTTAGATCTCGTCTGAAAAGTCTGCAAAATAACATAGTCTTCAGCTCGCGCGAGCTGAATTCTTTATTGATGAGTCATCTTTTGAGGTTTGGGAACAGATAATAGTCCGAGAGATCCAAATTGTGCGAATAAAGTGTATGGGGAATAAATTGGAGCGCTAAATCATTGATTTTAGCCATGGTTGCAATGCTCTTGTGTGTAGTTATGTGTCAATATGCGCGGCAACATAATTTTTTCATGTGCAGAATCTCGCCCAAAATATGGCGTGTACGCTCAGTACTTTTACTTGTGACACCTGCTAGCTCGCGCACCTTCACTTCCCGGTCAACCACACTATTACGTATTTTTTTTTGACATTTTCCTGTGTAACCGCATCGGAGGGCGTGCCGCTGGGATTCAGCCTCTTTCCCTCTAAATAAGTGCCTGTGTCATACCTATCTATCTTATCAACGTGACTAAACAAAAGCTGCAGCAGGATCAGAGCCTTTTTAATGAAATCTCGAAATCTCCCATTACATTCCCAAAACAATAAATTTAAAAACACAAATATTTTTTTTTTTAATTTGGTACAAAAATTGTTTGCAATATCTTTTTTTTTAATTACAGTCGAGTCTGGATATAGTGAACTAATTATTGCAAGACCTGTTCACAGAATTGAGGTTGTTCACTATATCAAGGTTACATTTTTTTAATACTCTTTTTATTTGCTCAAAACACACAAATATAATTTTGACAAAGATGAAATGCTAACTCCTTTTCCTTTTTTTTCAACAATTTCAAAATTTTCCTTTAACCACACATAACTTTCTAGTCTTACTTTGATTCCGTTTCAGATATTGTCAAACATAGCAGCTACCAATGACAGAGGAGGCAATACGGAACATCTATTCCAAAACATTTATACCATCGAGAGAAATTCAGTACAGCTTGTTCACCAACGTTTATCTCTCGAGGATCATCTGTTTAAAGAATACATTTCTATATATATACATTTCTAGGATCTTTTTCCGTTAGATTATAGCTGTATTAATTACCTTTCATTTGATATATCATATGTCATGCCTATCTTTTATCAATGTGGCTAAAATTATAAAATACTGAAGCAAGGTCAGAGCTTTTTTAGTGAAATCCCGAAAAAATCTCACATATTCTGCATTTTGGTTCTAATAACGACCAACTTTACATTCAGTTATCAGTACAAATATGATTTAACTTTGAGTTGACCTTTAACATGTGATTTAAACTTGACTGTAAAATGCAACGGGCCTCAATGCAAAACAATTAATAAATAACATATGTAAATACTCACAAATTAATTTTTTTATCAGCTTTTACAATGAAAACATAGTAAACAATTCGTTCATTTAACATATAATAAAAAAACTTACCATCAAAATCACCTGTATCTGCAACAATTGTAGTAAGGTGCTTTAACTGATCTAAAGACGACATTTTGAGTTTTTTTGGTTCACAGATCTCATCCATCGATAAGCAATTTCAAAGCAACAATGAATTTTTAAAGCATTCAGAGAACTAGTGTATTGGGCCGACTTTTTGCTGCAGCGGCAGCCGAGAATGAAATAGCCGGCCACGAATATTAATTCATCTAAATCTCAAAGCTACCCAAAAAACACAAACTGAGATTTTATGTAAATTAAGGTGTGAATTTGGAACAAGTATAGCGTAGTACGTTGACTGCGATAAGGGTGACTACTGTTGATTCGGGCCCGAACTTAAGGCCCTACTGCATGGTTTTTTTTTAATTTGCCGGCTGTAGTCCGGTCACGCAGAAAACTGTAGGGTGACTACTGTTGATTCGGATTCAGACTTAAGGCACTAATAAAGGGTTGTTTTTCTAATTTTCCGGCCCTACTGGTTCGGGCTCGGACTTAAGGTCCTACTAAAGGGTTATTTTATTAATTATCCGGCAATTTAATAATTCCGAAGCAAAAATATAAAATTGCTTATTTCTCAAAACTTTTTGGAGACATCAAAAAAATATAAGGTTTTGAAGAACTCTTTAATAACTTTCATTTCACATCTCAATTATACTGATCCAAACAAAACTCTGCAAGTATTTCAAATTAAGAAAAAAACGTAATTTTCAAATTTAAAGCTTCACCGCCCCCATGCTACGCCATTCCTACCTTTTTCTTTTACACTAATAAATTCAGCTCTCACGGCCACATACCTGGTAAAAAAAAATCGGAGTCAACGAAGCACACTTTACTTGTTTCAAAAAAACTAAACCGGAGTCAACGTAGTACGCTTTACATAAGACAAATAAAATATAAATTAGTACAATAAAATAATATATACAATGCAAAGTTAACATTTAAAAATTTTTGAGGTGTCTACTTGGTTTTTCCACTACGACAGTTTAGCACAGAATAACAAATTTTAACTTATCTTAGAACCAAAGTATATTCAATTTTGAAGATTCTTTGTAAATATTTTTAAGAGACAAATTGTTTTGATTGGACGAGTTAATACACTGTTTAAAGAATACATTTCTATATAATATGTATACATTTCTAGAATTTTTTGGCACATACAAAATACAACTCAAGGCAGTAATAAGTTCATAATCATTGAATTACTACTGAAGGTTCCGTGAAAAAGTTTGCGGGCCGAAAGTGTTGTCAATCAAAAATAAATAAAATTAAGCTGGCCGACGTAAACTACTACTCCTCCCATACAAACCACCTATTTATATGCGAAAAATATTTTAATTAAATTAGTTACAGTGCAAATAACCAAATATTATTCAATATTTAACATTTTCGTAGTAACATAAAACCACGAATCAAAAATGAGCGTGATTCGATAAGAACAACGCCAACTAATAATAGAGACATTGTTACGCGCGAGGTGAACACTCATTTGAATCTCTAAAATTTGTCAGTCAATAGATACCAAGCGGCATGATTATTTGTTTTCAACTAGCTCTGAGGGGGTGGCGTGGTTCTTGTATCTATGTACCGATGACGCATAACTATAAAAAAAAAACTTCATGCCATTAAAAAAAAATCGCCGAAAACCAAAACAACAACACACAACAAAACTACTAGCAAATTTGTGACGAGATTTTCAGTCACACGAAGTGCAAGTCTCCCACCCACAAATCGAAGATTTGTACGCCTATGGCAGTCAAGAGCACTTATTAAAATTTACCTAATCAGTAGACCATACCTCCATCTTCATTAGCATTCCCCTTAACTAATCGGTTTAGCAATTCATTTTAAGAATTTAATTTAATTTTATTCAAAATTTCATTTCCATATATTTCCGAAAATAGTTCAAAGTTAAAATTATTTCAGAATTAGAGAGATGCCAATATTGGCTTATAGCTATTTTGATCTTATTAAGTTAAGCTTAATTACGTTAATAATTACACTTAATAATAACTACTTTCCATTATAATTATGCGATTAATTGAAGTATATATATTTAAATATAGCAAAACCAGAATAAAAAATTTTGTGCTTACATACGAGTGGTTTTTTTTTTGTCCATGTGAAATATATATAATTATACCGATTTGTTGTTATTGTGCTGTTTATATAAGCTGATGAAAAAAAATCTATATTACGAAGAGTTGGCCGAGTTGATACGCATCCATTCGGAGAATTCATTCTGTGGATAAAAAAATTATGAATTAAAAGTTCATAACATCATCTTAAAGTTATATATTCATTAACATGGATAATTATGGCTTTGTGGTATGCGAATTTTCAAAGAAATCTTAAATCTATATTTTTTCCCTCTAATGAGTGTTTTCATTTTCTCTTTTTTTTTTTTGCAAAATTGTAATGGAATTACATTTATAATTTGATTAATAGTTAACTATATCTTAATTAAATTTAAGTTTGTTTTAGTTTTAAAGATAAGTTTCTTTCTTTTACATTTATAAAAATAATAATTAAGTTTTGATTTACATCACGATACCAGTTACTCCACTCATCGCACTTTTGTGTAAATATGAGTGCCTAGAAAGTCTCGTTCTGCCGAGAATTCGATCCAAAAATCAATGCGAAGGTTCCTTCTAATTCGCAATCAATGGCGGTGGACGCTGCCACCGCTCGTTTTGGGTCAGGCCGGTGGTACTTGTTTAAGAAGGAAAACTTATGTTTTTATGGTCGCCAGCAACTCAGTGCGCGGCGCTGCAAATCGCTGTGTGGCCGGACTGCAGCGCTGCTTCTGTACTCATACAGTAAAAGGGCGCTTCACGTGGCGGAGCGCCAATACGAATGATTCGTAGAAGATAAATAATTGTGTAGGCCATGTGCGTAAACTACCTGCCCTTTAAAATGTAAAGAAAACTTTTTATATTTAGTTTTCGTGTGGCAAGTTTTTTTTTCTGTTTTATTGCTTACTTTTTTTTCCGAAAACTCCAGAAAATAAATGAAAATGAATGTTACAAATAAATGAGTGGGCAAGTCGATGGTGTTATTGAGATCGAGACAGATCTCAATATCTTGCGCGATGTTCGATTTTTCACTGACTATTTTAAGATTTAATTACGAACTTTTTTTTTTTTCGACGTGTTCGATTCGGGATTTTAATCGTAAAGGAAGGTTGATAAAACGGAAGCAGTAAATGTAATGTGAAGTTGGTTGAGCTTCGTGAGTTGCTTATTTGTCCACGGCTAAGTTCATGAGGTTTGTGTATAAACTTAGTGCTCATGAAAACGAATAATTAAAAGTAAAAGAAAATTGCGTTTGTTTAAGGAAATTATTTTAAAGCACATTTTAAAATATTTAGTAACCAAAGTTAATTTTATAAATCCCTAACAACATGTAGCACTTTAGTGATAAAAGTATTAACTTTTTTGGTGTCACTAAAATGGCGGAGGGTATATGATATTCGGCATAGCCGAAGATAATTCCTTTACCACTTTTTAAATAATTTAATTTTTTTATAAAACAAATCTTTATAAAGAATAAAAACATTTCATATTATAACTTTTTAATTTTTAACTTCTTTTATTGTAATATTATATTTAATAAATCTTTTTATAACTTTCGTTTCCCAAAACAAATTTTTTCGTTCATTTTTTCGAAAAAAAAATTTCTCCAACAACACTACAATGTGGTTGTTGGATTATGTGGGGAGTTTCGGCTGTGTTGTTGCTGTTGTACAACAACATTTATTGTGTTTGTTGTAAGGACAGTGTAATGCCGGACACGAAGAGTGCTTTCTTATTGTTCTCTGGTGTACGGTCCGTACTGTTAGGCAGGTTAAGAGTGCAACCAATGTTTTTAGTGATGGGAAAATCCACTGCGATTTCGATCGAAAATCGATTTTGAGTTAGAGAAGTCGATTTTTTCGTGATCGACTTTAAAGGTGCCATATTCGATCAAAATCGATTTATGTCTTCGACTATGATCGCGAAACGGAAGTTACTTTCACTTATTCTAAACTACAGTAAATATACGTTTTTTAAATATTTTTTCACAAATTTTCGCAAAAAGGGCTCAAAGTGGAATTTGGCAGTATTTTAATAAAACCAGTGATAAGAAAGCTCAATACTGCCTGTGTTTGAGAGAATTTGCTTATTGCGGGAGCACAAGTAGTTTTAGTAACCATTTACTTATAGTGCACAAAATCGCTGTATCAAGTAAAAGAAAACAAAAGTCAAGCAGTTGCAATGACGCTGACGCTCCTTCAACCTTGAAAGCTAATGTTGTGGAGGTAGAGGATTCGGTTAGTACATTTATTTCTTTTATGTCTCTCAATTTTATTAATTGTTTGATATTTTTGTTAAAAGGATTTCCAAAGCGAAGAACCCTCAGCACCAAAACAAAGTTGTTTTAAAATGCTAAGTGAAGATACTAGCAGTCCAATTGCCAAAGCTTTTAATGTAGGGATAGCTTTTTCTGGTAAGTTGAATTAAACCTATTAGCTAAATACTTAATATGATTAAATAAAATAATGTATTTTTAAAGAAGGTGGTAAAAGAGAAGCAGAGGTAGCCAACGCCCTGCATTCTATGATGGCAACCGATAACATGCTACTTTGCACTATCAACGACTTCGTTATTCAAAAAAAATGAAGTCTTAAAATCGAAAGTTTGCGAGCAGATAAAAAAAAAGCTGCGTACATTACAATTACTACGGATTTATGGATTGAGCCAATGTAGTCAAAAAACTTCTTGGGCGTAACAATTCATTTCCTGGAGGTTGGTATTTGAATATTTTACTAATTTAAACTTTTTTTAATTGACGTATTGGTTCTCTTAGGAAAGCAGCTAGTATCTGTTGCCATAGAAGCGAAACAATTTTCCAAGAGAAAGACGATCGAAAACCTGTCCGATTCTTTACTTTCGGTTTGCTCCTCATTACACATAGATCCAAATCGAATTGTTGCTGCGGTCACCAACAATGGCGCCAATATGGTTGGGGCTTGCAGAAAAGCATTTGGCCATGACAAGCACCTTCCATGTCTGGCACATTGTTTAAACATTGTCGCCACAAAAGCTGCCACAACTGAACTTCTTGAGTTGCAAAAAAGAGAGCTACAAACTCATGCAAATAAGCTTAGTCAAGAAGTCAGAACGCGATGGAACTCCCTGTATCTTATGATTGATCGCTACATTATCTTACATTCGTTTGTCAGCTTATCTCTGAGAAAAGTTACATTGGATAAGTCTTCAAAAAGTAAGCCTCCGAAAAGATTTATCAACAAAGACATCGAGTGTCTAGCGAAGTAAAAATCCTGGAACCATTTTTTTTAGTTACCGAAGAGCTTTGTTCCGAAAAGAATGTAACTGTAAGCAAAATCATACCTTTGCTAAAAATGCTTAGATCTGTTAATGCCTAATAATTAAATAATTCAATTTTATTTAAAGTTTACAACACAAAAATTTGTTATTTTCATTAGAGGAGTTGCTTCCAACTGACCCTGAAGCATATAATTTGAAGCAAAGACTGCTTTTTGAACTACATAATTTATTTAAAAACATTGAACAAAATTCAATGCGCAGCATAGCCATCATTTTAGATCCATGCAAAAATCGAGTTCCATACATAATGGTATCAAATGTTCTATCACAGGAAAAAAGATTTTTATTGATATCCAAAACCCTTTTTGTTTTATTTAAAAAAAAAATTGTAGCGTTCTTATTGAAAAACCCTTTACAACCATTAGTTCATTGTGTATCTTCCTGCTTCCCTCTCTTTTTCAAGTATGCTCCACAGTTGTGGAGAGCTGACGCACAGGATTTACACTCTAATAAGCATGCTGTCTTTCAACCTGATATGCTTCTCGATCAACCGTTCCAAACTTTTAAGCATGAACGAACTCAAACTTATCGGTATAAAACTTTTCGGTAAAGCGTAGTTGGGAATAAACACCACTTTAACCGCGCGCCACATTTGTGGAATGTAACTATAAGCAAGACAGGCTGTGAAAATCTTTTTGATGATCATCAACAGTTTTGTTTCACCTCGCTTTAGCATGATTGTATATATACCATCGGGTCCTGAGGACTTAAAATCATCAAAAAATAAAAAGGCAAACCTTATCGATTCTTTAGTGACTATCCCTCTAGCTAAAAACCAATTGGACCTAGTGGGACAGACATCAACTCGTTCGAGAGCGGTAGTGTTGCTCCGAGGAGCGCTTACTTTGCAACCTGGAAAATGGGTAGCAAGTAGATCATTACTTAGAGAGTGTGACAAGCTCATCTGTACTTTGTGTCGTGATGGTGGTACTCCCTTGTTGGTGCGGTTGCTTACTCTTCTTGGTGAATCTTCAGATAGTTGATGATAGATGAAATCCCGTCAGACAGAACAAATGGCAGAAGAAGCAAATTGTACCAAATCAAAATGTCCGAAAAACAAAGAATTAAGATGTGATTTGGTGCTATTAGAATTTGAATAAACATTGTTGTTGACAATATTTTAAATCGGCGTTATTTTAATTTGTTATAGGGCAATGAATAAACCAGATGAATGTTCCTTAAATTAATAAGTGTACGCGTGTGTATGATGGTGTGTAGTGTGTTTATTCTCTAGAATTAAATATAAATTGAACATTAAAATGAATAAGTTGTAAAGACGATTAAATAGCAGAAAAATCAGAATATTTTAAAAGGATACAATAACTATTTTTTTCCCTTGCGCTGACAAATTAAGAATAAGCGGTAATTAGCTTTGAAAGCCCATTTATAATGTTTTATAAAACAAATACTTAAAAGCGCTGTATATATAAAAATACATAAACAGTACATAATACCTAACATTAATGAACTAGCAAATATATTATAGTTTTTAATTTCAAAAGTTAATTACGATATCTCGCCAGGACTATCGATGACAAACATAAACTCAAATTTTAAAGTTTCAATGACGAGCGTTTATTTTCTATAAGAAAGGATAAATTAATAAAAGTTTAGCACAGAGTAACCAATTTTATTTTAGTTTAAAACCGAAGTAACAAAAAACCTTTTCTCAAATACATATAAAATAACATAAAAATACAGATATAAAGCAGCAACCAATAAGGACTCTTTCTAGAGATCCGTTTTGTTTTTCTCGCTCTGCCTCTTTCTGTTTTGTCGTCCTTATTCAGGATATTTTAAGTTGACAGTGATACCATCGACAACAAGCAGAATTATCTATAATTGGCTAAAATAGCTATGGGATACAAAATTTCGCGACTTCAGAGACAAGTTAAATATTAATAATGCTGCACCGGATAAAGACAAATGAGGTGTCAAATGAAAAAAACATCGATTCAAACGTGGACGCTTTTTTATTCGTCTCGTGCTTGAATCGTTTTTACTAGTGTTACAGTGCTTTTATAATCCATAAAATAGCGAAATAGACGCTCAAAATCATTGTGATCGTTTTGGCTTGTTTAAGAAAGCTGCCAACGGCACAAAACAATTAAAAGTTCAAAAAATATATATCAAAACAAACAAAAATAAAAAATAGAAAAATGAATAAAAACAAAAAAAAAACCAATAATGCCAGTAGAGAGATTCCCAGCTCGAGAGAGACGTGACTCGAAGGCAACTACAATAACTACATCAGTTCAAACACTAAAAACAACAAATATTTTGTCCGCGAAAAAACCAACAGTTAACAAAACGATGTTGGGTGCTGAAACAAAAACAAAAGAGAGATCGAGTCCTTTGTTGTGGAGGGCGCAATGTGTTTTTCCCGTTATCCCAACAACACAAGGGTGTGGTGACATTACCCCGAAAAGACAAAACACCCAAAATATGTTTGGGGATTACATCCCCAACGAAAAATCAAATATGCAACATGGCTCGCAAAACGACGACCAACTCGGATATCAGCAGCAAGAATATATCCAACAGTCAAAACAGCAGCAATCCCAAAAACCACATCAATCGCAAAGCTAACAACAGATTGGAGCAGTACCTTCGAATGAAGAACAACCCGCCACGAAGCCATCTGTAAGTATGTCAACAAGTGAGCGAACAGCATTGGTAAGTAGGACAAAAGGACCGGCAGTACAGACTGGTATGGATCGCTACATACTAGTTAAACGGAAACTAAGTTATGATGAACCATCTGATCCCTTAAAAAATAATAGGTTTGCTCCATTAGGTGAAAACAATTTAGATGCATCAAATATTGATACGGAAGCTGCTCCTAGTGCTAAACGCACCAAACCGCCGTCAATTTACTTGCGCGAGCGTAGCTCAAATGAGTTGGCTTCAAACATTACACGACCTATCGGCAGTAATAATTTTCATATAGTCCCTCTGACTAAAGGGGACATACATGAAACCAAATTACAAATCAACACTGAGAGTAATTACCGTATTATTTCTAAATTTCTAAATGATAATAAAAACTACTACACATATCAGCTCAAAAGTAGCAAAGGCCTAGTAGTGGTCATTAAAGGCATAGAGTCCAGTGTAGATTCTAATGAAATTAAAGAAGCATTGGAAGAAACAGGGTTCGGAGTAAAAGTTGTGATCAACATAATAAATAAAAACAAAATTCCGCAACCAATGTTTAAAATCGAATTAAGCCCTAATTCAACCAATTTAAAAAAAACGAAACTCATTCTATCTTTAAACTGAAATACTTACTGAACCGTAAAATCTCAGTAGAGGAACCACATAAGCTCAGTGGTCCGATGCAATGTGCAAATTGTCAGGAATACGGACACACGAAGTCCTATTGCACACTGCGCACAGTATGTGTAGCTTGTGGGATCTCCATCATTCCTCCAGTGTACAAGTAACAAAAATGAACCAAATTCGAAAAAATGCAATAATTGTGGAGGAAATCACACAGCGAATTATAGAGGTTGTCCTGTGTACAAAGACTTGCTAGATAGATTAAATAAACGCAAGCAAGTAGCTCGTAATCAACCTGAAATTGTACCCCAAAACTTTGTTAAGCAACATAATGTTACATCAAATGCATCTAACTAAGTAACTCAAAATATATCCTATGCAAATGCATTAAAATCAGGAACAGAACAAGTACCTCAAATCATACCCCAAGCATCTGGAGGGCTGGAGGCTATGATTTTAAACTTAACGCAATGTATGACACAATTTATGTCTACAATGCAAGACATGATTAGAACGCAAAATCAAATGTTGCAAGTTTTATTGGCTCAAAAATGAGTTCTTTAAAGATTTGTTTATGGAATACAAACGGCGTTAACCAACATAAATATAAAATCACAACTTTCTTAATAAATCAAGAAATTGATGTCATGCTTCTTGCTGAAACTCATCTTACAAGCAAATATAATTTCGGCATAACAGGTAACACATTATATTGTATAAGACAAACCATCTAGATGGCAAGGCTCATGGAGGAACTGCAGTATAAGAAACCGAATAAAACATCATGCCTTAGAAACATATTCAAAAAGCTATCTGCAAGCTACCTCAATATGCGTAAATTTGCAATGGAGGAACTTTAACACTGTCTGCTGTATACTGTCCGCCACGATTTACAGTAACTGAGAAACAATTTAAAGATTTCTTTGACACCCTAGTAGGCAGATTTTTGGCTGCTGGAGATTATAATGCTAAACATACGCATTGGGGCTCACGTCTTGTAAATCCAAAAGGTAGACAACTATACCATACCATCCTTAACCGACAAAATAAATACGATGTAGTATCACCAGGTAAACCTACCTACTGGCCGACAGATAATACAAAAATATCAGTCCTTATAGACTTTGGTATCATAAAAATTTAAGCAGAAATCTAATCACAGCTGAAACAAGTTTCGATCTATCATCTGATCACTCTCCTGTAACCTTCTGCGTACTTAATAAGCCAATACTAGCTGAGTTTCCCACCCGACTAACCACCCATAAAACGAATTGGCTTAAATATAAAAAGTATATCAGCAGTCATATCCATACAAACCCAAAAATAGAGTCTGATGAGGATATCGAAGACTTTGTCCAAATTTTTAATTCAATGGTGACATCAGCGGCGGAACATACCACTCCTAGGAATTTTACTGCTACAAAAATGGCAGCATTAAATAATAGCTACATAGAAAAACTCGTAACAGACAAGCGTCGATTGAGAAGAGAATGGCAAGAACATAGATCCCCTTTTGCCATGCAGACTCGCTGATGCTACGAGAAAACTTAAGGAGGCCCTAAAGCTAGAAGAAGACAAAGACCAAAGTAACTTTGTGAAAAGATTATTACCTCTGTGTACAACAAAGTTTTCACTGTGGAAGGCAAACAAGAAGATAAATTTACCTGTAGAGGGCGAATCGTCAATCAGAACTCAAGATGGTATCTGGGCATGCAGCGAAGAAGAAAAAATAATAGCATCTGCTAACTACTTGATCCAGATTTTCAAACCAAATCTGCATTCTCATGGATTTGTGATTCCTTCTTTAACTAACCTTTCAATTATCTATACAACAGTGTCAGTTGTTTTAAACCGTAATGAGGTTAATGATATCATACGAAACGACCTAAATCCAAAAAAAAAGCCCTGGGTATGATCTTATAACTCCGAAAATGATTATTGAACTACCAAGTACAGCGGTTGAGCTTATCACACTACTATTTAATGCGATTTTTCGAACTGGATACTTTCCGATGGCGTGGAAAAAATCACTTATTATAATGATACCAAAGCCTGGAAAGGACAAAACATTACCTTCCTCCTACAGACCTATAAGTCTACTTCCGTGCCTTGTGTACAAATTAAAGTGTTTGCTCCCTCCTAGCTTTCATAAGATACTAGAATCATACCTAAAAAATCGAACATTCAGAGTAAGGGTCAATGAATTTATAACGAAAGACTATGTAATTGAAGCATTCTTGGCCCATTCTTTATGTCCTGTTTACCTCAGACATGCCAACGAATCCTGGTTTAACTACGTCAACATTTGTTGATGATACTGCTATCCTTTGCAGCAATAAATGCCTAATAAAAGCATCCAGAGAATTAGGTGAACACTTGAAACTTGTATAAACGTGGCTGTCGAAATGGCGAATAAAAGTAAATATGCAAAAGTGTAAACATGTCACATTTATACAAGGTGGCGCAAAAGAAGTCATCCGGCCTTCAGAATGTCGGTTGTGGGTCGTGCAGTGTGTGCTGTTGCTCCGTCCTGTTAGAACCACATGTCCACCAGTCCTAATTCGTCCAGTTCGGGCAGAAAAAACTCGGTCAACATTGCTCTATAGCGCGACTTTTATTTTATTTTTTAATAAAGAAAAAACACAACTTTATCTTGTGGTTATCCAAATTAGAATGACTTTATTCTTTTATAAAATTCTTTAAGCTAGATTAAAACTATGCTCAAGAACAAAGAAAGATTTCTAATGCTTGTTGTTGAGTGAAATCGTTCTTTGTTTACATTATTTTTAAGAGCATTCGATCTTATTACATTTGTCACCATTGGTGGTAATGGTTGATTTTGGATTTTACAAAGCCGCTGCTTGCTTGTGATCGGTCTTTGTTTACATTGAAACCACTTATGATTTAATTTATTAGGGTAAAAGAGGATGATGATTAGTATGGGTTTAGGGTAAAAGAGTGTATGATTATTATTATGGGTTGTGAGCGTAATACATAACTCCTCCCCTTTAAGATTGATGATACTCCTGAATCATCATATATATATATATATATATTTTTTTTTTTTTTATTATAAATGATTATTAAGTATATAATATATAAAAAATATAAAAGTACATAAGTGTTATTTTTCTTTTTCTTTTAATTTTTTTTTTTAAAAAACATATTGTATATAAAAATATGTGATTTGATAATACATTATGTTTTGATAAAAATACATATAATTAAAGATGAAGTACAATAATATAAAAGTGTAAAAATATAAAAATTAAAACATATTGTATATAAAAATATCTGATTTGATGATACATTATGTTTTTTTTTTTTTTTTTTAAAATTGTTGTTTTGGTTTCGTACCTGTGGGTTTATTTTCTTTTTTAGTTTCGTCTGAAAGATTTTCAAACAACATTTCATATTCTCTTATTTCTTTTTCCCGTGCTGAGTTTATAAGTTTAATTCGTTTTTCTTGTAATTGTAATTTTCTTCGTTTAATCCTTTCTTCGTCTAATTTTTTATTTTCCCATTCTTCTTGTTTTATTTTTTGATTTCTATAATATTCTTCTTCTTCACGCTCTTCCTGTAACCGATTTAATAGATCATATTCATTTTCCGAATCTAATGGTAATATTTCACATGAATTTTCATTCAGTTGATTTAAATTTTGGATATTACTTTGAATAGGCAATGATGTTCTTTTAGCCATTCTTTGATTAATAACATATGCTTTATATTTATCATAAGAATCATTGGACAATTCGTCATTGGAAGTATGATCACTTGAAGTAGTTGTTGCCGGATATAATGATTGCAATGAATTGGTTTTTTCTAATTTTATTTGAGGTGGTATAGAGTTCATTTCAATGTCGCTTTGGACTTCAGAATTCAATTTATTTTTTAAATATTTAAATATCAATGCTATTATTATAGCCAGACCGATTAAGCAACATGCAATAGTTAATTGGATAGCAAATGAAATTGATTTTTGTCTTTTTAATTCCTCAATTTCCTTAATATTTTTTTCATTATAAACAGAAATGTCTTCATAAGTTAATTGTTTTGTAAAATTGAATGTAACATTAAATTTAGGAAACATAAACTTTTGAACAAATTGTGTTTTGTTGTTAGAAAAATATTGATTTAATATTTTAAACTGACAATTATTAAAATTGATTAGATATTGACCAGTTAATATGATTTTTCTGTCATCGCAAGTCTGTTCTATTTCAATATTTCTTATATTTTTTATTATGACCAAGTCATCTTCTATAGAAAATATTTCTGTTTGGTTGTTGAAAATTAATTTACAATTACCTTGAATGCTACAATGTTTTGATAATTTTAATTCGTTTAAAACTTTATTTTTTTCATATGAATAAAAACGGTTTGCATAGTTAAATACGAAATCGTTTGGGAAATCTATTTCTTGGTGATTTTGATTTGGTATTGCAATTAACATAGTTAATTTTACAGTCATAAAGTTCTTAGGAATTTTGACTACAATTATGAGTGAATCATTTTTATATTTAATTACACCAACTCGCAAATAAAGCAATTTATTTAAATCAATGTGATAGTTATCAATTTCTTCCTTAGTAATTATACCAGGATGAATAACTCCACTTTGAGCCATATTTACACAATCTTGTATTTGTTCAATTTGATTTGTCAAAATTGTTAATTTAAGTAATTGTTCATGATATAGATTTTGCAATATTAAATTTCTAACAGTCCAATTAACCTCAGCTAAATGGTTTAACATTCCATACCTATCTTGGTATAAAGTATCTTCCAAAGAGTGAAGCGTTTTATTAAATGCATTATTAATTTTAACTTGTTGATTCAATGTGGTTACTGAATTATGCAAATTTGTCGTTGTCATCCATTGTTCCAAACAAATAATTTGACAATTGCCCGACTGCATTAACTAAACCACGTTTATTTCTGGTTTTTGGAATTAACGTACTTATTTTGCTTTTTAATGTGGCAATTCTTTCTAACAATATTGTTTTATGGTCAGAATGCAAATTTTGAAAAGTAAACTGTATGTTATTGATAATCTTATAAATTTCTAGAGGGTTAATAATGTGCAAAACCAGGTCCGTTTCGTTTGCTATAGTTGTTTCTTCCAATCCAATTTCGGTAAATCCATGATCATTGCTTATTTCTTGTACTTGCAGTACTGTTTGAATCGGATTGATCGCCAGAAGGGTTATTAGTAATATAGGAATCATTGCCTGCAAATTTTGAAGGTCGTTTAATATTTGCAGAATGTATATCTTTTAATTTTGATAATTTATATTTTGGTTCTTCCTTATGCCTAACAGCTTTATAATTTTTTATGAATCCTACATCTCTATTTTCGTCATATATTTCTCTGGTTTTATTTAATTTATTAATAATTTTTTCTTTTAAAGCAATAAGTCGAGTTTTAATTTCTTCAAAATTTTCTTCTTTATTTTGAATTTTTATAGGTGTCGTTTGTATAGTTGAATGGAAACGTTCGTTATAATTACGTACAGCTAATTGAATTATGCGTCGAGGTTCTAACTCTGTACTATTGTTTTTTATAAGCCTAAATTTTTCAGCTATTGAATTATGAAATCTTTCAATATCTGCATTACCTGTATGACTATTTGGTTTAGTAAAATGAATTTCTATATTTTCTTTGGATAGAAATTCTTTTACTTGTAAATTATTAAATTCATTATCAGCAACAATTTTTCTTGGTTTTCCAATTCTAGAAAAATGTTCGTCTAGTGTTACTACAGTAGTAGCAGCATGCCTGTTTTCTAAGAAATAAATATAACCAAATTTAGAAAATTTATCGATCATGGTTAAAAAACTATGTTTCATAATAACGTAAGTATCAATATGTAAAATTTCATTAGTGTTACTTGGAGTTTCTGTAATTTTGAATTGTTCTTTAATTGGATTTCTATCATATTTAATTCTTTTACAGTGTTGACAATTATTTATTACCCTAACGATTATTTCGAATAATTTTGGGTAGTAAATTTTGTTTTTAATAGATTGATATGTTTCAATGATTCCTGAATGTAAACTTTCTCGTGTATGGTAAAGTGATATTTGGGTAATGGCTTCATTTTCGTTAGCCATTTCCTTTGCTCTAAAGTTAGTTTTAACAAATTTAATTGACTGATGGTTTGTGTATAAATTTATAATTTTTGACTCGAACATTTTATATGATTGTTCGCTTAACGTTGAGAAAATTCCGATTTTTCCGTTAGTCAAATTGGTCTTTAGAATGTTTTCAATTTGTCCGAAATCTTGTTCACTAATATAAATTATTAATTTATTATTTAAAAGTTCAGTATCAGTTATTTTTTCATTTGTTAGAATTATTTGTATTTTATACTTATTTACTAAGTCGTTTCTGTAAATAATAACGTCATTGTTTTCTATTGGTTCCTGTGAATTTACAATTTCATTTATTTCATTTTTGCTTGTTTCATATTTAATTCTAGATAAAAAATCTGCAACTTTATTGTCTTTGCCTTTTAAATAGTCAATTTCATAATTATATTCTCCCAGTTTCAAGATCCATCTTTGATGTCTTGGTGACAAGTCTTTACCTTTATATTTAGTTACTAAGTATTTTATTGGTTGATGATCAGTAAGTAATTTAAATTTACGTCCATATAGATAAGGTCGATAGTAAGTGATTGCCCAAATGATAGCCAAGAATTCCTTGTCTGTAGCGGAATAATTTTTTTCATGTACGTTTAAAGTTCTAGAGGCATAGCAAATAGGGTGATTATCTTGAGTTAACACTGCACCTAATGCATAATCTGATGCGTCCGTTATGAGCGTAAAGGTTTTTTCAAAGTTTGGAAATTTTAAAATTGGATGTCGTGTTATTAATTCTTTTAATTTTTCAAAGGCATTTATATAATTGGGATCTAAAATATTTATTTTAGCATCTTTTTTCAAATATTTTATTATTGGCTGTGCAACTAATGAATAGTTTTGTATGAATTTACGGTAATATCCTGTTAATCCTAAAAAACTCATTATTTCCTTTGCTGTTTTTGGTAATGGTACAGTTTGAATAGTTTTAATTTTATCTGGGTTAGGTTTAATACCGTCTTTAGTTAGGATGTGTCCTAAAAATTCGGTTTCTTTTTTCATAAAATTACATTTATCAACTTGAATTTTTAATTTATTTAATTTTAAAATTTTAAATATTTCTTCTATATTTTGCATGTGTTCTTCAAGTGATGTACTAAATATAAGTATATCATCCAAATATACAACACACGTTTTATTAATTTGATTTCGTAAAATTTCATTCATTAATCTTTGAAAAGTAGCTGGGGCATTTTTAAGTCCAAATGGCATTCTAATAAATTCATATAAACCGTGGGGTGTTACAAATGCAGTTTTCTTTCTGTCTTCTTCTCTGATTAAAATTTGATGGTAACCTTTAGCTAAGTCAAGAGTAGTAAAATACATAGCACGTCCTAGTTTGTCTAAGATTGAATCTATGTTAGGAAGTGGAAATTTATCGTCAACAGTTACTTCATTTAATTTTCGGTAATCAATGACAATTCTATATTTTCGTTTACCAGAATTGTCCATTTTCTTTGGTATTACTATTAAAGGACTTGTATATTTTGAATGGCTTTTTCTAATTATTCCTTGCCTTTCCATTTCAGCAATTTGTTTTCTAACTTCTGCCTCATGTTGTGGAGGATATCTATATAATTTTGAATTAATTTGTTGGTCAGTTGTTGTGATAATTTCATGTTCTATTTTTGGTGTACTGGTAAGAAGGTCTCCTTCTTTGAAAAATAAATTTGAATATTTATGTATTAATTGTTTTAATTTAATTTTTTCTTCGACATTTAAATGTTCAGTTTCGATTTCGTGATTATTTGAGGTAATTTCTAAAACTTGAATTTTATCGTAGGGATGTTCAACAAAATTAATTTGATGGTTATTGAATATTATACAACCTTTATGCATGTCAATTGTTGCTTTTAAAAAATTTAAAATATTTGTTCCAATAATAAATTGATAACATCTGTTATTAGGAAATGTAGCTACTCGCCATCTTGTCGTCCAACGAGCATCTAATTTAAATTCAATTGGTGCTTGTGTATGAATTTCCTCAGTTATAAAATCATTTTTATTTATGGTGGAAAATTGAAGGGGTGATATTTTTATTTTATTTAAATTTGTTGAATTTGAATCGACTAAACTAATATTAATAGCTCCGGTATCTATTAATGCTAAATATGATTTTCCTTCGATGGTTATTTTTATAATGGGTAAAGTATAGGGTTCCGAGGCTCTTAAATAAAAAACTCGTTATTAATTGAATAATTTTCATTATTGGGATTTGCGTTGTTTGGCAATAAACGTTGTTGCATTTCATTATCTTGTATTTCATTTGGATACATTGGATCATTTTGTGAGTTTGCATCATCGTTCGTATCATAATTATTTTGATAATTTTGCTGTGTATTATCATTGACGTAAGGATTATTTGAATTAAGGTTACTAGTTGTATTTAATTGGCATTGTACATGATCTACTTCCATTGGTACAGGTTTATAATTATTTTGGTATTGTTGTCTGTTTTGTTGTTGGTTATTTCTGTTAAAATTGGGATTTTGATTAAAAGAAGTTTGGTTAAAATTTTGTCTAAAATTATTTTGATTTGGATTAAAAATTTGATTTCTATTTTCATATGGAATTTGATTGTTGTAATTTTTATTTTGATTGTTAAAAGTTTTATTTTGATTATTAACATTTTTATTTTGACTATTGCCTGATTTTTTAGTATTATCTTCAGTATTTTTGTTCGCATTTGGTTTAGTACCATAATAAGCATAATTTGCTTCAAATAAAATATTCATTGCTTCTTCAATAGTTGATGGGTTTCGACAAAACAAAATCGATTTCATCGGTTCAGGAAGCTTTTGTTTAAATATTTTTAAAGCTACCACAATGTTTGAGCTAATTAAATCATCGACATTTTGAGCGTTAGCATGAGTTATTTTTGTTTTTACGTTAAGTCGTCTTAGCAAATTTTTAATATCGTCATAAAATTCCTTAGCATTTGTTTTAAAATTAACTCCTCTAAGTTCGTCAAATAACTGTTCCACTGACAATCTATCTCCAAAATTTTGATTTAGTAAATGTTTAATCTCTGTCCAAGTTCCTATATGGTTATTTATGTCGACAACTTCACGAGCTTTACCTTTTAATTTTGATTTTATAACATCGCAAAAAATTTCCTTAGATAACTCGTCATATCGATTTAAAACGGGTGAAATTCTATCTACTAATTCTAGAAAAGCTGGTAATTCCCTAAATTTTCCGTCAAAGATAGGTAACCTATCCAAATATTTGAAAGGGTCAAGGGTCATTACTAACTGTGGTTCTACTGCCATTATTTAGATTTTATATAAAAAAAATTAATGAATTTACAATAATGATTTTGTCTTAATACTAATTATTTTCTTACGTAATTAATTTTTTGGTATTTTATTGAGTTAGCTGCTATCTTCTTTCGTTGCTTGCTGTCTGTCTGATGGTTGTTGCTTGCTGATTTTTGATTGTTCGTTGCTTGCTGTCTGTCTGATGGTTGTTGCTTGCTGATTTTTGATTATTCGTTGCTTGCTGTCTGTCTGATGGTTGTTGCTTGCTGATTTTTGATTATTCGTTGCTTGCTGTCTGTCTGATGGTTGTTGCTTGCTGATTTTTGATTGTTCGTTGCTTATTAACGTCTGGGTTTTCAGATCGTTAATTAACTAAAGTTATTTTTTTTTTTTTTTAAAATTGTTTGTGTAAAAATGTTTAACGTCTGGGTTTACAGATCGTTAGTTTATAGAGTTCACTTTTGAAACACTATTGTCTTTTGGATTACTTATTATTTTAATCTGGAGGGTCTCGCTTTATGGGCTACAGATTCGCAGACTAATTGTTGTTATTATTATTATATTTTATTTTTTTAAAATTATTTTTTTTTTTCGGGTTTTTATCGTTTTTCGGGTTTTTACTGCTTTTGGTTAAATTCAGCTGTTTTAACTGTTTAACTACAAAAACGTTTCCGATTTCTGGATTTTATTATATTTTGGTTAAATTCATTTATAATTAAATGTTTAACTTCAAAATAAGGTACGAAATAATCCGACCGCCGACCGCGCCACTTTTATTTTATTTTTTAATAAAGAAAAAACACAACTTTATCTTGTGGTTATCCAAATTAGAATGACTTTATTCTTTTATAAAATTCTTTAAGCTAGATTAAAACTATGCTCAAGAACAAAGAAAGATTTCTAATGCTTGTTGTTGAGTGAAATCGTTCTTTGTTTACATTATTTTTAAGAGCATTCGATCTTATTACATTTGTCACCATTGGTGGTAATGGTTGATTTTGGATTTTACAAAGCCGCTGCTTGCTTGTGATCGGTCTTTGTTTACATTGAAACCACTTATGATTTAATTTATTAGGGTAAAAGAGGATGATGATTAGTATGGGTTTAGGGTAAAAGAGTGTATGATTATTATTATGGGTTGTGAGCGTAATACATAACTCGCGCACCGTCCACTGTTGTCGTTTGACCCGCGGCGTTCTCGAAAAAAAATGGCCCGATGACTCCTCCAGCGTGAACAGTGCACCACGCAGTCACTTTGAGCGGGTGTAATGGTTTCTCGTGCATCACTCGCGGATTTTCGGTTCCCCAGAAGCGATAATTTTGCTTGTTCACGTACCCGCTGAGGTGAAAATGAGCCTCATCGCTCATTATGATTTTTGTCGAAAAATCGTCCACTTCGGTGTCGAGATTGAGGATAGCTTGGGCATAAGCTACGCGCGTTTGGCGGTCGGCAGGCAGCAGCTGATGCACGGACTGAACTTTGTAGGGGAACATGTTCAAATCTTTCACCAAAATTCGTTGCAGGGACCGCCGGCTGAGGCCCAATTGCGTGGCACGTCGTCTGGTCGATGTTTCGGGCCTCACTTTGACGTCCTCGGCTACAGCGGCGATATTCTCGGCAGAACGGGCGCTCCGGGGCCGGCCACTATTGGCAACGTCTCGTGTGGTCCCATACTCTTCAAGGTTAGTGGCTAAACGGCGCAGTGTTTGCGCAGTCGGTGTCGGACGGCCGGGAAATCGGCGACGGAATTCACGCTGCGCCAACACCACAGACGAATTGTTACGCAAAAAAATAGACACAATTATTCCGCGTTCTTGGGGAGTGTATCGCTCCATGACTTATTCACTTGTATTCTGTATCTGTATAGTCCACAAATGTCAAAACAGATTTGACATTGGCGGCCA
Organism: Suillia variegata; assembly: GCA_949127995.1. Lineage (NCBI taxonomy): Eukaryota > Metazoa > Arthropoda > Insecta > Diptera > Heleomyzidae > Suillia > Suillia variegata. The sequence continues at coordinate 33,411,247 of OX421842.1, forward strand.
TTTGCAAAAATGAGAGCATCTTCCAATAGGGTGATTTCTGTTGCGCCACCTTGTATTAAGAATGGGTACATGTACCGCAGTTACTCTTAGTAATACTATAATTCCGCAATCAAATGAAGTAACTTACCTTGGTATTCATTTAGACACACGACTAACATGGCGGAAGCACATTGAAGCTAAAAGGACACACTTAAGACTAAAAGCAAATAGCCTGCATTGGCTTATTAACCATCGATCTGCACTAAGCTTTTTAGTACAAAGTACTCCTGCCAATAATATGGACTTATGGCATCCAGCTGTGGTGTCACACAAGTAAAACTAATCTCGAACTAATGCAGAGTTTTCAGTCCAAAATACTTAGAATGATCACTGGAGCACCATGGTATCTAAGAAGTGAAAATATTCATAGAGACCTTAATTTGCCTATGGTTAAAGATGAAGCCTTGCGAATAAAGCAGAGCTACCTTCTAAAACTGACAAGTACCCCCAACCCGTTGGCACGATCATTGGTAAATACAATTCAGACATCCCATCTCCGAAGAAACGATCTCCCAGCCATGTAATCTGCATCCACATGATGCACAACTTGGCATTGTTAACACTTGTATATTATTGAGAAATATAAAGATTGCGCAAACTGGCGTTGAAAAATTGCCTTTCTCTGCGCATCACGTCACAAACCGATGAATTCGATGCAAAATCAGGGTTGCGAATTGATTGTTTTTTGTTTGTTTATTTTGTGGGTCATTTGCAGCTCGTATTTACAAACAATTGTATGTTTAATATTAGTAGATTTTATAAAGCAATAATATTGAGTTGCATACCTTTCGGTTTTCTGGCAATATCAATAGTGCAATAGTGCAAATTTTTGTTTTATTCTGAATTTGTAATTCATTTTTGTTATTTTTAATTTTTGCTACTAATTATATGAAAACTACAATTATTTTACAACTACAGTTGCTTTCGAAGTGGTGTGTATCGTTTTAGTTTTAAGGTTTGAAAAATGATTGTTAGTTCTGAAGAAGATCCAATAAATAAAAGAATTATATTAAAAAACAAAAATTATTGGAAATCACTTTATTATTTTTAAATTTATGGTTAATGTTAATGTATTATTTTTTTTTTTATTTCGCTTAAAAATGGTACTTCTTTCCACCGTATCTTTTCTGGAATAATCTTATTTTTTATTTATACGTATCCCAACCGGTTGCATCTCAAAGTCATTTTTATATACATCAATTTGTTTGAACTAATACTTAAATATTAAATTTATCTAAACTTAAATACAGAATTTTTTATTGTGGAACCTTTATATTTTACTGATATTTCTCCTAAGATTTCTCTTTTTCTCAAATTTTCTATGCTGTCAAATCTGACCGCTGCCAACTTCACTTTCTGCGGTGAATTCCTAATCTGCTTCTGTCGACTCACATAGGCCAAACTTGTGGGTTATATTTAAAAATAAGAATTTTTATTAGTTTAACGAAGAAATCTACTACAGGAGGAATTCCATAACAAAACTCTGGTCTTTCGGATTTCTATAAAAAGGATAACTGAAAGGACAGAGAAATTAAAGGAAGGCCAACTTAAAAAAAAAATAAAAAAATGAATGGAGACAACGCCCAACGTAGGCTTCCGCCCACGCCCTGAGATGCTCATGCTCTCAGCTGATCTAGCCGAGCAAACCCAAGAAAAATGAATGAAGGCAAATGATTTTTTTTGTTGGTTGTTCTGTTTTGTTCGTGCTGTGCATTTGTAGTTAGATATTTATGTTTTTGTTGTTTCTTTGCAATTTAAGTCGTTTTACTTTTATCTTTTTCTTGGTCGAATCCGGACTTTATTTGAATCGAGGCGCGCGAGTTAACGTACCAATAAATTATTGGTTGGTTTTGTCAAATTTTTTAAATAATTTATGTTTTGGTTATTAAATATCTGCAGCGCTGCCTTTATAACAAAACAGCATAGCCACCGGTGCAGTTGGTATATGTTGTATAAGCAAAAAATAAATTAAAGCTTAAGGTAAACAAATTCAATTTACCTGAGCTTATTAGGTAGTATTTAGTAAGTTAAGTAACAAACAACTTCTTAGAAGTTTAAATTAATGAAAATATAATATATATAACAAAAATATCTTCATAGAAGATTAAAATATATTTGTAATTAAACAATTATATATAATAAAAATCTTCATAGAAGATTTAAATACATTTGTAATAAAAATATAATAAATGTAATCAAAAAATATCTTCAAAGAAGATTAAAATATAATTGTTATCAAAAAATATTTTCATAGAAAATTAAAATATAATTGTAATCAAAAAATATATTCATAGATTAAAATACATATTTAATAAACTAATAAAAATTATACATATTATAAAAAAACAAGTAAAGACGGAAACGTGAAATAATATTTGGTGAAGTGCCAGAAGAAACATAAACTAATTAATAACATTTCAAATAAATTTGAACATAAAAAAACACTAAAGTATCTATAAATAAATTTTAACATAAAAAAGCTAACAGCAACTAAGTGAAGTTCTAAGGAAAACAATAATAAATTTTAATATGAAAAACAGCAACTGAGTGAAGTTCCGAGAAAAAAAAACAAAAACAAGTAACACAACAACTATTTTTCAAAAAACCAAATACCATCAAAAACAACAATACGAGGAAATCGAAGTAACACAACAACTATGTTTCAAAAAAAAACAAATACAGTACCAAAAATCAGGGAATTCAAGTAACACAACAACTATGTTTCAAAAAAAACATATACAGTACCATCAATAACAACAATACGAGGGAATTCAAGTTAAACAACAACTATGTTTAAAAAAAAACACAAATACAGTACCATCAATAACAACACTACGAGGGAATTCAAGTAACACAACAACTATGTTTCAAAAAAAAACAAATACAGTACCATCAATAAAAACAATACGAGGGAATTCAAGTAACACAACAACTATGTTAAAAAAAAACAAATACAGTACCATCAATAACAGGAACATAGAAGGAAATGAGATAGCTGATGCATTGGCAAGAAGAGGTGCCTCTCTTAACGAATCTGAGGCAGTGGGAGATGGATGCCCTCTCAGCGCCATTAAAAGAAAACTGTTTATGCAATTTCGACAAGAAGCAGAAACCAGATGGGATAAAACTGGTGCCTGCAAAATATCCAAGAAAATCTGGGCAAAATATAATAAGTCAAGAACCGAAGAAGAATTAATACGAAAGCCAAGAAAAGATATATTCAGGATTACATCAACAATAACCGGTCACTGGCCGATAGGAGACCATGCCGAGAAAATGGGATGGCCTCACAACAACAGATGCCGAAGCTGTCACCAAGAAGGAATCAAAGAAACAGTTTTCCATTTTCTATGCGAGTGCCCAGGTTTAGGTACTCTACGACATAACACGTTAGGATGAATAACCTCAACGAGCTCGCTGAAACTAAAATAGATAACATAAGTGGATTTATAAACAAATCAAAATGGTTTGATTAAATCAGACATCAGTGGTTCAACAAGTGGTGTACCAAAATAGCACTTTTGTGCTAATTGAGCCTGAAATTTTTGGTCTTCTCAGGCAGCACCTAAACCAACCAACCAACCTTGTAAGAATAAGTTTATTTATATTTTACTTATTTTTTGAAAGAAGATTAATTCCAACATTGTTATTAATTTTAGGGTTTTTGTTATTATCTTCAAAATCTTAGTTTAGTTTTCATTTAATCTTTTTTCTTTTTATATGGGATTTATAAAGAAAGAAGAAATATATTCCCCGCTTTGAAAATCGAAAATAAAGATTGGAGTGATATTTTCATTGCAGTGAACTTGTCAATTACACAAAGATTCTAAACGCAGTTAAGTATAAATACTCAACGCCAGAGACGTGGAAAAGTTAGTTGTTTAGTTTATGTGGTTGGCTCACAATTCAAATTACATTTCATATATATAAAAAAAAATCTCCAACCACATATGTTAGTAATGAAAGCCTAACAGGTTTTAGTGTTTTGCGACTTGCACTGACGTGCTCAATTCGCATGTAGATATTAAATCTATGGCAAGTTAAGGCTTACGCATGTTTGCGGCCCCCTTGCGTGGCTTCGCTCGGTTGCGAAGTTTTAATTCAGCTTTTAATTCGTTGATGCGCTTTATGTAGCGCTCTCGGTCCTCTGGTGTCGTCGCTACCGCCAGCAAATCTTGTTGCAGGCGCTTCTGTTGCAGTAGTTTTCTCACTTGTCCTCCACGTTTTGTCTTCTTTTTCTCTGCTGGTTTTCTTTCCTGCCGTGCCCGGTACTCAGCTATTGTGAGTGGGCGTGGTCCATCGTTTGGAAACACCTTCAGGTACTCCTGAATGGAAGGTGCTTCCCATTGCTCAATGGAAGCAGAATTAACGTTGTCGTCATTCATAAGGCTTAACTTGACGCGTTAAGCGGTGCCGGCGCTGGTCATCGCACAGGCTACGCATGTGTTGTTTCACTTTTAATTTGCCTTTTTGTTTGGTAGAATTTTCTTTATGTATTTTAAAGTGTTAATCAGAATACACACACATTTCAATATTTTTTAATTGTCGCACATTTTTGAGTATTGTTTGTATATTGTTGCACTTTTAATGTGTTTTTTAGTTGTCGCACATTTTTGCGTATTGTTTATATATTGTTGCACTTTTAATGTGTTTTTTATAATTCCATTACAGCTTCGTGAAACTTATCACGGTCGCCATGTAATAAGATAAAACTTGGTTGATTTCATATGGAGCGTCTGCTCCTTTTTGTGTCTTTATTCAGAATAGTCTTTATATCTTCACGTTGGGCTTTGCTAACCCGAAACATGCAATACTTATATCTATGTCTTATATTTATGTGTTAGTTTACTGGTGTATACATATGTATGCAGAGTGCATACATATGCTGTATATATCTTGACCACTTGAGCTGCAAAGTGCATGCTCAGCATTCCCACGCGCCGCGATCGGCTTATGTATAAGCGATAGATCGTATTTCTTGTGCGCTGGAATGTGTATGTGTGTAAGTGTGGTCTTTTGGGTATTTGTATATTTATTATCATTATGACAGAGTGTCACATTGTATGTAATTATTGTTATACCCTTTGATTTGAATTGCTGGCAGGGTAGGTATACTACAATGTTTTTAAATTAAAAAACCAAAACTAGCGTTTTCTTAAAAAACTGCACTAAGTCACAAAAAATATAAAATGTACCGCACCTTGTTTATAAAAAAGACTGCGTCTAAAATCCAAAAAAAATCCAATTTTCTTTTTGATAGGAAATGGCGAACTTCTCTGCTATCTCCAGCTCGAAGGACCAATAAAAAAATCGAGAACGCTCTTGTGGGGGGAGGCTTCCAAAAACGAAGATAATCCAAACTTGAGGAGAAAAAGCAGCTCGAAAAGTTATTGCTGGTTGCAATTGAAATACGAAAAAAAACGAAAGAAAGAAAAAACAACCAAAGATTTTTTGGGGCAGAAAAAAGTTGTTGATTTTATTAATATAAAAAATATTACCAAAAATATTAACAGCGTCCGTTGGCTCTGGGGTTATAAAATCGAGTGAGTAAAAGACGGCAAATTTACAAGAATGGTACCAACAACATCTTAACGACAGTTTTTTTTTTATATTACAATGATGCCATTTAAAATTGAACAAGAAGTACTAAAATTTAAGTTAAAAGCAGTTGGCTTAAACAGTGGTAATGCTGTTAACATCATGTGTAGAAAATAAAAAAAAATAGTTAATTAACTAATATGAAATAAATTTTAAATATATTAGTGGATAAAATGATAAAGTAATCGAATTAAATTCTGAAAAGTTCAGCAGCACTAATTAGTAAAAAGTGATAGCGAAAGAAGTTAACATACTCATATGTATGTATATATGTAGTTATTTAATTTTCAATGTCAAGTTCATGACTTATGCTATATAAGCAGTTTTTATCGAGCATAGAGTTTTTATTTCAAAAAAAATAATATAAAAAGTAACAGTTATAGTATACTTTTAGGGAGTAACTTAATTTATTTTAACAATGACTTATAAATGGTAGAAATTTAACACGATACGGTTAATATTAAGTAATACTTGAGTAAAGAGTACTGAAAAGTTAAAGTACTGGTGAAAAATAGTAAAAAGGGAAATTATGTATGATTATGAAATTTATGTAAAAAGGTGTGTCAAAGCACACCCAATGGGTTTAAATTTATTTAATTGCAGGTTGATATCTTTGACATTGAGATCTCTGAGAAGAAACCAATTAGACGCTTCCAAACACGAGAAATATTGGCGTCAACTATCTCAAGGAATGAAGCAGAAAACTTTAACTTAAGTCTAATATTATTAATTAAAAAAAAAAAAATTTTTGAAAACATACAGAGAAAAAATATATATAAAAAAATTAATGATATAACAGAAAAAAAATCGAAAAAATAACTAAAAAAATATTTGAAGTAAAAATAAAGAAAAGAGAAGAAAATAAACAAAAAATAGAGAAAAAAATTAAAAAAAAGAAAGATAATATAAAATAATAAAAAAAAAGATTTTAATTTAAAAAATATGAACAACAAATTAACAAAAAAAAGAACAATAGTTAAAAAAAATAAAAAAGAGAATAAAACATATTAAATTTAAAAAAAAAAATTAAAAGATATATAAAATTAAAAATATTTGCAGATAACTTTTTTTTTGATGATAAATAATTTTGAAATAATTTCAAGTCTTAACATTAATTATGAAATGTTTGTAAATTTCGTCGATGAGAAATTTAAAGAAAATGCAATTACAAAGGCCACACATACATATAAAAAAAAAGAGGGGGAAGGGTTAGGAACGTTAGGACTTTAGGTTAATAACGCTAGTTTTTGTTTAAAATGTTAGAATTTGTGTAAGCATTGAAATCGCATAAGAGTTTTGCATAAGCAGAATTTTAAAATTTTTATTGTGAAATGTTTATTGTGAGAATAGTGAGCAAGTAGTTTTCGGAGTAAAAGATTAACCATTTTTATTTTCATTCGATATCGTGAGTTTCGTAAAATTAAATCAGCTAATGGTTTAGGTAAATCTTTAATTGCTATATGATTTATATTTTGTTTGTATACTATAATACATATCGTATGTTATATTATATATGGGTATCCAGAAAACTTTATTTTAACTTATTTAGAACTATTTTTGAGTAAAAAGTAGAAGCCTTTAGTCCGGTCCCAGCTTGTGAATCGACGTTGGACGACTACGGAGGAAAACTTCCAATGAGAACCAAGACGACTACCCAAGAACGAGCAAACAATTACGAAGATCAACTGTACGACGTTAAATACAAATACAACAACACTGCGAAGATAATACGCAATAAACAACATCACATACTCATTCCACTGATGTCACTTAACTACTAATGATCGGTTGTCGAATGAACTATATTGCCACCCAATTCGCACTTTCAAGCATGAAGATGAATCAGAGTGTTCTTACCAATACGCACGATAGCAGCAGAATATCCGACCAGAAGTAACACACGTACCGTTAATATACGTATTTATGGGGCGTTTCATCGAGAATATACGACTTCAATATCTAAGTTACACTGATACCTACGGTTGTGTCGCCACAGTAAGAGTCCTCGGGCAGACACCAAAGCACTACGGTTGTTCACATTAGCCTTCATCAACCTGTGCAAGAGAACGATACTACGTCCGACGGTTGATAACGTTAATCATCAACAACCAGTACAAGAGCAAGATTTACTACTGATGTCTACTAGAAGAAGAGTTCCATCTTATTACTGTTCATTACCAATTTGAGAGGTCATGATTCCGCAATATTTACCACTGATGTCTACAAGAAGAAGAGTTCCATTTGATCACCAATTTGAGAGGTCATGGTTCAGCATTGGGTCACAGCATTGACGGAAGAAAAACTATAGTTGCAACATGGCAATGAGTTAATCCACTGGCTTTAACACTAAACGATGCTAAGCGGTTAGTGTCATATTTATTTACGTTTGCGAAAGATGCCATCGCACAAGAATACTTGTTCCGAGATGATCACCCGATAATATCACCATCACCACAGAAGAGAAGAAAAACGCCGATGATTGCCAATTTTAAATAAATATTATTACTATATATGTACGAAAGAGAAAGATTTTAAGAGTAAATATTTATTGTAACAAATTTAAATTTTCATATTTTAATATTGATATTTTTGTTTTGCAATAAGGTTATGTAAATGTATTTTTGATTTGTAAAGTATTTAAATGTAACCTATCCAAACCACTATTTGTAGAGAAAAAAATCTAGAAAGAGACTAGTTGGAAATCATTTCAAGATTTCTTTTAGGAATGTTGAATATTGGCTTATTCGCATGAAGCGGATTATAATTATTGTCAAATACGATGAACTCAAAAAATTGCAAGCAATGGGGAAATAGCAATTTTTTGTAAACAAATAAATCGTAACCGACTTATGAATACAATCAGATAAATATGCATAAGTAAATATGAAGAATTAGGTCAACCAGTGCAGAAGCCGCGATCGATTCTGGGTCAAGCTTTTGGTTTTTATTGGCCTAGGTAAGGAGCGGGTTACGAAGAGTAAAACGTAACCGCTGGGCGTTGCCAAAGATAAGTAGGTGTCTTTAGATTTTGATTTGGATAGGAATCAGAGTCTTCAGTGGTTCATTAAGAGATTAAGTCGATCAAGTTCGTTTAAGTAGTAAAGTTTAATTTGCAAATAGTAAATAAAGTAAAGATTTTAAAATAAAAAAGGTTTCATTAAATTTTTAATTCGCGTGTGAAAAGTTTATCACCTAAGTTTATCGGGTGTCCGCACCTTAAGTTAGAACAGTAGGGCGTAATCCAAAACAACTACTCAAATCCTACAGACCTATTAGCCTCAGCTGATCTTTCCTAAAGACGTTGGAAAAGATTTTGGATCAACATATTAACGAAAATAACCTCTTTATTTTCTATTATACAGGCTGCAATTTGCCTATCAATGCGGCAAATCTACTGAGTCTGCAATACAAGGCCTGACAACAATCATTGAAAAGGCTCTTGAATCCAAACAAATAGCTCTATGCGCATTTATTGACATATCAGGAGCTTTTGATAACACTTCGAATGAGACAATAAGCTATGCCCTTGTTTAAAAAGGAGTATCTTCAATCATTGTTAAATGGATATTAGCAAAGCTAAAATCTCGGTCTATTAGTGTAGAGCTTGGAGGAGAACTGAGATCTATCACAGCTACAAGGGGTTGCCCGCAAGGAGGTGTACTCTCACCACTTCTGTTTACGTTAGTTATAGATGAAATCCTTCACAAGCTTAATAGTCTAGGTTTTCACACAAAAGGCTACGCAGATGACCTAGTAGTGTTTATAGCAGGCTGGCATGAGCAGACCATTTCGGACCGCATACAACAAGCCTTACAAATAATTAATAAATGGTGTGTAGAAAAATTGCTCTCCATCAACCCGACTAAAACTACACTAATGTCGTTTACCAGGAAAATGAACATTAATCTTACATGTCCGGTCCTTAACGGCACCACAATCTAATTCTCCAAAGAAGCAAATTATCTAGAAGTAATCCTTGATAAAACGCTAACTTGGAACCATCATCTTGAGAAAATTACAAAAAGGCAACTAGGACATTCTTTGCCTGTACAAAACTTTTTGGTAAAACTTGGGGTCTAAATCCCAGAATGATCTACTGGACATTCACCACGGTCATCAGATCAATAGTCACTTATGCATCTCTTGCATGGTGGACTAAGGTCAAACAAAGAAAGGCAGTAGACATACTGAGCAAACTGCATCGCTTTGTTTGCGTCAGTATCTCAGGTGCTATGAAAACCTATCCATCTGACGCATTGGGGGTGTCTTTAAACATCCCTCCACTTCCTATCCTAATAGAAAAGGAAGCCAGTCGTGGCACCTTAAGAGTAGAGAGTATCGCCGAACTAAAAAGCTGATATTTTAAGGGACACTTAAAGATTTTAGAAAATTTTCAACAAAGTCCCTTGTTATAGATAGTTGATACTTTATCCTCAAAACCAATTTTCCTCAAATATTTTAAAATCATTATTAATGATCGTGAAATCTGGTGAACAAATTCAATCAATTTCTAACCAGGTTTTCTAATATGGTTCATAGACGGATTAAAACTTGAAAATGGTAGAACAGTGGCGGGAGTATTTGGCCCGAAATTCAAAAAAGGCAATCCCAATCGGTGTATACCTAACAATTTTCCAAGCAGAAATTCATGCTATTGAAATCTGTGCGAGGGAGTGCCTTCGTAGAAAAATGAGAGGAGCACATATATACATTCTCTCTGATAGTCAAGCGCCTTTAAAAGCCCTACAAGCAACCAAATTCACCTCAAAAATGGCATATGACTGCCCACATCTGTTAAATATGCTGGGTAACTTCAACACTGTAGTATTATTATGGATACCGGGACATGAAGGTCATGAGGGAAACGAAAAAGCTGACTACTTAGCAAAACAAGGAGCAAACATGCCTTTTATTGGTCCTGAACCCTTCTGTGCTCTTTCAAAAAGCCACTCTAATGAAGCTATCAGGAAACTAGAGGAAAATAAATTTGCAAATCACTGGCTCAATAGCATAAATCAACGGGAAGCAAAACGATTCCTCATCCCATTAAAAGGAATATCTAGAAAGTTACTTCTCTTAGTAGAGAGGACTTACGCATTTTAGCAGGTTAGGTAGGGTAGGTAGAGTGGCTGTGAGACGACACACCTAGGCCTATTGAAGGCCCATTGTGATACCACCGGAACTAAAATAGCACCTTACTCTTCCTCTGGGTCTTTCTTAAACCAGCCTGTGGCCTTAATATAACAAACTACTTTTGTCAGTTTGATATCTGCAACTTCCATGATGTTGTCTAAAAAGTAGAGTCCAAGAAATTGAAACCTTCTTCTACTCAGAGCCATGCACCTGCATAGAAGATGTTCGACATTCTCTTCCTGATCTGCGTCTTGACAACTCCTGCAATAGTCGTAAAAAGGTGCCCCCATTCTGTTGGCATGTCTCCCTAAGATACAGTGTCCAGTTAGAACCCCAATTAAAATTCTAATGTCTGTCCTACTGAACTTTAGTAGAAGAGTTGTGCGACCCATATTCAATTCTGGCCACGTTTGTCTACTAGTTACGCAGGTTGTGTATTGTCTCCAGCCAGTATTGGCGGTATCAATGATATATTTATTTATTAACAGTTTACATGTTGCTATTGGCATATGTATATTTTCTTTATCAGGACAGATTGATAGCGTAGTACCCAGTCAAGCTAACTGATCTGCTGATCTGACAATTTCCTTCAATGTTTCTATGACCTGGTACCCAGATCAGATTTATCGTAAAGTATGGTGTAAGCACATCTAAAAGTTCGTGACAGTCTTTCACTGTCTTAGATGTGTGTCTGAATGCTTTTAATGCCCTCAGAGCCCTCTGACTGTCAGAGTAGATTAAAATTTCTTTGGAGATAAAAACGCTCTTACCTAGTGTAAGTAAACTTTCTTTAATGGTCAAAATTTTTGCTTGGAAAACACTGCAATGATCAGGTAAGCGGAAGGAGATGCTTGTGCCTAACTCTTCCGAGTAGACACCTCCTCCCACTTTGTCGTTGAGTTTAGAACCGTCAGTATAAATACTGACACCTTTATTACAATTTATTTTACCATTGTCCCAATCTTCTTTTGAAGGAATGATCGATATTGAGGATATTATTGAAAGCGCCTTCAATATCTAGGAAGGCTACAAATGTATATTCTGTCTCCTCAATTGAATTCTCAATTACTGAAACAAGATAGTTTAAAGTTGTCTCTGTTGATTTCCCTTTACTGCATGCATGTTGCGATTTTGCAAATTGCGATGTAGGTATGTAATTTCTGATAAATACTGATATCTACTAACCGTTCTAACGTTGTTAATAGAAAAGATGATAAGCTGATTGGCCTAAAGTCTTTAGGACTTGTATGTGAGTTTTTACCTGTCTTTGGAATAAAAACAACCTTGACTTCTCTCCATAGAGAGGAAAAATAATTTAATTTTAGTTCACTTCTGAAGATGGTTAATAACCAGCTCGCTATGTGACCTAATGATTGTTGAAGTTGCGCTAGGAAGATACCATCTGGTCCCGGCGACTTATATGGCTTGAAACTATCTACAGATATCTGACTCTATAAAGGTATCTAAGTTACGAACAGATTCCATGGCTCTGTCTCTTTGTTATCTGAGCTCCCCGGAAAGTGTGTATCTAACAATAAATTCAGTGATTCTTCACTACATGTTGTCCAGGTGTTATCTGATTTCTTAAGATAACCAATGGTTTGTGCGGATTCAGCTAAAATCTACCTAAGACGAAACGCTTTAACAGTATTCTCGATATCATCACAAAAAGATCTCCATGAAGATCTCTTTGCTTTTCTCAAATATTTTATGTAGACTTTCAATTTATCATAATAAAAATCCCATTCGGTTTCTTCACAAGAGTACTTTGCTTTGTTAAATTGATTTCTGCAATCCTTCCTTAACTGATTAAGCTCAGGTGACCACCATTGTGGCTTACTTTTCCCCTCATGCATAATTAGCGGGCAATATTGTCTAAGTCCTTTACATTATCAGGATTGCAATAGGGATTCTTAGGAAGCCTCTTCTTCAGCTCGTGTGCGTACACTTGCCAGTCTGTTTTCCTAAAATTCCTATTTAAGCTGGGGCGAGGAATTTCCTCTACTATTGTACATTCGATGTAACGGTGATCCGAAAACGAGTGCTCATTCAGCACCCTCCATCGAATCACTTTGTCTATTAGAAAGTCTGAGACTAGAGTAATGTCAAGTACCTCTTGACGATTTCTTATTATGAATGTGGGTTCATTTCCACGATTACATAACAACAACTTTATGTTTAAAATATAATTTAAGAGTAACTCACACCGTATGTTGATGTCTGAGCTACCCCAAATGGTATGATGTGCATTCGCGTCGCCTCCCAGTATACATCTGCATTTCGATACCAGCTGTTTCAGCAGCTGCGATGGTATAGGGTCATCGTACGCAAGATAGAACGAGGTTAGCCGGTAACTGCTTCCGCCTGTTTCCCAGCTAATTGTGGTTATATCTTCATTACTGTAATGATGTAATAAGAAAATATTAAGTTAAATTTTGGACATTATACATGCCCTTATTTTACCTTCGCTGCAGATAACTTATAAGTCGGAGTCCTCAGTCCGCATATTTTCCCTCCATTAACCCATGGCTCCTGAATGAGGAAAAAATCAGGCTGGTCTACTGCCATGAGGTTAAGAAGGGCAGCCGAAGCAACTTTACTATGGTGAAGGTTTATCTGTAGGAGGCGCATGGTGTCATCTGCGTCATCCTCTCCCTATTCCTCCTTCTCCGATAGTAACTTGATGAGTCCAGCTGTCGCATCTGATCCAGAGGAAATATGCCATCGGACTCATGATAGTCGCTTTCAGCTTCGTCCTCTGACGCTAGATTGATATAAGATGATAAGGTATCATCTAAAAAAGTTACGCTTTTCTGATACTGACGTCTGTCGTTTCTGTGAAATAGACACTAAAAGTTCAGAGCATGTGTTCTGCGAGTGTCCTGCACTCGGCAGACAAAGATTTTGTCACTTCGATGACACTGTTGTAAATCCAAATACACTTTGGAACAAAAATCCCCAATAAGTGCTAAAATTTATTAAAAGCCTATGGGTTTAAAATATAGGCCATGCACAATATTATGTTGTTATTTATGGAGTTTAAATTTGTAATATTATTGCTAGGAATTATAATTTAATTAACATCTAAACTACTAATAATATTTGTAAGGTCATGAGGCATCTCATTGTGTGAGGTAGCTTTGGGTTTTTCGGCAAAGAGTTGTTTTGACTTTCCTGACTTTTAGTTATAAAACTTTCTTTTACACTTTCCTGAATGCGTTTATCTATTTCATGTCCTTGCTCTATGAGTACATTTATTAGCTATGTTATTTCAATTTGTTTGCTTTTATTATTAGGTGTACAAATAAGTTTCCGCCGTTTTGAAAAAGATGGCGTGGCACGAGGTTTACGTTGGAATTCGCAGATGGTAACCTACTTGAAAATTAGTTTGTTTATTCCAGAACAACATAACCTTATCATGTTATTAAGTTCGCATTAGCATCATATATTTTTCTTCATCTAAAAATGTCTCAATTTGAGCCAACTAAGTGTCATATGCGGGAACTTTTAATTTATTTTTTTAATTTAAAAAAATCTGCTGCTGAGTCGCATCGATTGCTCGTAGAAGCATATAATGAGGATGCTTTGAGTGAGAGAACATGTCGTGAGTGGTTTCAAAAATTTAAAAAAGGTGATTTTGACATAAAAGACAAAGATCCAGTGGAAGGCCGAAAATTTACGAGGATGCAGATTTGGAGAAATTATTGGGTGAAGATTCGTCCCAAACACAAAAGGAACTTGCACTTAGTTTAGAAGTCACTCAGCAAGCAGTCTCACATCGTTTAAAATCGTTTAAATATTATTTTATTAACAAAAAAAAGCGGAAACTTATTTGTAAACCTAATACATATATATTATATATATATATATATTGTAATGGACAGATTTTTATGTTGCATGGCGTTAACCAGAAAGCTCATCACTAGCCACATCTTATTCAAATACACGCAAGTCATAGCGACTCCAGCAGTTCCAAGGCATTTGGCTGCTCACTCTAACATCTAAAGTAAAAGCAGTAGGTAGCAAAGCGTCCCGTTAACTTCTAGTTCTTTTGATATCGCAAGTTTTTTTTTATGCCTACGTAATGGATTCGGTGCGAGCATTCGCGACTTTAAATATTTTTTTTATTGGTTACTGCTCTAGCACATAAGCAAGCGATTATATTTAAAAACAAATCATTTGAACATATCGTAATGATACGTGAAATTAATTACAGATTTTTACGTCCCAGTCCGTCGGTCCGTCCGATTTAAATTAAATTAAATAAATAAGTAAAATTCTACTATATTATAAGGATAAAATAATTATTTTAGCTAACAAAAGTTATGCATAGTATAGGGCATGCGAGAATGCCTTAGACCGACGCAAGCATAATTTGCAATGTCAACTGGAAGGATCCCGTTTATATTGGCAAAAGATTTCAGTGCATCGAGTCTAAAAGCAAAAGGTTTCTCTGCCATTTGATTTTGACATCGGAAGCAAGCAGTACGCGAAAAAAAGATAACGCAAGTAAAGCGGAAAGAAAATTAAGAAATCGGAAAAAATATAGTGTTTCGAAAAATATGAGAAAAGCAATATATTCCTGCAACACCTAATTATTCACTGGTATTTGGAGAATTTTAGAGGCGTGTACGCGGTAAATCGGTGCACAAATTTATACCACGCTCTGCACGCGCTAATCCGCGGCGAGAGGCGCTATTTTTCGATTGGGCGATTAAAAGCAACACGAGTCGTTCGGAAACGTCCTCCTACGCGGAGCTTAAAAATTCTGTCGAGATCGTATAGCTTGAGTGTCCGCAACGTCCTACAGGTGGTCATTTTAAGCTCGTAGTCAACACATTACATGCCACGTTATTACTCGCTCAAGTAACGAAAAATACAAATCTTCCGGAGAACCGCTATTTAGGAGGTGCGCCGCCCGCAACGTGCTCATCCGGTAGCAGCGCTACAACGTCAATCGTGCTGCTGCGAAGCAACATCATCGCCTGGCAACGTATTTTTCTTCAGAGTGCGACTCTCGGATGAGCACGTTGCTGGCGGCGCACCTCCTAAATAGCGGTTCTCCGGAAGATATGTATTTTTCGCAATTTCTGTTGTCCGGAAAAAATTATAAAAACAAGCGGTTGACGCGCATCGCGGCGTCCAAAAACAGCGACCAAGCCACGTGTCCGTCCGTCCTCGTGCGAGACCCCGAACCTTCCGGTTCCGGTCAGCAACAACTTCAGTATACTCCTTATTCCGGTGTAGCAACCACAAAAATTTAGCATTCAGACGTTCTAAATAGGCTAAGTTTTTTTTTGTCCTAGAATAAGGATTAGCAAAAGATCTAACTCAAAATGTAGTTAATTTTCGTTTCGGCCTTAACGTAAATTTTTTGATATTACTTTTGTTTTAGTGTTTCAAAGAAGTTTAGATGCTAAAACCAACGTAATTCAAATTTAATTCTTTTATATTCAAAATTCTAATTTTGCTCATATATAAGTAGGTAATAATTTAAGTAATTTTTTTTGGTTAATATCGATTGAGACTGCGAATATAAATTCTAGCTATTAATACAATTTTTATAGCTCATTTTTGATTCACCGTCCCAATCGAAATAATTATGAGTATTCTTTAAAATCGACTTAAAACTAGTTAAGTGATTTTGACTAAATCGGCAGCTATCATGTGTTTCGTTTAACTCGTTTTTTTTATACGCATGATATGCTGACTGATATATAATCTAAGAAATAATGTTTAAGCAATTTAGTATTTTTTTTTAAAATTTATTAAATTAAAATTGTAATTTAAATCATAAAATTTTATTAGAATTTTAGTTAAATACGACAAAATCAATTTTATTTAACAAAATTGTGTACATAACTTAGTTATAACAACTAAAATTGATCTAAGTATTTAAACTATGTAAAATACGAAATACGAAGAAAAGGAACCAAAACAAAAGATTAGAATACTGATTTTTTTTTTCCACAAATTTCATTAAGTCCATATCCACAAATTAACCCCTTATTAAGCTCAAAAGCAAAAACAACAACATGTTACAACAACATCACAACATCGTCGCTGGGCCCAACAACGAAACCGTGCATGGAAAACATATGTAAGTGGCTATGCTCTATTTTAATATTTTACATTATTTAACATATTACAAGCAAACATTTTGCGAAACTTAATTATATTTGTGGCAAATTTAACATTAAGAAAGAAGTAAAAGCATAACAAATAGAACTATACTTAAAACTAGTCAACAAAGACAAAACAGAAAAAAAAAGAAAGAAAGACATAAACATAAAAAAAAAATTCTTTTGGTATATGTTCCGATTCCAAGTGTTCCAGATCATAATGAGCGTACTCTCGCGTTAATATAATTTTTTTTCTTGAGTGAGTTACGGTTAGAATCTCTCTCTCACTCTCAAATTTCGTTTCCGGTTTTATTAAAGATAAAACAATGTTGCCAACTTAACTTAAAGTTATAATTAAATTGTAAGAAATCATTTATACCTTAACTAGTATAAGTAAATTTTGTCGTAAATTATATTTGAATTTACTACTACGCGTTCCACAAAAATCTTTTGGCGTGTTTTAAATCATTACTAAAAGCAATACGAACCTGTATAGAAGTAATATTTATAGCTATTAAGATTTTTATTTATTCTTAATGGATTTCTAATTTTTATATACATTTAAATAAAAGTAAAATGAATTACTTAACAAAAAAAAAAAAAAAATCATGCGTTAATTTTCAGTAATATGAAATAAGTTTGTAGTCATTAAGGTTCAGTGTGGGATGCGGAAAATAATGTGGGTTTAGCAAGAACAAACAACATGTTGGGGCAATTTAGAATATGTCAACAAATTGCCAAAGGTAGGGCGGGTACAGACGACATGGAGTGCCAATACCATCCAGGTACCTCCAACAAATAGGCGTAGCAGCTAATGGGTTAAATTCTAATTCTTCTTATTTAGTTTCAGTTCTAAATTTCAGTAGTTTTCTTTTTGGGTTTTGTTTGCGAATCTCCCTCTAAAAGTGCACATATTAATGTTGTAGTGTCGTGGCGTTTAGGAGTCGGAAAGATCCCCGACATTCCGACGAGCTAGAATAGAGCACCGCTAGGTGTGCACGCCCTCCGACTTCCTAATTCGCCTTAGCTGCAGTAGGCATCCGACTACTTGCACGTCGCAAGAAAGCACATTACACATTTGGCGCCCAACGTGGGGCGTGGCAGCTTATTGTCACGTCACACCTTATTAAATTTTTTTTTTTTGTATGATACCATCAAAAATTCACTTGTGTCATTTGTGAGAAGTTCAAAACATTTACAAATCTGTTTTAATTAAAATAAAATTTCTCAATTTCGGTTTTCTAATTTAACGCGCTTACTCTGGATCTACGATTTTATAATTCGAGCATTGCTACGGATTAGTCGTCCGAGATAAGATAGTTTTATAGACACCAGTAAACTTAATATTTTAATTATTTACAACTTCCTTAGCTGGCTATTTCATATGGGTAGTTATTCAATATATATTTTTTTGTTTTTGTATAGTATTTCATTAATTTCTTTTGAAATCTCGATTTAGCAAATCGATCATTGATGCGGTTTATTCGACGAAAGAGAAGAGTGGAATTACTTAATTAACATTGAGTTAACGGTGAGGGAATTGATTGGAATTAATTGCTTTAGTAATTTTAGCAACTACCATCAAGTTCCTTACGAATTATTAGCAATACAAGTTTTAATTTATAAATCAAATTAGTATCAATAGCAGAATTAACCTATAGTGGATACCCTAAATTAGTTAACTTTATAGACTCACATTCCGCTAACGCTAGACGTGATGGAAAAGTCTCAAACTCTTTCAATTTCATATTGCAAACACAAATTCCAAAAAATATGCATAACTAACTTCTTAAAAGAAAATAACACTTGCCCGTTGTGTCGTCAACCCTGTGACGTCACAAAGCTATCTGACGTTCCTACTGAAACACAAGTGTCATTTTCAAATGATAACTTGTTTCTAATATCACCAACCGATCGCGAACCTTCTGGTTCAAACCAAAAGCATAATAAACGAGGCACTAATAATCGAGCTCGGAGTTTTAAAAATAATAGAGGTAGGCGTTCTCAGCAACCAGCCCCATCTCAAAATATCTTAGACTGGACTTATCGCGAAGCGAGTTTAGGCCCTTCTACACAAGTTTCAAATCAACAGGTTGGTCAAACTCAATCCCCTTTGTTAGATAGACATTCCTTATCACAAGAAATTAATATTGTTACGAAGGACAATGGCGGTTATACCCACGCGCAAGCAAGGGCCCGGAATTTCATAAACAGGGATGTTAATTTAGCTGTAAATGAATCAAATATTATTCATGCAAGATCTTCTGTAGGTCAAGATGAGGTAGTAGATATTGCAATCGAAGAACTCACCGATCGATTGCAAAATGAAGTTGAAGAGTCGGAGCTAGTTGAAGTGCTAATTCGTAACCTCAAGCCAGCCTTGCGACTCGAACTTTTACATTTAAACATTAAAACAATTGCGAAACTTCGCACCGAGGTTCGTAAGCATGAAAGCTTCTTTGCCGAGGTAAACACTCAAACTTTTAGACAAAAACCTCTATGGCAAAAAGCTCAAGTATCTGAAATTATCGGCGATGAAAGTGGCGATATCCCATATAATGAAGAAGTCGCTGCCATGAATTCTGTGCGTCAGCCATTGCTTTGCTGGAATTGTGACAAGGCAGGTCACAGATATGATGAATGTTTGGAGCAGAGAAAAATATTCTGCTACGGTTGCGGGCGAAAAGATACATTTAAACCGAAATGTACAATTTGTAATCCTTCGTTAAACCGGATGCGTGATGCGACCAACAACACCTCGTAAGCGCATCCCTCAAAATTAGAGAATATGAGAACGCAAACACCGCCTCTTCTTCTGATAAACGTTTAAATAATTTGTTTCCACCAGACTTACTAGTTTCCGATTTTATAAATACTGACTTTAAACCAAAGATTTTGATCAGGTCCACAGTTGAAAGGCGACCACAACTTATGCCTCTTATTCTATATCATCAGCGTCTGTACCATTATAATCAGACTCGAATGAAAATTTTTGGCGAAACGGCTAGCGTGCGCCATTTATATAAAACAAAGCCTAAATATTCCACTCGTAGATTGCGAAATTTCTGGAAAAACGTTGCAACCACTCGAAAAAAACTTCTGTCAGCAATTCTTACAAACACAGATAACCGATTATATACTGAAATTAATATTATGAATAAAAATTATCTCGCTTTACTGGATTCAGGTGCAACAATAAGTTGTATAGGCGGCGATGCTACGAGTGAAATTCTTTCAAATACTAAAATGAAAAAATGTTCTGGCGCGGTGAAGACCGCTGATGTCAGTTCTTGCCGAGTTGTAGGAAAAATATTTATTGATTTGACGTTTAAAAACATAACAAAAACTATTGAATTATTTATCATACCCAGCCTAAAACAAAATGTCTATCTGGGCATGAATTTCTGGCGAGAGTTCGGACTCGTTGATTTTCTTCTAAATCCACTGGCTACAATTGCGGAATTAGATGTTGGTAAGGAGGAAGACTTCTGTGAGGAACATAAAATTCACTCTTTATCTCCTGGGCAAGCAAAACGGTTAAATGAAGTTATCGAAATTTTTCCGTCCTTCGAAAAAGAAGGTTTGGGGCATACAAGTCTGTTAGAACATGTCATTGATATAGGTAGTGCGAAACCGGTGAAACAGAGACACTTTTCGGTCTCGCCCGCTATCGAAAAACTAATGTTTGCGGAGGTAGACCACATGTTAGCGTTAGGAGTGATTGAAGAGTCGTCAAGTCCGTGGAGTAGCAACTGTGTGCTTGTTCGGCGTAATAACAAAAATCGTCTTTGTTTGGATTCAAGGGAAGTAAATAAACACACAATCAAAGATGCTTACCCCCTCCCTCATATAGATGGGATTCATAGTCGCTTGCCTCTTGCACGGTTCATTTCTGGTTTGGACATGAAACACGCGTTTTGGCAAATTCCCCTAGAGGAAAAATCGCGACAAGTCACCGCATTCACCATACTAAATCGGCTCCTATACCAATACAAGGTCATGCCGTTTGGTCTGTGCAATGCACCACAAACGCTTGTTCGGCTTAAGGACCGGGTTTTACCAAACAACATTCGTGATCGTGTTTTCATTTACCTGGATGATTTACTCATACTTTCTGATGATTTTGACTCACACTTAGTTCTTTTACAAGAAGTGGCATTGCATCTGCGCAAAGCCAACTTAACTCTAAACATCGCCAAATCAAAGTTCTGCATGACAGAAATAAAATATTTAGGATTCATAATAGGTTATGGTGAGATAAAAACTGACTCCGGAAAAATAGCAGCAATCCAAGAGTTTCCCATTCCTAAATCAGTAAAACAGCTTCGTAGTTTCTTAGGCCTAGCTGGCTGGTACAGGCGTTTTATAGATAATTTCGCCACCGTTACTTTTCCAATGACGGAGCTGCTTAAAAAGGCTAAAACCTTTTTATGGAATCAGCCAGCTCAACTTGCGTTTGAAAATTTAAAACGCTTGCTGACGTCATCTCCCATTTTAATGACACCAAATTTTTCAAAACCTTTTCTATTGTTATGTGATGCGAGCTTAGTAGGGTTGGGGTGCGTGTTGGCGCAATGCAATGAAGATGGTGTAGAGTTACCTATTGCTTTTATGTCAACTAAGTTAGCAAAAACGCAACGAAACTATTTCGTGACGGAATTAGAATGCCTGGCAGTCATTCAAGGAATAAAGAAATTTCGGTCCTATATTGAAGGCCAAGACTTCACGGTGATCACCGATCACGCAAGTCTTCAATGGTTAATGAGGCAGAAAGACCTTTCAGGAAGGCTCGCTAGGTGGTCGCTTAAGCTCCAAAGTTTCACTTTTAATATAAAACACCGTCGCGGTGCCGAGAATGTTGTGGCCGACACTCTTTCTCGAAGCCCAGAAGAGATAAACGAGCTGGAAAATGTTGGCCCGATTGTTGATCTGACTTCAGAGCATTTTGACGGAGAAGAGTATACCACAGTTAAGGAAAAAGTTATGAAAAATCAGCTAAAACTACCAGATGTAAAGATTATGGATAAGTTTTTGTATAAGCACACAGAACATTTCGTTGGCGATGAGGAACAAGAATCAAGGGCATGGAAATTATGGATTCCCCAAGCACTGGTGCCCGATGTTTTGTTTCGAGCGCATAATCCCCCTTTATCTTCTCATGTTGGCTCAGGAAAAACTTTAGAAAAAATTAGACGGTACTTGTTCTGGCCAGGTATGGTGTCGCAGATAAGAGAATATATACGAATATGCGAAACGTGTCGATGCACAAAAAGTCCAAATTCTGTGTTGCGTCCACCTATGGGAAGACCAGTTATTTCCGATCGTCCTTTTCAAAAGCTATTTCTCGACATATTAGGCCCATACCCTCGATCAAAATCAGGTCAAATAGGTTTACTTATTGTCGTCGATCATATGACCAAATTTCATTTTCTTAAACCACTTAGGAAATTTACAGCACAGGCGATTTGCGATTATCTCGAAGATTACATTTTTTATACATTTGGCGTTCCAGAAATGGTATTAACGGACAACGGCGTCCAGTTTAAATCAGGCTTATTCGATTCATTTCTAACTCGTTTTGGCATTAAACACATGTGCACTGCCATATACTCCCCTCAAGCAAAATCGTCGGAAAGGGTAAATCGCTCAGTTATCGCAGCTATAAGAGCTTATATTGAGAAGGATCATTCATCTTGGGATGTCCATATAAATGAGATATTTTGCCTTTGCGTAGCACTACCCACCAAAGTACTGGGTTTGCACCATATTTTCTTCTATTCGGGCAAAACATGCTTTTACACGGAAAAGATTACGAACTTTTGCGAAAAGTTAATTTATTAACTGATGACACTTTAATTTCGCACTCCGATGCTATGAAATTGATCCGGGAAAAGGCCAAAGAAAATATGACAAAATCTTTTGAAAATAATGCAAAGAGATAAAACCTTCGTTCAAGACCTGTCAGTTTTAAAGTTGGTGAAGAAGTTTATGCGAGAAATTTTGTGGCAAGCAATATGATTAAGAAAATAAATGCAAAACTAGCGCCCACCTTCATTAGAGCAACAGTGAAACGAAAGGTTGGATCAGTCTATTATGAGTTGAGTAACGAAGGTGGTAAGATTTTAGGTGTCTACCACTCAAAAGACTTACAGGCAAAGCGATAATTGAAACAAGTCTCTTTCAGCTAATGTATCAGTAAAATTACACCTACATTACCTGATTTGTAATGGACAGATTTTTATGTTGCATGGCGTTAACCAGAAAGCTCATCACTAGCCACATCTTATTCAAATGCACGCAAGTCATAGCGACTCCAGCAGTTCCAAGGCATTTGGCTGCTCACTCTAACATCTAAAGTAAAAGCAGTAGGTAGCAAAGCGTCCCGTTAACTTCTAGTTCGTTTGATATCGCAAGTTTTTTTTTATGCCTACGTAATGGATTCGGTGCGAGCATTCGCGACTTTAAATTTTTTTTATTGGTTACTGCTCTAGCACATAAGCAAGCGATTATATTTAAAAACAAATCATTTGAACATATCGTAATGATACGTGAAATTAATTACAGATTTTTACGTCCCAGTCCGTCGGTCCGTCCGATTTAAATTAAATTAAATAAATAAGTAAAATTCTACTATATTATAAGGATAAAATAATTATTTTAGCTAACAAAAGTTATGCATAGTGTAGGGCATGCGAGAATGGCTTAGACCGACGCAAGCATAATTTGCAATGTCAACTGGAAGGATCCCGTTTATGTTGGCAAAAGATTTTAGTGCATCGAGTCTAAAAGCAAAAGGTTTCTCTGCCATTTGATTTTGACATCGGAAGCAAGCAGTACGCGAAAAAAAGATAACGCAAGTAAAGCGGAAAGAAAATTAAGAAATCGGAAAAAATATAGTGTTTCGAAAAATATGAGAAAAGCAATATATTCCTGCAACACCTAATTATTCACTGGTATTTGGAGAATTTTAGAGGCGTGTACGCGGTAAATCGGTGCACAAATTTATACCACGCTCTGCACGCGCTAATCCGCGGCGAGAGGCGCTATTTTTCGATTGGGCGATTAAAAGCAACACGAGTCGTTCGGAAACGTCCTCCTACGCGGAGCTTAAAAATTCTGTCGAGATCGTATAGCTTGAGTGTCCGCAACGTCCTACAGGTGGTCATTTTAAGCTCGTAGTCAACACATTACATGCCACGTTATTACTCGCTCAAGTAACGAAAAATACAAATCTTCCGGAGAACCGCTATTTAGGAGGTGCGCCGCCAGCAACGTGCTCATCCGGTAGCAGCGCTACAACGTCAATCGTGCTGCTGCGAAGCAACATCATCGCCTGGCAACGTATTTTTCTTCAGAGTCGCACTGTCCTGCAATTTCTGTTGTCCGGAAAAAATTATAAAAACAAGCGGTTGACGCGCATCGCGGCGTCCAAAAACAGCGACCAAGCCACGTGTCCGTCCGTCCTCGTGCGAGACCCCGAACCTTCCGGTTCCGGTCAGCAACAACTTCAGTATACTCCTTATTCCGGTGTAGCAACCACAAAAATTTAGCATTCAGACGTTCTAAATAGGCTAAGTTTTTTTTTGTCCTAGAATAAGGATTAGCAAAAGATCTAACTCAAAATGTAGTTAATTTTCGTTTCGGCCTTAACGTAAATTTTTTGATATTACTTTTGTTTTAGTGTTTCAAAGAAGTTTAGATGCTAAAACCAACGTAATTCAAATTTAATTCTTTTATATTCAAAATTCTAATTTTGCTCATATATAAGTAGGTAATAATTTAAGTAATTTTTTTTGGTTAATATCGATTGAGACTGCGAATATAAATTCTAGCTATTAATACAATTTTTATAGCTCATTTTTGATTCACCGTCCCAATCGAAATAATTATGAGTATTCTTTAAAATCGACTTAAAACTAGTTAAGTGATTTTGACTAAATCGGCAGCTATCATGTGTTTCGTTTAACTCGTTTTTTTTATACGCATGATATGCTGACTGATATATAATCTAAGAAATAATGTTTAAGCAATTTAGTATTTTTTTTTAAAATTTATTAAATTAAAATTGTAATTTAAATCATAAAATTTTATTAGAATTTTAGTTAAATACGACAAAATCAATTTTATATAACAAAATTGTGTACATAACTTAGTTATAACAACTAAAATTGATCTAAGTATTTAAACTATGTAAAATACGAAATACGAAGAAAAGGAACCAAAACAAAAGATTAGAATACTGATTTTTTTTTTCCACAAATTTCATTAAGTCCATATCCACAAATTAACCCCTTATTAAGCTCAAAAGCAAAAACAACAACATGTTACAACAACATCACAACATCGTCGCTGGGCCCAACAACGAAACCGTGCATGGAAAACATATGTAAGTGGCTATGCTCTATTTTAATATTTTACATTATTTAACATATTACAAGCAAACATTTTGCGAAACTTAATTATATTTGTGGCAAATTTAACATTAAGAAAGAAGTAAAAGCATAACAAATAGAACTATACTTAAAACTAGTCAACAAAGACAAAACAGAAAAAAAAAGAAAGAAAGACATAAACATAAAAAAAAAATTCTTTTGGTATATGTTCCGATTCCAAGTGTTCCAGATCATAATGAGCGTACTCTCGCGTTAATATAATTTTTTTTCTTGAGTGAGTTACGGTTAGAATCTCTCTCTCACTCTCAAATTTCGTTTCCGGTTTTATTAAAGATAAAACAATGTTGCCAACTTAACTTAAAGTTATAATTAAATTGTAAGAAATCATTTATACCTTAACTAGTATAAGTAAATTTTGTCGTAAATTATATTTGAATTTACTACTACGCGTTCCACAAAAATCTTTTGGCGTGTTTTAAATCATTACTAAAAGCAATACGAACCTGTATAGAAGTAATATTTATAGCTATTAAGATTTTTATTTATTCTTAATGGATTTCTAATTTTTATATACATTTAAATAAAAGTAAAATGAATTACTTAACAAAAAAAAAAAAAAAATCATGCGTTAATTTTCAGTAATATGAAATAAGTTTGTAGTCATTAAGGTTCAGTGTGGGATGCGGAAAATAATGTGGGTTTAGCAAGAACAAACAACATGTTGGGGCAATTTAGAATATGTCAACAAATTGCCAAAGGTAGGGCGGGTACAGACGACATGGAGTGCCAATACCATCCAGGTACCTCCAACAAATAGGCGTAGCAGCTAATGGGTTAAATTCTAATTCTTCTTATTTAGTTTCAGTTCTAAATTTCAGTAGTTTTCTTTTTGGGTTTTGTTTGCGAATCTCCCTCTAAAAGTGCACATATTAATGTTGTAGTGTCGTGGCGTTTAGGAGTCGGAAAGATCCCCGACATTCCGACGAGCTAGAATAGAGCACCGCTAGGTGTGCACGCCCTCCGACTTCCTAATTCGCCTTAGCTGCAGTAGGCATCCGACTACTTGCACGTCGCAAGAAAGCACATTACAATATATATATATATATATATATATATATATATATATATATATATATATATATATATATATATATATATATATATATATATATATATATATATATATATATATATATATATATATATATATAGTGTTGTTGTCTGATAACTATTGTGTGAAATACCAGTAGTTTATTAAAATAAGTTATACAACTATTGTGTGAAATACCAATAGTTTATTAAAATAAGTTATACAACTATTGTGTGAAATACCAATAGTTTATTAAAACAAGTTATACAACTATTGTGTGAAATACCAGTAGTTTATTAAAAGTAAGTTATACAACTATTGTGTGAAATACCAATAGTTTATTTAGAATACTTAATGCTATGTGAAATACTAGCATTCTTAATCAATTGTATACTTAGAATAATCATTAAGAGAATTCAATAAAATCTTGAATTTAAAATTTAAAACATAAAAATAAATATTTTTGTATTCAACCCTGACCAACCGTTGAGGATATCCAGGCTTAAAAACCCGGCCTAAACCGGGGTTCGTTACACACTCTTGGCTCGATGTGGCTGTTGTTGTTGTCTGCTGTTTGACAAATTGCTGATGCTGCTGTTCCGTAGTGGCTGCTTTTACTCTTGATGCTGCTGCTGTTGGTCCAACTAGTTCTCCTGCTGGTGTTGCTGCTCCTGCAAAGATCTTAACCAGATTAACACTTAAAATTAAGTTTATTCTCCAGCAAACCTAGCTGGCAAAACACTCACTTTCAAAACTTCACACAAATTTCCCGTTCTTACCGTTTGTTTTGGTTTCGGTTTCGTATGTGTGTGTGTGTGTTACGTAAGTTGGTCTGTTCGGTTTCTTGTTGTAACAACTCGTTACACAACAAAGGTACTCGACAACAACGAAAAATATAAATATTAAATCTAATTAAATTTAAATTCATTTATATTTATTTATAGTTCAGTTTCATTATTCTCTTAAACTAAAAACTTAAACTAGATGTGGGCATAAACGAGTCCACCGACTTGTGTCCCCACAATATATTGTAACGAACGAATATATTGTAACGAACAGCCGGAGTATAACTCGCGGCGTCCAGAGTCAATCTTTTCCGCAGAAAATTTTTTTTTAGTTTGATTGTGTTAGAAAAAAAAGGACGTGCGTGTGCGTAGGAAAATCGTACAAATAAATTATTTTATATTTTTTCGTTTTTTTATTGACTACTCAACTTACTTACGAAGTCTAGATAAGGAGCTTAGAAAATTAAACATCGCCCGCAACTCAATTCTCCATTTCTCCGTTAAGCCAAATCGATTGATGCCACTCCGGTAGACTTTTCGAGTCTCTATCCAGGTTCGCTTTAAATTATTATTTAAATAAATACACCTTCCTTTATAATATTAGTAAGGATAAGGATTAGTGTTTCGGTCAATGAGATCTTAATTCGTATATATATATATATATATATATATATATATATATATATATATATATATATATATATATTTTGCGCCACCTTGTATATATATATATATATATATATATATATATATATATATATATATATATATATATATATATATATATATATATATATATATATATATATATATATATATATATATATATATATATATATATATATATATATATATATATATATATATATATATATATATATATATATATATATATATATATATATATATATATATATATGTATATATATATAAGGTGGCGCAAAATAAGTCATCCGGCCTTCAGAATGTCGGTTGTGGCTCGTGCAGTGTGTGCTGTTGCTCCGTCCTGTTGGAACCACATGTCCACCAGTCCTAATTCGTCCAGTTCGGGCAGAAAAAACTCGGTCAACATTGCCCTATAGCGCGCACCGTCCACTGTTGTCGTTTGACCCGCGGCGTTCGGCCCGATGACAAATCCAGCGTGAACAGCGCACCACGCAGTCACTTTGAACGGGTGTAATGGTTTCTCGTGCATCACTCGCGGATTTTCGGTTCCCCAGTAGCGATAATTTTGCTTGTTCACGTACCCGCTGAGGTGAAAATGAGCCTCATCGCTCATTATGATTTTTGCCAACACCACAGACGAATTGTTACGCAAAAAAATAGACACAATTATTCCGCGTTCTTGGGGAGTGTATCGCTCCTTGGCTTATTCACTTGTATTCTGTATCTGTCTAGTCCACAAATGTCAAAACAGATTTGACATTGGCGACCATTTGCAAAAATGAGAGCATCTTCCAATAGGGTGATTTCTGTTGCGCCACCCTGTATATATATATATATATATATATATATATATATATATATATATATATATATATATATATATATATATATATATATATATATATATATATATATATATATATATATATATATATATATATATATATATATATATATATATATATATATATATATATATATATATATATATATATTCATTGTATAGAGGCAATAATCATGTTTTGATCTCTTAAAGCCTAGATGTACCAAAGTCAAATTGAATTTATCGTTCCAACAACGAGGGCTTTGCTTCAGCCAATATAATGATATGACTAGTTTTAAAACCATACCTGGACCAGTGTGCATGCCTTCCGGAACTTCCATTTAGATGTCTTCTTTTAACTCACCATGAAGAAAAGCAGTCTTGACATCAAGTTAGTAGAAGAAATAACCCTTTGACACACCAACCACAAGCACTGTACGTATAGTAGTTAATTTCGCAACAGCCGAATATGTTTCTTCATAGTCTAATCCATATTTCTGTAAAAAACCCTTTGCAACAAGTCGTGCTTTAAATCTTACTGGAATTCCATCAGCGTCGTTTTTTATTGTAAAAACCCACTTCGATTTAAATAATTTTATCTTTCCAGGATTTTATACAATCTTCCAGACATTATTGTGCTTCATAGATTCCAACTCACTCTCAACTGCAGCTAGCCATTTTACGCGGTCACTTGAAAACTCGATTTCAGAGAATTTTGCTGGAATTTCATTAATATTTGGAACTGAACTCGACTCGAATAATGACAAGTAGTAATCAGCCAAGCTGGTTGTCGGCCGGCGCAATCTTTCTCTTCGTCTCAGCACTCTTTCACTCTTTTCTAAGCTCCTTATCTAGACTTCGTAAGTAAGTTGAGTAGTCAATAAAAAAACGAAAAAATGTAAAATAATTTATTTGTACGATTTTCCTACGCACACGCACGTCCTTTTTTTTCTAACACAATCAAACTAAAAAAAAATTTTCTGCGGAAAAGATTGACTCTGGACGCCGCGAGTTATACTCCGGCTGTTCGTTACAATATATTCGTTCGTTACAATATATTGTGGGGACACAAGTCGGTGGACTCGTTTATGCCCACATCTAGTTTAAGTTTTTAGTTTAAGAGAATAATGAAACTGAACTATAAATAAAAATAAATGAATTTAAATTTAATTAGATTTAATATTTATATTTTTCGTTGTTGTCGAGTACCTTTGTTGTGTAACGAGTTGTTACAACAAGAAACCGAACAGACCAACTTACGTAACACACACACACACACATACGAAACCGAAACCAAAACAAACGGTAAGAACGGGAAATTTGTGTGAAGTTTTGAAAGTGAGTGTTTTGCCAGCTAGGTTTGCTGGAGAATAAACTTAATTTTAAGTGTTAATCTGGTTAAGATCTTTGCAGGAGCAGCAACACCAGCAGGAGAACTAGTTGGACCAACAGCAACAGCATCAATAGTAAAAGCAGCCACTACGGAACAGCAGCATCAGCAATTTGTCAAACAGCAGACAACAACAACAACAGCCACATCGAGCCAAGAGTGTGTAACGAACCCCGGTTTAGGCCGGGTTTTTAAGCCTGGATATCCTCAACGGTTGGTCAGGGTTGAATACAAAAATATTTATTTTTATGTTTTAAATTTTAAATTCAAGATTTTATTGAATTCTCTTAATGATTATTCTAAGTATACAATTGATTAAGAATGCTAGTATTTCACATAGCATTAAGTATTCTAAATAAACTATTGGTATTTCACACAATAGTTGTATAGCTTACTTTAAATAAACTACTGGTATTTCACACAATAGTTGTATAACTTGTTTTAATAAACTATTGGTATTTCACACAATAGTTGTATAACTTATTTTAATAAACTATTGGTATTTCACACAATAGTTGTATAACTTATTTTAATAAACTACTGGTATTTCACACAATAGTTTCTAACTACAAAGTATAAATAATTCTAAGTAAACTATTGGTATTTCACACAATAGTTTCTAACTACAAGTCCTCGATGTCACCACTGTAATGGCTCGCCGCTGACTGACTTTCTCCTATAAGTGCAGCGTCTTATATACAAGTCCTTCTGTGGCTTTGTTGTTGCGCGGACACCGTTGCTCTTTGCGGTTGCCATAGTGTTTGTTGTTGTTTGCGTCTTGACTTTGTTGTTGCTTGCTGTGAAACAAATCCTGTACTAAATAAATATATGTAGTTGTTATTCATTTAAATACATATTATTTATTAAATTCGTGTTTTACAATTCATGTTTTAAACTCAGTCTTAATTATAATTATATTTTAATGTGGGACCGAAATTGGCTAAATTTTGGATTCTCACAAGTGTTCGCAACAGAGGGCGTGCGCTCAGAGATTCTGAATTATTTAAATAACACGCTCCGAGAGTTTCGTTTGGCCACGCCAACTATTTCAGTTTTCAGTTATTTTTGGAGCTGGAGTTTAACAAATTGTGTTCTCAAAGTTCCACCAATCGTGGTGAGAAGAGTACGGTCTGTGTAAATTTCATCTATATATATAAAAATTAATTCTTCTTTCTTTCTTTCTTTCTTTCTTTCTTTCTTTCTTTCTTTCTTTCTTTCTATCTTTCTTTGTACCAAATAGGCGCCTAAAACATTCATCCGATTGTGATGAAAATTTGGGTTTAGGGCAAAAAAAAATTTGCCACGCCCACCTATTACGCCCACAATTTGTAAGTCTAATTTAAAATATTCGATTATTTCGCTAATATTGCTTCTAAAAATCTGAAAATTAGTATCTGAGTTTGTATAGACACTGTCGATAACTTCCCCAAAAATGGGGGAGGTTGGATCAATTTAACGCACACTTTCAAAAAAAAGGTGGATCATTTTTACGCCTACCACCATTTGCTCAGAAACTTGATGTGCTAAATAGAAAACATGTAACGAAATCCACCGGGAAGAATAACAGGAAATACAAAATTTGCCACGCCCACTTATTACGCCATCAATTTATTTAATTAAGTGAAAATATACGATGACATTGCTAATATTGCTCCTAAAAATTTGGGATTTTGTTTCTGAGTTTGTATACCGATAATTTCACCGCCGTAACTCAGAATCGCTACAACAGTGAGTACCGAGAAGTTCCGCTAACTAACGGGAGTACCGGGAAGTTACGTTACTAACGAAAGTACCGGGAAGTTCTGCTACCATTTTATTTAATTGGCATTGCAACGCATGCCGGGCATTCGCTAGTTTTTAATAAATTTAGTTTAATTATATCCATTTAAAGGATATAAAAATTACATAAAAAGGTTAATTATTTTGAGTTCTCATATTAGGGCTCTAGTTCCAAATTCATAAATTTCTGTAGCGCGAACCTTGGACACGGCGAGCGTCACCCCAGCCGAAGGTTTCTTACAATATACTTTGTCATACCTACCACGCCCCCTTCTGGGCGTTAAAAACGGAAGAACAAACTCAATATACCATTCGGTACGTGCACTTGCACTTGGCGAAGTATAAAAAAGAAAATTAGTCATGGTATTTAGATATAAGTGGCAAAATTGTTTGTTTTTATGTTTAAATTTAAGTTTTTTTTTTCTTGTTTAAAATATTTGAAAAGTTAATAATTTATATAATGACCTTTCTGTGGTTCGTAATTTTTCTGTCATTATGTTTAATTTACATTTATATAAAACTAGCTTAAATTACCCGGCGGTGCCCGGGTTCTTTTTTAATAGAATCAAGTCTTATTTGTTAATTAAGATTAATAAACTTTCCAGCCTAGCCCACCATTTTTGGAATTATATTTGTATGAATATTTGGTTAATTTGATAATTTTATACCAAATTTGTATGCAGAACTTCCCGTCACTCCACGTTGTGTGTTTGTAATTATTGTCACCATGTACCTATAAACTGAGTTTCGCAACTGTTAACCTCCCCGGTATTCGCATTTGTATGTAACTAAAGTTGTAATAGCACTTTCCGGTCAGATTTTGTTACTAAGAACCAAATTTCTTCATAGTAGTACAGCACGTTCCTGAGCTATGTCGGTGGGTGTTAAATTGACCCCAATTTTGCTGAGATGGTAGATATAGTTCCCAAACACCTTCACAGTAAAGTTAATCATCGTACAGTATCACGTTTCTAACTGCAACGGTGAGCGTTCAATTGACCCGATTTAGTCACCATACACCTTTATACAATCGTTTATCTTCGTAGAGCATCGCGTTCCTGATATATAGCGGTGGGAGTTAAATTGATCCCACGACGTCCACTTTTTTTGAGATGGTAGATTTCATCATCATACACTTCTATATCAAATTTTATCATAAAACATCATAAAGTTCATGAAATATCGCGGTGGGCGTTAAATTAATCCCACCACGCCCACTTATTGTGAGATGGTGGATTTTGTCACCATACACCTACATACCAAGTTTTGTCATTGTAGACCATCGCGTTCCGAAGTTACGGCAGTGGGCGTTAAATTGATCCAACCACGCCCATTTTTGGGAAAGTTATCGACAGTGCCAATACAAACTCAGATACCAAATTTCAGATATTAGCCACTTACAAATTGTGGGCGTGATAGGTGGGCGTGGCAAATGTTTCTTTGCCCTAAACCCAAATTTTCATCACAATCGGATGAATGGTTTAGGCGCCTATTTGGTACAAAGAAAGATAGAAAGAAAGAAAGAAAGAAAGAAAGAAAGAAAGAAAGAAAGAAAGAAAGAAAGAAAGAAAGAAAGAAAGAAGAATTAATTTTTATATATATAGATGAAATTTACACAGACCGTACTCTTCTCACCACGATTGGTGGAACTTTGAGAACACAATTTGTTAAACTCCAGCTCCAAAAATAACTGAAAACTGAAATAGTTGGCGTGGCCAAACGAAACTCTCGGAGCGTGTTATTTAAATAGTTCAGAATCTCTGAGCGCACGCCCTCTGTTGCGAACACTTGTGAGAATCCGAAATTTAGCCAATTTCGGTCCCACATTAAAATATAATTATAATTAAGACTGAGTTTAAAACATGAATTGTAAAACACGAATTTAATAAATAATATGTATTTAAATGAATAACAACTACATATATTTATTTAGTACAGGATTTGTTTCACAGCAAGCAACAACAAAGTCAAGACGTAAACAACAACAAACACTATGGTATCCCGCAAGCAACAACAGACAGCAAGCAACCGCAAAGAGCAACGGTGTCCGCGCAACAACAAAGCCACAGAAGGACTTGTATATAAGACGCTGCACTTATAGGAGAAAGTCAGTCAGCGGCGAGCCATTACAGTGGTGACATCGAGGACTTGTAGTTAGAAACTATTGTGTGAAATACCAATAGTTTACTTAGAATTATTTATACTTTGTAGTTAGAAACTATTGTGTGAAATACCAGTAGTTTATTAAAATAAGTTATACAACTATTGTGTGAAATACCAATAGTTTATTAAAATAAGTTATACAACTATTGTGTGAAATACCAATAGTTTATTAAAACAAGTTATACAACTATTGTGTAAAATACCAGTAGTTTATTAAAAGTAAGTTATACAACTATTGTGTGAAATACCAATAGTTTATTTAGAATACTTAATGCTATGTGAAATACTAGCATTCTTAATCAATTGTATACTTAGAATAATCATTAAGAGAATTCAATAAAATCTTGAATTTAAAATTTAAAACATAAAAATAAATATTTTTGTATTCAACCCTGACCAACCGTTGAGGATATCCAGGCTTAAAAACCCGGCCTAAACCGGGGTTCGTTACACACTCTTGGCTCGATGTGGCTGTTGTTGTTGTTGTCTGCTGTTTGACAAATTGCTGATGCTGCTGTTCCGTAGTGGCTGCTTTTACTCTTGATGCTGTTGCTGTTGGTCCAACTAGTTCTCCTGCTGGTGTTGCTGCTCCTGCAAAGATCTTAACCAGATTAACACTTAAAATTAAGTTTATTCTCCAGCAAACCTAGCTGGCAAAACACTCACTTTCAAAACTTCACACAAATTTCCCGTTCTTACCGTTTGTTTTGGTTTCGGTTTCGTATGTGTGTGTGTGTGTGTTACGTAAGTTGGTCTGTTCGGTTTCTTGTTGTAACAACTCGTTACACAACAAAGGTACTCGACAACAACGAAAAATATAAATATTAAATCTAATTAAATTTAAATTCATTTATATTTATTTATAGTTCAGTTTCATTATTCTCTTAAACTAAAAACTTAAACTAGATGTGGGCATAAACGAGTCCACCGACTTGTGTCCCAACAATATATTGTAACGAACGAATATATTGTAACGAACAGCCGGAGTATAACTCGCGGCGTCCAGAGTCAATCTTTTTATTTTGATTGTGTTAGAAAAAAAAGGACGTGCGTGTGCGTAGGAAAATCGTACAAATAAATTATTTTACATTTTTTCGTTTTTTTATTGACTACTCAACTTACTTACGAAGTCTAGATAAGGAGCTAGGAAAATCGTGGCACAGACTCGCCCGCAACCCAATTCTCCCTTTCTCCGTTAAGCCAAATCGATTGATGCCACTCCGGTAGACTTTTTGAGTCTCTATCCAGGTTCGCTTTAAATTATTATTTACTACCTAATATTACATTACTTATTTATTATACTTAATTTTTTACAACATCATAAACTAAAAGAAAATTCAAAATTATTCATTTATTTAATTAAATTAATTATATACGCTATTAAAAGCGCAGCAACAAAACAATAATAATATATTTAAAAAAAAAAATAACATATTGATAGTTCGCCCACCATTAAGTATGGGACCAAACGAGACTCCATTGGTTCCTCACAATATATAAATGATCAGCGTCGGATTCTGAGTCGATTTACCGATGTCCGTCCGTATTTAACACTTTGGTAGGAACACAAAACCTCTAACCAAAAATGGACGTGATCCGATAAGAACAACACCCACTTATAATAAAGCACTTATATGCACATTTTTTTGTTTTACCGAAATGGTGGACGGTATATGAGCTTCGGCTAAGCTGAAGATAGTTCTCTTTCTAGTTTCTATCTCTTATTTTACAGGACTTTATTTTTTTCTATCTATTTTGGATGAAACACAGATGATTCTTTTGGAGGAAAATAATTTTGAAATTTAAATTATATATAAAAAACATTAAAGAGATATTTGTCATTTTCAAATGGCGTTTCGAATGCGCCGTCATATATGTTCGGCGGCTTGCAGCTATATTGTGATTTTTTTAACACAAAAAATATACGGGTTGGTGTCCCGGGAAAATTTGGGGTACTTTATGGACCACGGTTGCCACTCTAGCACAAAAAAACAAAACGTACAGCTGAACTTATTGGTTTTACATCATATGGGATTTTAATTAAAAAAATAAAATTCGTAAGTCAGTTAGACATATGCGCATGTGCCCAGGATAGTAATTAACTCAAATTTTGATTTACCTATACGTGTGTCTCCAGAGGTTCTCAATATCCTGGGGATAACCCCTTCATGCGCCTTTTACAAACATATATATAAAAAAAAATGAGACTTATCAGCTTGGTGGAATAAAAACAACAATTTTTAATTAACTCCTTATGTTTAATTCACAACAGCCTTGGGGATAATCACTGGACTTACTCCTCTGCACATCACAGTGAAGAGGACGGCAGCCAGCCTAGCCATATGGCTACCTAATCTAGCTCATCTTACGGGAGGCAAACAAACGGGTCACGCAAAGATTCTGGACATCTGGTTTTCCGTGTCTTGTGGTCTCTGATAGGATGAACAGAAAACTTTCGTTTTTCAGGCACTTTGAAGAGATGATTAGTGACCGCTCAGCGTGGAAAAACAATGAAATAATCCCTCAACAGGGCTCACAGGCATGGTATACTGATGGGTCCAAATTGGAAGATGGCAGTGCTGGAGGTGGAATTGTAGGGCCAAATTTCGATGGGAAAAATAGCTTCCATTTTTCAGGCGGAGGACCATGACTTAGAACTATGTGACAGAGAATGTCTACGTAGGGCCACCAGCGGTACCAAAATATGCATTCTCTCTGACAGCCAAGCAGCTCTAAATCACTTAAAAACTTTTCTTACCAATCAAAACTGGTATGGGCTTGTCTTAAACTGCTCAACACCCTAGCAGCAAGGAACTCGGTTACTCTTATATGGGTGCCGGGACATGAAGAGCATGAGGGCAAAGAAATAGTGAACTCTTTTGCAAAGAAAGGTGCAGAAACTCCGTTCATAGGTCAGAAACCCTTCTGTGGGTAAACAATAGCTTCATAAATAACTTGATACAAGTATGGGAAAAACCAAGTCTACTTGAGCATTGGAGAGCCCAAACAGGCATGGGGCAGTCAAGAAGATTCATTGATCCAGCACATGCTAAGGTAGAAGTTTTTCTCAACCTTAGAAGAAAAGATATAAAACTCTATAGTGAATTCTTAACAGGACACTGTAAACTTAATTACCACCTGAAGAAAATAGGAGTGATAGCAAATGATTCATGCCGACTCTGACAAGAGGAGCAGGAAACGGCTAAACATATTCTTTGCACTTGTACAGCGGTGGCAAGACGCAGATTTGACTACTTAGGCAAAAGGATTCTAGTTCCAAGTGACATAGTAAAAATTAATACCACAACAATTACGAGATTTATAAAATAGTCTAGAATTGTGTTTGTAGGGCAACGAGGCTGCACAATAGATCTTTCAGGTCGCAGTGCATCTATAGCCTTAAATAATATTTTCTCATTAGATATCTCTTTTTATCTAATTTTCTAAGGTGTCAAATCTGACCGCTGTCAACTTCACTTTCTGCGGTGAATTCCTAATCTGCTTCTGCCGACTGACATAGGCCGAATTTGTGGGTTATATTTATAAATAAGAATTTAAATTTTCGCGTTTAATTACAGGAGGACTTTTATAACAAATGTTACAAACATCTTAAGCGTGTGCTCCCAAAAGGGCGTTCCAGCAGTTTAACTAGAAGTAATTATACTACCAAGTAGAAATTTCAACAAAAAAAACGGCATCAAAATTCGACCAGTGCTTGCCAAGTCTACACGACTTCTAGGTGCTCCAAAACGTCCTAAGGCTCTTCAAAATGTCCTCAGGCGCTCCAAAATGTCCTAAGGCGCACCAAAATGTTCTACACAAACATATGTTTTTTTTTTATATATAACTATATATGTATACCTTTATTAAAAAAAAAATTAAATTACCTAATTATATTAAAATATTTATAGAAAATAACTTTGAAATTTTACGTATAGTTGCAATAAGAAAACTTATTAACAGTTTTTAATTCCACGAAAAAGAAACCACATTACTTAATTTTTGGTTTTAAAATTACGTGATAATTTTATCAGGTAACTGCTCGTTGTGAAGATCAAAATAAAATGACCGATGCTATCAAAGAACTTTACGCTGTTCAAATTCAAGGATAAAAAGCGGTATCAATTTCCTTTGCATTGGTACATTTGCCTCTTCACGATTTGCAGTATTCAACTGAACCCTATCCTGGTACTGAAAGGTTAATAAACAACTCTGATACTGTTGCCTGTCGACAGAACTAAAAGAAGTTTGTCATGTCTGAGCGGAGTCGACTTATGTTACTGTAAACATAAATGTTAACAAAAATGACAACGACGAGCGATTATTTCTTGCGTATTTTTTGTTGTTTATTTAACTTCATAAAATTTCCAACATTATTAGTGATGAGATAACCTTCCCTAGGGGTACCACTGTTGACTGCTTTACTGATATTACAACTGCCCAAATTCGCCAGAATCACCCGTGACTGCAACGTGTACATAGTCCAGTATACAAGCCCGCCATCTACATGATGTTCGCTGGAGTATTTCGAATGGCATCAGAACCTACATTGTTAAAAGCACCTTCAATATCCAGAAAGGCTCCTTAAGTGAACCGCTTAGTGTTGATAGATCTTTCGATTTCTCGGATTACCTTATGCAGAGTAGTGTCTATGGATCTGCTTTTTAGGTAAGCATGCTGGGAATTCGACAAAGGAAAGTCTGATATGATGATCCGGTTCATATATCATCATATCAGAGTCGAGTGTCTTGAGTACAAGACTAGCATGTGGACTAGTTCCCTGAGAGCCTAAACTCTTGATATTTAATTGTATCGGGAGTTAATTTTTAATAAGCTGTGATAAGAGGTATAATTCAATCCTTTAAAAAAAATATTTTATCAAATTTTCAAATAACAAAGTGAGCATTACAAAAATTGAAAAACTGTTAAAGAAAATATTTTACATTAGAAATATTTAAAAACATTTGGTAAATTGATACAACAAACCTTAATATTGAGAAAGTAAACTATTGTTAAGTTACTTCATAGTTAAAAAAAAACTAAGAATAATTGAATAATTTTTTGTGTGGTTCGGCTAACTTGAGTTGGGCTAAATGAAATTTGATATACCATTCTGTGGTGAAACATTAGTAAACACAGCTGTGTTTACAGTATTTACTGAATTTTTGATATCTGGCAACACGAAAAAATTAAGTTTAGGTACATAAAAAAATTTGCACGTAAAATATTGGATGGCGAATGAATAATGATTTTAATAACAGTTTTTGGTGTAAATTCAATAATAATGTAAAATAAGTTTAAAAATCGTCGGCAAATATGTGAATTGTATTCAGTGCTTATAGTTTTTCTTTACTTTTGTACGTTATTTAAATTTGTCTGGTCAACATACGGCCAATTGGAGTTCCAGTAGTGGCTAAAAAAACACGAATACACGGTGGCGATATAATAATAGTATAATATATTGACGAATTTGAAAAAAATGGCAGACTTGGAGGCTGTATTGGCTGATGTCAGCTACCTTATGGCAATGGAGAAATCGAAATGCACACCAGCAGCAAGAGCCAGCAAAAAACTAATTCTTCCCGATCCAAGGTAGAAGTTATGCACATTGTGTAGGTATATTGTCATACCTATTTTGAATTGTTTATAAATGTAAACATACAAAGGTTCATTCATAGCCAAAATAAAGTTAATACTTAACTTTAATATCAACATTAGAATGGTAAAAGGCAGACAGTAGTCTGTCAATAAGTCATAATTATTTTATTAAGCAGAGATAGTATTCATTGAGATAAATTTTTTTTTTTAATTATATTTAAAAAAAAATTATGGAGGATACGCATAGGTATTTATAAATTCATTCAATGAAATCATTCTGCAGGACATTGTAGATATTCCAGTAAAAGTAAGAATACCAAGATTTTGTCGTACTTTAGGGCCAATGAACTCGTTTAAATATACAATTTAGAGAACACGGTAATCTTTAAAAAAATTTAAATTAAATTGACCTAAATAATATTGACTTGAGTGCCTACAAAATCGTTTCGCATAAGTCACTAAATATATCAAGATAGTGAAATTTTAAAATTTAACAACACTGATTTTGTTGTTCTCTAATGTTCTTAAAAAAATTGTATTG
The DNA here is from genome assembly GCA_949127995.1 of Suillia variegata. Classification (NCBI taxonomy): domain Eukaryota; kingdom Metazoa; phylum Arthropoda; class Insecta; order Diptera; family Heleomyzidae; genus Suillia; species Suillia variegata. Next base: position 33,451,367 of record OX421842.1, read on the forward strand.
GATACAGGATAAGCCGGGTTTTGAATTTTACCCACCCGAACTTGTTAACCACTGTAAAAAATTAGATTCCAAAAAAAAAAAAAAATTTGCTCAAAGGAGTTATATCCCCTATGAAATTTAGGGGTTAGGGTCTTCATTTTAAAGATATTGAAGTACTTTAAGGCCTCTAAAACTTTTTGAGATATGAGCTTTGTTTTTACCTCTCAAAGTTTAATTTAAAAAAAATCATAATTACCATTTCTTGATAGGTTTAAGGTCCAATCAATTACCTTTAATTTGTTATATCAAATGGTTTTCTTCTACTCGCTGTGAGAAATTATGGTTAAAAATCTCAAAAGATCTGTGCTTTAGAGAAATTCTTCCAAAAGTATAGACGGGTTAGTTTCGGGAAAATAAAGAAAGCGGGGTGGTTATTTCCATATATTTTATTTTATTGCAGGCGCACAAATGATGCTTACCGTATTGTTAACTATCCATAAAACAAGTAAAAATAAGAACAAAAAATACTTCTGAAAAGCCGTAAGTAAACAAAAACAAAATATGGAAATGCCAACTACTATAATGTAGAAACTAAATGTAAAAAGGATGACAAAAGACGTTTGGCATAAACATTACCGCCCGCCATACAGCATCACTACAAACAAAAAATAAATTAAAAAAATCTTAAACTAATTATAATTGCATTTTCAGTACGTATGGTGCATAATAATTTTATTCAAATATAATTCGAAAAAAATCAATATTCTTTCAAGTAGGACGGATCGAGGCGCGACGAGCGAGGTCGAGCTCCAGAGCCGTTTTGCCGCGAATTTTGAGCTTTAACAACATTATTAAGTCGCCATTCGTTAGGTGGTAAATTTTCTACTCGAACTACAACCAAATCACCTATTTCAAAGGAAATTTATTTTCGTATATTTTCTGCAATTCAGATAAGTACTTAGATTTAAGTTTTTTACCAAAAAATTTGTTGGTATTCTGAAAGGAAACACAGTTCGAAAACGAAGAAACATTCTGAGTATTGACTGGGCCAGTAAAAATCAACGATCAACGACCCTAAAACATTTCGTTGAATACCATTACATAAAATTTTGGGATAAATGTATGCTCCTATTAATATGCCAACTGGTCCACTTTTATAAAAGTTTGTATCCGCAAGTTGAAGATCGGTCATCTTTTGAATATGAGACTCATCAATAGAACGAGTTGGCAGGTTACCAGTCAGCTGAAGTATTATAAGACCTGTCGCTTGAATCTTTACACTCGAGTCTATAGGAGATCCTAGTATAAAGTCACAAGTCTTTTGAATACACGCTGAAACAACTTTGTTTAAACCGGAAACTTGTGCATTAGTTCGTTGATATGGTAGTTTTAATTCACGTTGTAATCTATTAGAAATAAATGTGCATTCGGAACCAGGGTCGATAAGCGCTCTGGCTTTATATTCGGTACCTAAATGACAAACGGTCACCATTACGGTACCTTAAAGCACATTTTTCTTGTTTAACGAAAAACAGGCTTAAAGAGAATCCGAAGAACTAAACGTAGTAACTTCAGCAGTATGAATATAATTGTTTGTTGAATTCTGAATAGAATTTGAAGAACTATCCTGATTATTGCTCGTGGGTGGCGAAGTTATTTTACTCCGATGTAAAAGCGTATTATGACTCATTTTGCATTTTGAACAAGTAAAAGGCAAGTACAATCTTTTACTTGATGCGAGTGCGTAAAACAATTCAAACGCAAATGGTGTCTGCGTACAGTTGCTAATTTAGCGTTAAAACTCATGCCAAAAAATGTAGGACAGTTCTGAAGTGGATGTTGCTTAGAAGGACTCAGCTTACAATTAGCACTAACTGCGTTGTGATCTGTTTGGAAGTTTCCATTAGATAAAGGCTGGGAAAAAGTTTTTCTGTCAACGGGCTTATTAGAAGTTACCGTTGATCTAAGTCCCGAAATAGTCTCAGGGTTTGGAACCGATTAGTTAAAAACGTATCCAATTCTTCCCAATTTTGGACATCGGAATGTCCTGCAATACTCTGCTCCAATAAGGAAAGCGTAAAGTCTGGTAACCTAGTTGAGAAAAGATACGTAAAAATTACATCCCAATTTTTCACTTCAATGTTCTTTGATATTGACGTGAAACGTAACGTAGAGATACATCCGTTTATGTCTCGTAGTTTTTTCAACGAACCTCCTGATTCTGAATGAATTAAACAAACTCTGCAGTTGATTATTCACTAGAATACGTTTTCATAACGATCTGACAGATTATTCCACACTTGTGCAATTCCATCATTCGTTTGTGGCTATTTATTGATAATGTCTTTCGCTTCACCTCTAGTTTTTTGTTTCAGGTGATATAGTTTTTCAACTGGCGTAAGACGTAAATTGGAGATATAAATAGCAGAGAATAAGTCACGAAACGAGGGCCACGTATTATAATCCACATAGAAAATTTCCGTATCGCAAGGAGGTATATTCATATGATGATCAATAGGTGGGGCAACTTCTACAATATTTGAAGCGCCACGAATTGCTGTCGTTACTCCGTGATGAGAAGACGCCATCGTAGGATGCACAGTTAAATTATGTACATATTCGCCCATTTGGGACTCAGTAGCAACATATGTATGCATTATAACAACTACGATATTTGTCTTTAATCACAATAATTGCTTCGGGGTTAATTGAAATAGCTGATTTTACAATTGGCAAAGCTTTTTAGTATGCCGACTTAAGTTCAATCCATTTAGACTTAAGTTCCTCCCTTTGAACTTAAACTGACAAAAATTAATATTTGTCTTGAGCAATTTCAGTAAATTCTGCCTCGAATTCTAAAAGAGATTCGACTAATATAACAAAACGATCAAATTCTGACATTGTAGAAATAATTTTATTCAAAATTCAAAAAATCCTATCAAAATCACTAAATCAATTGTAGTATGTGATAAATAACAATCTGAAAATTAGTAATGCCTGGTTTCCACTGTGTCATTTTTATATGTCATAGTGCCATTTGTAATGACAACGGCAGTCATTTACATTTGGAGTCAATTTATGACTTCGCAATGGCAAAACAAATTATGACCTAGTGGAAACACCTCCGTCAAACCGTAATGGCATAAAATGACTAGCAGATATTTTATGGCATACAAGTCATTTTTTTAAAGGTGAGAAAGAAGAAGAACAAATAAAAAATCAGCTGTTTTTCTTTCTTTACTTTTTGTCGGAAGTTGTTAAAAAGGTAATGTTTGTGTGCAGTGCACGTTTCATGAATGATGTTGCATATTGTAGTTTTACCCATCAAAAAAGAGCCATCAGACTAGAAAAGCTATCGCCTGATCCCAGGAAACGCAACTATACGGCCACTCTCTCTCCTGCGGAGCGTTGTATAAATGCCATTGGTGGGTCGAAGCCCCAAAACTGGACGTACCCACCATTCGTGATTTATTTTTCTTTGTTTTCTTTTTTTATCCTGCACAACCGCAGCCAAACACAAAACCGCTGTAGCACCTTTTTAAGACTTTTATATAAGTTCTCAAGACGCAGATGAGGAAGTGAATGTCGAACATCTTCTATGCAGGTGCATGGCTCTGAGTAGAAGAAGGTTTCAATTTCTTGGACTCTACTTTCTAGACAAAATCACGGAAGTAGCAGATATCAAACTGACAAAAGTAGTTAGCCATATTAATGACTGGTTTCCAATGTGCCATTTTTATGTGTCATAGTGCCATTTGTAATGAGAACGGTAGTCATTTACATTTGAAGTCAATTTATGATTACGCAATGGCAAAACAATTTTTGACCTAGTGGAAACACCTCTGTCAAACCGTTATGACAGAGGTGACTTTATTTGACAAGGTGCCATATTACACATAATGTGTCCAATACGCCATGAAAACTAGCACAAAAATGATATGGCAGCGCTAGTCATAAAATTTCGTTGAAATATTCTATTTTGGCGTTCCCACTATTGGCGTCATTTTGATATTTAAAAACAGCTGTTTCAAAATTTCTCCGGTCTTGTTCTTCTTGTCATTTGCAAATTGAAATGTCAACATGTTGGTTTTTTCATGTCATTTAAGGAAAATTGTTATCATTTAAACCGTATTCAAAATGAATAAAAAGAAGAATATACAAGTTGCTACATCGGTTTTGTGTTTGGCTGCGGTTGTGCAAGAACAAAAAAGAAAACAAAAAAAAAAAATCACGAATGGTGGGTACGTCCAGGTGTGGGGTTCCGACCCACTAATAGCTTTTATACAACGCTCCTCAGAAATTTAAGACCTGAAGACTCCCGGTGGTTTAAAAAATTGTTGAGAAAGTCAGTTGACGACTTTGATTTTTAGGTGCACCGTCTGTCGCCGTATATAAAAACAGAACAACCAATTTAGAAAAGCGATATCGCCGGTGTGAGAGTGGCCGTAACGTTGCGTTACCTAGCATTGGGCGATAGCTTTTCTAGTCTGGTGGCTCTTTTTTTTATGGGTAAAACTACAATATGCAACATCATTCATGAAACGTGCACCGCAAACAAACATTACCTTTTTAACAACTGCCGACAAAAAGTAAAGAAAGAAAAACAGTTGATTTATTTTTTTGTTCTTCTTTCTCTTCTTAAAAAAAATGACTTGTATGCCATAAAATGTTTGCTAGTCATTTTATGCCATAACGGTTTGACGGAGGTGTTTCCACTAGGTCATAATTTGCACTATGACACATAGAAATGACACATAAAAATGACACAGTGAAAACCAGGCATTAATATGGCTAACTACTTTTGTCAGTTTGATATCTGCTACTTCCGTGATTTTGTCTAGAAAGTAGAGTCCAAGAAATTGAAACCTTCTTCTACTCAGAGCCATGCACCTGCATAGAAGATGTTCGACATTCACTTCCTCATCTGCGTCTTGAGAATTTCTACAATGGTCTCAAAAAGGTGCCCCCAATCTGTTTAATTAAAATTCTAATGTCTGTCCTGCTGAACTTCAGTAGACTAGTTGTGCGACCCTTATTCAATTCTGGCTATTTGTTATACAGGTTGTGTATTGTCTCTAGCAAGTATTGGCGGTTTCAATGGTATGTTTATTTATTAACAGTTTGCATGTTGCTAGTGGCATAAGTATATTTTCTTTGTCTGGACAGATTGGTAGCGTAGTACCCAGTCCACCTAACTCATCTGCCTTACAATTTCCTTCAATGTTTCTATGACCTGATACCCAGATCAGATTTATCGTAAAGTATGGTGTAAGCACATCTAAAAGTTCGTGACAGTCTTTCACTGTCTTAGATGTGTGTCTGAATGCTTTTAATGCCCTCAGAGCTCCCTGACTGTCATAGTGATATAAATTTCTTTGGAGATAAAAACGCTCTTACCTTAGTAAACTTTCTTTAATGGCCAAAATTTCTGCTTGGAAAACACTGCAATGATCAGGTAAGCGGAAGGAGATGCTTGTGCCTAACTTTTCCGAGTAGACACCTCCTCCCACTTTGTCGTTGAGTTTAGAACCGTCAGTATAAATACTGACACCTTTATTACAATTTATTTTACCACTGTCCCAATCTTCTTTTGAAGGAATGATCGTGGTAAAATAAATGACTAAATGTGGTACGGACGAGTCACAGGAGTCGGTAGCATTGGGGATAAAGGGAAACTTATTGAGTATACATAAATGCCCCCTATTATTGGAAGATAGAAGGGATAGTTCCCTAAGACGTAGTGCCGATATAGCTGCTAATTGTTTCCCATACAGGTCAATCGGTACTAGATGCATTATGATGTTTAACGCTGCTGTGGGTGTTGTTCTAAGTGCTCTGCTAATCCATAGACTTGCTGCCCTTTTAATACTTTCCATACGTTTAACCCTAATTTTTTTCTCGAGAGTTGGCCACCAGACCAAAACCCGACCGAAAGTGTGATATCATTCAGTTTCGGTTGCCTGAAATCGGGAAGTCTATGCTTCCTAGTGAAAAGAACTTATTCTGTTTTGTTTGCGTTTAAGCCCAAACCACAGGATTTAGCCCAAAGATATGTATTGTTTAAAATATCTTGCATTAAGTCAGAGAGAGTGTCTGGAAATTTTCCTCTTACCACTACAGCGACATCGTCTGCGTAGGCCACCACATGAATCCTTCTTTCCTCAAGATTCAACAATAACTTATTCATTGCTAGAATCCACGGTAAAGGAGAAAGCACAACGCTAGACCTCTTTGCTTTTCTCAAATATTTTTTGTAGACTTTCAATTTAGCATAATAATAGTCCCATTCGATTTCTTATTTGTTAGGGTGTCATCAGCGTTATCCTCTCCAAATAACGTCTCCGAAAATAATTTAATGAGTCCAGCTGTCGCATCTGACCCAGAAGATATATGCCCAATGCTTTCGCCATCGGACTCGTGATATTCGCTTTCAACATCATCTTCTGACGCTAGATTATCAGCTAAATCTGCTCGGAATGTTGTCACTTTCACCTTACCGAAACCATAGTTCACCTCACCGTCACTTTTCGCCAACGGTTCGAGTGAGTTGTCAGTGAATAAGAGCAGTATCAGTTTTGTGTCCCTTTTCAGCTCCACGTCAACTACTGCGTTGTTGTCAAAAGTCTTGACGTAACTCCACTTATCTGTCGGCAGATTCGGGTTACATGCTCTGAACAGCTGCATAATTTGTTCCGGATCGGAGGAGGTCGACGGAACCATAACCTTGGCTCTTGGCTCGAGATGGGACATCCCTCTTATCGACCGCCACCAGCTTGGCTCCGGGGTAAACTTCTCTCACTTTCGAGATTGCTATTTTATACAGCTCCACAGACCTTTCGTCATCACAAGCTATCAGTTTGATCTGCCCTTGATGCCATCCTGCGTTGGTACATGAGGGTGGAGGGCCAGGATTGCTTAACAGCACTTCCATGGCCACTTAAGCAAGTGCTGCTTGCACCCCATTCCACTGCTGTTTGGGAATCCTTCCCTCAGGATCGCCTTCATCCAGGACACCAATGTTAAAGCGGTTTTTGGCAACTTCCGCGAAAGATTTTTGAGGTTTTATGCCTTGCGTCTTTATCTATTTAGCTTTGGGTGTTTCTCCCTCCGCCGACCTCTGCCTTTTCACAGCAGACGTTTCTGAACGTTTTATTTGAAAGTTAGGCAGTACAGACTTCGCCCAGTCGATTGACTTCTCCAACTCTTTCGTCAACTCAGCTTCTGTCGGCGGAGTAGTGTGGACTCTAGAAAGTAACCTGGCAGCGTTACGCCTCTCCTGATTTTCACCGTTGGCCATTTTGGTTTACCAGTTCTGTTTACATGTGCCAGTCTACTTTGACCGAGCTTGGCTCCTGTCGTAGTGGCAGCATTAGAGCTCGTTTTAAACGCTGCTCTCTTGTCGGAGCTGGTAGCTCCCCCGGTCTATTAACGGAAGAACCGGCCTCCTTATTGTTGTTTTTGTTTTGTTGCTCCATATTTGAACCCACGAGTGTCGGAGGAAGAACGGTCCACCAGCGCAGAGATCCGAAATACGCAGGTAAGGCTAGTTATTACGGAGGGCGCGAGGTATCCGTAAGCCCCGTTTGAGACTGAGCTATTTTTTTAGAAAGGTCCCTCAGCCAGGTTGATCCTCGGCACGGGTCGCGCGATACCTTGATCCAGCCCTTTACTTCCAACCATAATAAGAGTGTATTTTCTGATGCTGTACTATGAAAGAGTAACGAACACCAGACAATACATACTTATTTTAGCAAAATTGCTAAAAATGGAGTGTCTGTGGTATCTATTACCAGCCGGCACCCTCGAGGGTGCAATTGAGGATTTTTTAAACAGTAATAAAAATTAAATTATGTCTCGATATAGGCATTCAGTAGCGCGCAGAAGAATTCGAAAAGTTTAAACTTATCTTAAACCTAAACCGTGAAATTCTTGAATTCTAATACGTAAAATTCACAACTTAAACAAATGATTTAAGCTCTTCAGAAATCTGCTTTGGTAAATCCTCCTTGTGGTTGTTGTAGTTGTTTTAGCTGCTGCTGCACTGCTTGTACGCGATACAAAAAAAATATATTTCGCTTTATTATTTAACTTTTTCACACTTTATTCTTTTAAATATTTCACACTTTTTTATAAATATACACACGCGTAAGAATTTATAAGAATTCAACTATAAAACGCACTTCAAATAAATCCTCAACACAAATAATATTAAAATTTAATAAATCAACAAAAAACGCGTACCGATCGCAAAAACGATTTGTTTACGTTTTTGCGATCGGTCGAAATCGAAATATAATAAAAACAAACTACTGGAGATCAATAAGAAGAAGCATTGCTTAGTAGCTTTTCTGGAGCGTGTGTGTTCGCTTTGTGTCCGGTGTGCGTATACTGGCCGCACTTAGAGCGTATGTTCGCTTTATGTTTGGTGTGTGTACAGCGACTTTACGTAGAGCGTGTGTTCGCTTTGTGTTCGGTGTGTGTACAGCGACAGACAGATGCTCTCGGTATTATATTGTATATGTAGGTAAAGTGCAAAGAGATGAAATGATCGATTTGCGAAAGAAAATAAACTTTTTTGTTTACCTTTGAACAAAGAAGAAATGATAAAACGAAAAAAAAGGTTGATTTGGTATAGGAGGGAAAATCGAAGAAGAGTTGTTTGTGTTTTTAACACGATATTCAAACGACTTGGCTTTGTTGTTTTTTATATAAGTTCTTTTTTTTTATATAAATATGCAAAAAAAAAAAAGAGCACCAAATAAACTTTTTTTTTTTTAAGACACAAGAAATGTCCAACGATGATGTTCGTTAAATTCCAAATAGGCAAATGTTCAACTACGATCTCCAAAAAAGTTCACGAAAATGGTATCTTTATTTTCTCTTGCTGCTTTCCAGCTCGAAGGACCAACTAAAAATCTCAAAAGCCTTGTACTTGAGAGAAATTCTTCCAAAAGTATAGACGGGTTAGTTCCGGGAGTTCAGCACATAGAAAATAAAGAAAGCGGGGTGGTTATTTTCATACAAAATTCAGTATTTTATTGCAGGCGCACAAAGCATGCTTGTTTTATGGATATTCAACAATACGGTGTTGAATATCCATAAAACAAGTAAAAATAATAACAAAAATTACTTCGGAAAAGCCGTAAGTAAACAAAAAGAAAACATGGAAATGACAACTACTATAATGTAAAAACTAAATGTATAAAGAATGCCACAAGACGTTTGGCATTAACAATGGTTTAACAAATAAAAACCTTGTTCATGTTTTTTATGTTAATTTTAGTTCAATACCACCAATTCTGCATTTTTTTTAGGTGATTCGCCATAAAAGAACAAATGGATTAAGTATAATTAAACACCTGAATGGCGACGGCAGAACTTACCTCCATAAATATATTTTAAAGTTTTTCGTTTATTGTTAAAAATAAATTGGTTACAATAATATACAGGCAGGTTCCAGAAACCGTTGCGGGAATGAAAAGTAATTGATTTGAATACGAGGGTAATTATTTTTGTTGTTCTAGAAAACGTACGTTTTCAAATTTTCCAATTTTTCCTATTCAACTCGATAAAACTTTTCTACTCGTAATTTTTCTGAACAGCTGTTTGCTGTTGCACGAAGAAAAACAAAAAAAATAGTTTGTAAAATTTTTTAAATGAGTGCATTAATTGCATTTGCCGTGGGCAATAATCCCAATAAAAGTAAATATTCACAGGAAAAAATAAAAGAAGAATTTGTGCGATCACCTAAACTTCTGGCAATGGTAAAATTTGTGTAAGTCACTGAAATGCATGAAATAAAACAAGATTTTAATTACACAATTTCTTTAGTTTCATAGCGCACTACCTAGACAACATAAATGCCACTTAAATGCCGTTCAATGTTTTAATACCGCGCTGGAAACCATCTTCTTTTCCAGCGCATGTCCAGCTGGCTGCTACTTTAAGTTTTCTGACAGAAAGTGGATTCCAAAAATCTGTATGAAAAAACAGCGACATTGAATTAAGGCGAAACACTGTGACAGAAATAATAAACAGCATACCAGAAATTCTGGGTGCAGTGGATAAATTTAATTTATTAAATATATGTATGTTGGTAAACAAATTCATACAAATATTCGATTTTTCTGGTGCTCCTCCATAAAGTTTAAGAGTATTGCATCCTGCGCAGAGTTTTCGTGCTTTCCACTTGAAATAAATAATTTTTTCTAATTAATCAGCTAGGTTCTACATTTCACTTCCGCAAAAATCGAAATTGGTTTGCATCGAAATCGGTTTTTTGGTGTACATTCCGCTTTCGTTACTTTTCGCTACTCGTTACTTTTTCACCGTTTTCACAACCAATTTTAATTATTAATTAAAAAAATATTAATTAAAAAAAATGAGCAGGTTCCAGAAATCGATTCTGCATGAAAAAAACAGTTTGAATTCACATCTGCCGCAGTGGTCGAAAATAATACTGCATAAAAATTAATTTGAATTGAAGAATATTTACATAACATTAAAAGAAATGTGCAATATTAATTAAAAAAAATTATTTATTTCAAGGGGAAAGCACAAAAACTCTGCGCACGATGCAATATACTTAAACTTTATTAAGGATAATCAGAAAATTTGAATATTTGTATGAATTCGTTTACCAACAAATATTTAATAAAGTAAATTTATCCACACCACCCAGAGTTTTCAGGATTTCTGATATGCTGTTTATTTTTTCTGTCACAGTGTTTCGCCTTAATTTAATGTCGTTTTATTGCTTTTCGGAATCAACTTTCTGTCAGAAAACTTAAAGTAGCAGTCAGCCGAACATGCGCTGGAATAGAAGCTGGTTTCAGGATCGGTATTAAAACATTGAACAGCATTTGAGAGGCATTTTTTTTTGTCTAGGTAGTGCGCTATGAAACTAAAGAAATTGTGTAATTAAAATCTTGTTTTATTTCATGCATTTCAGTGACTTACACAAATTTTACCATTTCAAAAAGGTAAGGTAATCACGCAAAATCCTTCTTTTGATTTTTCCTGTGAATATATACTTTTATTGGGATTATTGCCCACGGCAAATGCAATTAATGCACTCATTTAAAAAATTTTACAAACTATTTTTTTTTGTTTTTCTTCGTGCAACAGCAAACAGCTGTTCAGAAAAATTACGAGTATAAAAGTTTTATCAAGTTGAATAGGAAAAATTGGAAAATTTGAAAACGTACGTTTTCCAGAACAACAAAAATAATTACCCTCGTATTCAAATCAATTACTTTTCATTCCCGCAACGGTTTCTGGAACCTGCCTGAATATTGCACATTTATTTTAATTTTATTTAAATTTTCTTCAATTCAAAGTAATTTTCATGCAGTATTTTTATTTTCGATCACTGCTGCAGATGTGAAATCAAACTGTTTTTTTTTCATGCGGAATCGATTTCTGGAACCTGCACATTTTTGCGAAATTGGTTTTGAAAACGGTGACAAAGTAACGAGTAGCGAAAAGTAACGATAGCGGAATGTAGAATACCTAAAAACCAACATCGATGCAAACCAATTTCGATTTTGCGAAAGTGAAATATAGAACCTGGCTGATAATTGTAAATTTAGATTCAAGTCTTTATTTCGGCAAATCGGATTTGTCCAGATATGTAATAGTTCTATATTGACAGTAATCTATCTGCTCCACATAAAAAAATTATAAAATCAAAAGAAGACAGCTCCAGTCGGCTATTTCAGGAGTAAAAAGAGCTTCTATACTCCTTTCTTTTTTGTATGAAGTGTCCTGTTTTTGCAGGCCTTCTTTTTTCCTTTCCATGAGAAGGGCTGTTAATTGGCAGAGTATTCTCACTGCCATACTCCATTCTTTTTTGTATGGAAATGTATCGCTTTTGAAGGTCTTCTTTTTCCCTTCCATGAGAAGGGATGTTACTTGGTCTTCCTTAAGGAGTACTTCGAGAAGGTGGTTTAAAAGCACTATTATATTTTATGTTTTCTTCCACCGTCTGTATCATCGTAATCAACACTTCGTTATAAAGCGGTTTTAATACTTGCTTTATAGCTTTCTCGGCTTCCTCAAATATTCCTTAAACTGTTTGGTTGCAGCACACTTCTGCAGAGACGCAATTAGATTTTTTAATTTCATATATTTCTTCTTTCACACACTCATTATTTTAGTTAAATAAACAAACAATCTTCATTTAATTTAAATTTAACTTTTGTTTTGATTTTGACAATTAATCGGAGAACTGTGCCGAGTGGCAAGATTTTTTCAGTGCCATCACCGCTGCCAATATAATCGGCATGCGTAGCATAAAAATGTACAAATTGATATTTTTATATTCTTTTATCGAGCCGTTATACGAATTTAAGTAATCCATTTTATTATGAGGTCCGGTTTATAAATACGTTTTAATTGTAAAACGTCTGTTAGGTGGCTAAATCTTTGCACTTCTAACTAATAAAGCTACAGCGTATCGATTGCGCAAACTGTCAATCATCACAATTGTGAGAATTTTATTGAATTTTAAAAATTCTGCAAATGAGAAACACACAAAAGCGTACATACAAACAACTGTTTCGCTGTTGCCGTTGCAGCGCTGTCGTCGTGGCCCCATCTTGTTCGCCGTTACCGCCGTCCGTTCGCTTCGTGACTTTGACGAAATTGCTGCTGACCTGCTGTTCACTGTAACGTTGCCGCAGCTTCCATTGTGCTACTGCAGTGCTACTGCTGTTAGCCGTACTTGCAAGATTTCGTACCGCTGCTGTCGCTGTTCTGCTGCCGCTGCGGTGCTGTCTGCCGTTCTTGTAGCCATACATTTCACCATTACCATTTTGGCCGTTCCACCAGCCGATAACACTTTTTTCGCACACATTTTTTTTATGTTCTTTGCAGCCTAATAATATTGACATGTAGCAGTGAGTCAATTAAAAAAAAATACAAATTTTATTTATTTACAATCACCGCACGCTGTAAAGAATTAAAAAATTGCAGTAATACTGACAACCCACAGTAAATTTCATTAGTGCAGCACTAAACCAACATAGTTACAATGTAGTTTCTATAAAATTATAATTCCAACCATTTCGCAGCCGAAGTACCTACCATTGGCAGAAGTAGAAAAAACTGTTCCGTTCGTCTATGGAATAATTTTTTACACATCTTCGATAATTTGGATCTTTATTTTTCGGAAAGCCACCTGTCTTTACAATACAGTCCCACAATTTATGTCTTTTGATTCAAGCAAAAAGAGATTGCTTTTGCAGACTTCACCGGATTTGGCGTCTTATAATAGCCCAAAAAGAAACACGTCACCTTTCATACCGTCACAAAAAACTAGACGTAGTCCGTCACAGTCAGATAACATGGCCAGCGGTAAACCTACTGCAGACGTATTTTCCTGGGCGGTTTTTGACGAAAAAAACTATAAACATCTTGACAGAGTTTTTGATGTTAAACTGCAGGATGTTGCTAGGAAAGACGACTTGGTGGTCATGGAAAACGAAATACAACAGCTAAAATTAGAAAACGCTCAACTTAAAAGCGATATGACTTTGATGCGCAAAAGAATAGAGCAAATTGATAGAAGTAGTAGGCGGGGACGACTTCTTGTGTGTGGTCTAAACAGCACAGAATCGAAATTGGATCGAGGTTGGATCAATTTAACACCCACTTTGAAAAAAAAGGAAAATATGCGATTACATGGCTAATATTTCTACTAAAAATCTGAAATTTGGTATCTAAGGTTGTATGGGCACTAAAAATGGGCGAGGTTGGATCAATTTAACCCCTACTTTCAAAAAAGGGTGGATCAATTTCACTCCTACCATCATTGCGCAGGAACTTGATGCGCTATAACATGTAACGGGATGCACCGGGAAGAATAACAGGATATACAAAATCTGCCACGCCCACATTTTGTTTAATTAAGTGAAAATATACGATGACATTGCTAATATTGCTCATAAAAATTTGAGATTTTGTTTCTGAGTTTGTATGGTAACTGCCAATAATTTCACCGCCGTAACTCAAAATCGTTACAACGGTGAGTACCGGGAAGTTCCGCTTACTAACGGGGAGTACCGGGAAGTTCTGGTAAACAATTTTTTTAAGTGGCATTGCAACGCATGCCGGGCATTCGCTAGTTGAAGATAAATTTAGGCGTAACCTCGCTCTGGTCGACCTATCGTTGAAAAAGTCGATGAAATTATGGAAAAGATTGACCAGGACCATCACATAAGCAGTCATTTCATCGCCAAGGAACTAAACATTCATCATCAAACGGTTTTGAACAATTTAAAAAAGGCTGGCTACAAAAAGAAGCTCGATGTTTGGGAACCATGAGACATGAATTGTCTGTGAAAAATTTAATGGACCGAATTAACATCTGCGATTCTTTGCTGAAACGAAATGAAATCGAACCATTTCTGAAGCGAATGGTAACAGGAGACGAAAAGTGTCAAATACGACAATAATGTGCGAAAAAGATCATGGTGCAAGCGTGGTGAAGCTCAACAAATGTTCGCAAAGCCAGGATTGACGCCTCGAAAGGTTATGATGAGTGTTTGGTGGGATTGGAAAGGAATAATCCACTATGAGCTGCTCCAGCCTGGTCGAATGATTGATTCTACACTTTACTGTCAACAACTGATGAGATTGAAACAAGCAATCGAAAAAAAACGGCCAGAACTGATCAACAGAAAGGGCGTCGTCTTCCATCACGACAACGCTAGACCACACACATCTTTGATGACTCGGCAATACCTGGGAGAGCTTGGCTGGGAAGTTTTGATGCATCCACCATATAGCCCTGACCCTGCACCATCGGACTACCATTTGTTTCGGTCAATGCAGAACTCCCTTAATCTAGTAAAGTTGGCTTCTAAAGAAGCCTGTGAAAATTACTTGTCGCAGTTTTTCGCCGAGAAACCACACAAGTTTTTCACTGATGGAATAATGTCTCTAGCGGAAAAATGACAAAAGGTGGTCGACCAAAATGGTACATATTTGGTTCAATAAAGTTCATTATAAATTTAAAAAAAATGAGTTGAAGTTTGATTATAAATACGAAAAGACTTTTTCGACAACCCAATATTAATACTTTTGATATCTTTTTCCTTTTTGAAACGCTTGTAACAGCTGATAAACGTAATAATTTCACTAGTTTTTTTAAAGATTATGTTTTGCATTTTGTGGACGCAGAAAAAATTCATAAAGCTGGGCGCGCTAGTGGTAGTTGCCTGTTTGGTTATAAAAAAAGTAAACAAAAAACATATTCCTTTAATTTTACTTGCTTGTGTGGAAATGTAGCTCTTTCTATTCAGTTAGGTGATATGTGTTTTCAACTTATTTCAACCTACTTAAATTGCACCAATTGGACAAAAGATTTTGATGAATTCGAAGTTTTTTTTTTAAATCTAAATTCTACAAACTTTTGTATTTTTGGCGATTTGAATGCTCATGTTGCTAATTTTCAACCGCTTGATAAAAATTTACTAGAATATTATCCATTAATTACCTCTGAAAGAGCATCAAGAGACAATATCATTGACAGCAAAGAAAGGAAGATTCTGACACTTTTAGAAAACATTGGAGGTGTTATTATTAATGGGCGTCATCGTGGTGATATAAACGGTGATTTTACATTCTGCGGTGGTGTTGGAAATTCTGTTATAGACTATTGTATAAGTTCGTTTTGTTTTTTAGAATTTATAACAGTTTTCTCGATACCTACCAAAGAATATTCGGATCATTTGCCACTAGTAATAAAATTTTAGCTCCTATTCATTTTAAACAAAGTAAATTCCCGCCAAAACTACACTGGAAACCAAACAAGTTAGAACAATACCAATACTTAATACTATTTCGTGTGACACAAACACTAGTAACAACTTTTCTGTTGATGATCAAATCTTAAGCTTAGTCGATAAAATTTAACTCGCCGCTGGTAACTCGTTACCAAAAAAGTTTTTTGAGGCAAGAAGTGAATGGTTTGATAGTCAGTGTGCCAATGCCCGTAAAAAAATGTTAGCACAGCTTAATCTGTCCAGAAAACGCAACATGGAAGTCTAAAGAAAACAGTATGTAGTCAGCAGAAAGAATTACACGAAGCTTTGCAGTCATAAAAAACTATTGGACAAAAACAAAAATATTGATCGTTTAAATAATGTAAAGAATAGTAGCGATTGGTGGAAGCTCGCGAATTCCATGAAGAAAACTTCACGTTTTGTTGGCAATTCTATTTCTGACGATGATTTTTACCTTCATTTTCGATCCCTACTGTCGGCAAAAATCAATGACCAAACAATATCCTGGTCATTACCAGCCTTTGTTCACCCTTTTTAGATTCTCCGTTCGAAGTTCATGATATTCAGCTAGTCTTAAGACGTTGCAAACTAAATAAAGCTCCTGGTTTGGATATGATTAGTTACGAGTTTTATAAAAACGCCCCACGTTGCTTTTTGGAAGAAGTTGTACAAGTTTTTAACCATATTTTTTTACGCAATGAAATCTCTATATCATTCCGCAAATCAATTATAGTCCCATTGTTTAAAAAAGGTGATCCAAACATTGTAACTAACTATAGAGGGCTCTCACTGTTGGATACTTGCTACAAGATTTTTTTCGGGTTTAATTTTGGTTCGTCTGCATATGTGGATGGAACTTAACAATATTATGAATGAGCACCAAGCGGATTTTCGGAGAGGATACTCGACAATTGACAACATTTTTAATCTATCTAGCATTGTTCATTTAAACTATAAGCAAAAGAAGAAGACATTCGTTTTTTGTAGATTTTGTGCTTTTCGAGATTCCGAGAAATTCACTGTTTTACAAACTCTCTGTACTTGGCTTATCTAGTAGAATTATTAAAGTGCTAATATCATTATACGATAATACAACTAGTCAGGTATGGGATGGAGTTTCACTGTCAGAGTCTTTTAAGTCGGATCAAGGTGTAAAACAGGGATGTTTGTTGAGCCCAGTTCTCTTTTCATTGTATTTAAATGACTTGCATGAATTCCTGCCCGGGAGAGTCGAAATAAGTAACATGACGATAAAAAATTTAATGTACGCTGATGACATTGTTTTGCTTTCAACATCACCGGAGGAGCTTCAAACTATGATAAATGCTTTGTATAAATATTGTCTGTTAAGGGGACTATGTGTCAACTTAAGTAAGTCGAAAGTTCTTGCATTAAGGGAAAGTACGCCAATTAACAAAAACCTCGCCTGGTTCCATGGCGAAAATGTAATTGAAATTGTGAATGAATATAAGTATTTGGGTCTACTGTTAACTTACAATCATTCTTATCAAAAACATTTAGATGCAAGATTAGCTACAGCAAAAACTGCTGTCAATGCGACAATAACTATTGCGAAGAATAACTATTGCGAAGAATAACTATTGCCAACAAATTGAAAATATTTTATTCTGCATCTAGATCCATAATGTTTTATGGTGCTCAAATATGGGGTTATAAACAGTATGAGCAGGTGGAAAAATTATTTCGCTTATTGTTCCTTCCTAATAACACACCTAATTATGTGCTACATATAGAAACTGGGCTGCAGACACAATTCATTTTCACCTTACGTTTGCATTTTAATTATCTTAAAAAAGTCCTTAATCTGTCCCATGACAGGTTGCCAAATTTCCTAGCAAAAGAAGTTTTAGCGCAGGGAATTTATTGGGTAGAGGATTGGAAAAAAATTCACTCAAAACTAGGAATAATTATGCCTCATAGTTTTACTCCTTCTGCTCTTGATGAACATTTTTTCAATGTTGTTAAATGTTTTGAACATGATCAACACCAACAGTGTATTGAGAATGCTAGAGATTCGCAGCATCATGATTTTTATTAGTGCATCTTAATCTATTTGTTTACGTTCTGCAAGTGTATTTTCATTGTCGAATCGAATAAATCTGAGCAACATTTTGAATCGGTTACGCGACATTAATACATAGAGCTCAATTAAAGTGATGGCTGATAATTTTTTATTGTTAAAATTATCACAATTTCGATTAGTTTCTCTCAATATAATGTCACACATTTCTGGAGTCATAAATGACTTGAATATATATTTTTCTGTAAATAGAATAATGTTTGCTGCAGGTCCACTTCTTTGGCGCAGCACGTTATGTGATATGAGTTGTGCGCTGGGCAATGGATTACTATCACATTTTGTTCCGTCTTTAGCAATCCAAATACAACCTACACTTGAAAGCATTTATCACTTTAATCTGTTCTATGAACATTTTTTGTTCAATGTCTGAAACTTCTGCAAATGAATTACCCCTTCTAATAAAAACCAATATTCATAAGATTTTTTCTCATCTTCAGGAGTTTCAATCGTCAGATGTAAATCTGTAAATACATACACGATTTTGTTTATTAAAATTTTTTATTTTCTACAAAATTGTGACTTTATACCTACAAACTACAAACTTGACTACTTGTAGTATAGCAAATACTAGGTCCTGTTTCGCCAGCACTCATAATAGTTCAGCAAATAAAATAACCTGTTGTAATTTTATATATCGATTCAATTTTTATACCGACGCATGAAAAACTATCATATACACCAAAAAATTTGATAAGATATTAATTTTTTCAAACGATTGACAAATTTCAAATATTATAGATTCCCGGTATTCCCAAATTCTTTTCGTATTTTACAGTTGATGAATTTCATATTTTTGGGATTTCCGTATTTCAAAATAATTTACATGCAAAGGTGTTCAATACATGAAGGTACAATTGTAACTATGCCGCCTATTAACGTTGTAAAGTTATACCGCTCGACTCCACCAGGTCCTTGCTCTATTTGCAATTTAAATGTACTTGAGAACACATACCACATAATTGGCGTTTGTCCAATTTTTGGTAACGCACGTAAAAAGTGTTTTCTATTCAAGAGGTGATTAAAATTTTAAACTGTAGCAAAATAATGGCGTTTTATGAATTTTACATTAAGGTTTAGAGAATTAATTATTACTTAATTTAGATAACATGTATGTACATTATTATACATTATTATTTTTTAATAAACTGTATTAATGTCGTAAATATCAAGATTTTATTAGTTTAAATGTAAATGAAATGTTAATGAATTATATAAATAATAAAATCATCATCGATCAAAAAAAAAAAATTCTTTTATTGTAAAAATATTGAATAAATAGTGCACTAAAAAGGAAATATTTTCATTTCGCTCGACACAAAGTCGTCGACTTTTCACTGTCGCATTCCGACGTCGCCAACTAAGTGAAAAGAGAGCATTCGAAGCGAACTGACGTTTTTTTTTCTGGTCCTCTTTTTTATCTACAGTTATTAAATTTATAAATTCGCAAATTTCCGCGTCTGTCTCGATCGGTCGAATGGATGATTTTTGCGGTAAATGCGACAAAGCCTTCTCCAGGAGTGAAATGCTTATTGTGCCATGTAGCGGCCTAAGCAATAAAGCTTTTCATCGTGCTTGTTGTCAAGGTCCATTAACCGAATATGATGTTAAATTGCTGATAATATTGGTGTTTTTTGTCATGATAGTGTGTGTAAATTCACTCAAATTGCTAAAGCCAACGATACAATCCTTGCAAAAGGCTGGATTCGATAAGCTTTATAAAATGTTTGATGATAAATATTGCTCTTTGTTTGACAAAATTGAGCAATTGTGAAGTAATTTAGATGGCCAACTGAGTGAGCTCAATAAGCATGGTATGGAGAATACAAACAAAATGGATGATATTTCTGCTGATATGTCGAAACTCAAATATACTCTCATCGACTCTGCAAATACAAATCTGGGAGCTGCTGATTATCGTTCTCCATTTGTTGCCATAAACTCACCCTCTGTTTTGATAACGGACTGTGTCAACCGTTCATATGTTTCGCCTGCTGATATTCCCGCTGTTGTTGCATCGTCTTCACCTGTTCATTCTAAGGCGCGCTCTGATAGTGCCGTACCTGTTGTTGCTGCATCGTCTTCACATGCTCATTATAATGTACGCTCTGTTCATAATAACCTCTCTTGGGCCCAATGTGTGGCGGCGGTATCTCCTGCTGGTTCTCGTAATGCTGTTCTTCACTCATCAACGTCATCACAAAATCGTTTATCTGTTGCTTATATGGTAAATGTTCGAACATCTTCCGTTTCATCTCTGTCTGTCAATAACAATAATGCCGCTCACTTTCATAATCATGACCATATGGTTACTGATAATGCATGGATACCTGTTAAAAAAAAAAAGCCAAAACAACATAGCAATAAACTAAATGCGAGTCATGAGCTTGACGTTGTTGTCAATATGAAATGGATTCACTTGTCTTCATTTAATCCAAGTGTAACCCAAGCCACTGTTATTGATTATGCACATAAGAGCCATTTTATGTGCTATAAATTAATTAAGAAAGATGCTGTAACTGTGAACCTAAGGAGAATTAACTTTAAACTGGGAGTTTCTGAACAATTTTATGCACGAATTTTAGACCCATCTATTTGGCAAAATTTTTCGAAAATTAGAGGCGAACATTGTGCCAACTTAGCTTCTTCTAGATTGTCGAAAAAGTATTTCCGTATTTCTAATCAAACATCAACTCTTTTTTATACAATACTATCGAATGCTCGGCATGCGTTGCAATGCCACTTAAAAAAATGGTAGCAGAACTTCCCGGTACTTACCGGTACTTCTCAGTACTTCCCGGTACTCCCGTTAGTTAGCGGAACTTCTCGGTATCCACCGTTGTAGCGATTCTGAGTTATGGCTGTGAAATTATCGGCATACAAACTCAGAAACAAAATCCCAAATTTTTAGGAGCAATATTAGCAATGTTATCGTATATTATCACGTTATTAATCAAATTGTGGGCGTAATAAGTGGGCGTGGACAATTTTGTATATCCTGTTATTCTTCCCGGTGCATCCCGTTACATGTGTTCTATTTAGCACAACAAGTTTCTGAGCAAATGGTGGTAGGCGTAAAAATGATCTACCCTTTTTTTGAAAGTGTGCGTTAAATTGATCCAACCACGCCCATTTTTGGGGAAGTTATCGACAGTGCCAATACAAATTCAGATACCAAATTTCAGATTTTTAGGAGCAATATTAGCCACGTTATCGCATATTTTCTATTTTTTTCAAAGTGGGCGTTAAATTGATCCAAACTAGCCCATTTTTGGGGAAGTTATAGACAGTGTCTATACAAACTCAGATACCAAATTTCAGAGCAATATTAGCGAAATAATCGAATATTTTAACTTAGTTTTACAAATTGTGGGCGTAATAGGTGGGCGTGGCCCCCCAAAATTTCATCACAATCGGATGAATGGTTTAAACGCGCATAGGGGACAAAGAAAGATAGAAAGAAAGAAAGAAAGATAGAAAATTTAATTTATATATATATAGATTTATAATGAACTTTATTGAACCAAATATGTACCATTTTGGTCGACCACCTTTTGCCATTTTTCCGCTTGAGACATTATTAGTTAAAGTTTGATTAAAAATACGAAAAGACCTTTCCGACCAAACAATATATAGTTGAAACATTTTTTTTTTATTTCTGTATTTGTCAACAAATGTGTTTTAAAAATGGGGAGTCACACAAAAATAGATCAGCGAATTAGTTTTATTTCATTTCAAACAAGAGAAAAGCCAACGGAAAATTCGGGATATCGTGAACTTGAAACCCTCTACAGTGCAGAGCATCATACTGCGCTTTTTACATGAAAATCGTGTGGCCGATAAGGGCAGAAATGCTCCTAATAAAATATTCACGGCAACGGAAGAGCGACAATTTCTGCGTAAAATTAAGAAAAATCCGAAGCTATCGGCTCCCAAATTGTTCGACGTCTGCTGCGGGAGAACGACTTTAATGGTCAAGTAGCACGAAAAAAACCATTTATAACTCATTTGTGTCGACTGAACTTAGCAAAGCAGCGTGTTGTCCATCCCAATACGTTCTAAAACGACGTCATTTTCTCGGACGAGTCCAAATTTAATATTTTTGGCTCCGGCGGAATGCAGTATGTGTGGCGCAAGCCTAATACCGAGCTAAACAATAAGCACCTCAAACCTACAGTAAAACATGGCGGCTGCGTGATGGTTTGGGGCTGCATGGCTGCTTCCGGCGTTGTAAAATTAATTTTCATTAATGGAATTATGGACAAGATAATGTACCTGAATATTTTGAAAGAAAATTTGCTCCAAAGTGCCGATGCCTTGGGTGTACGAGAAGGATTTCGGTTTTACCAGGACAATGACCCGAAACATAAATTCGGAATTGTTCAGACATGGCTGATTTGGAATTGCCCGCATCTAATGGCACAATCACCAGATCTAAATGTGATCGAAAATTTGTGAGCAATTTTGGACAGTGGCATTCGAAAGCGAAATATTTCAAATATATTTGATTTAAAAAATGCCCTGCTGGAGGAATGGCAAAAAATCTCTCCAGAGACTACTAAAAAATTAGTAGAATCAATGGCTAGCTGGCTTAAAGATGTAATTAAACAAAAGGGTGCACGAAATATGCTGTGGCGTTGAATTTGCCTATATTTTTAGTTTTTTGTTTGAATCTTTTAAAAAGTCTAATAATGTAATGAAATTGAAGTTCCTTTATAAATATAAAAATCCTGATGTAAAAAATGGCGTTTAAATTTTTCAAATTTCGTTATTAGTTACGAAGTTATAGCATTTCAAAACTCACCACATCGTCTGCACGAAATAAGGTGTTAGCCACCGTACAATTTAGTCGGTGTCTAAAAGTTGTACGGCACTCTTCAACTCTTTTTATGCATTAAAGAAGTTGATGTCGTTGTCAACTCCTATTCTTATCGGACCAACGGACGAACCAAAGGAGTAAATCGATCGGCCCATAAAAGAGGAGTATGTTTTGCTCTTTCAATTTTGCATCTTTAAAATCTCTTTGGTGACGGTTTTCAAAATTGCACTGACATGTGGCGCATAAAATGTTTGAGGAAATTTATTGATGGTAACGACAAAGTTCTGGTGGTGACATTCCTCATGTTACGATGTGCTTTCGTGGCATGAGTGTAGGTTTTCTGGCACTGAGTGGTATAAATGAAGCTTCATCAAGGCGCTAAATCGCAAAAGCACATTTTTATCAAAATACGGGAGTCTACGCTATGAGATCGCACTCTGCTTCGGAATTTGCTGTTTATTTATTAGGACGTTGATCTTTTGGCTGTATACGCTTTGCTGCACCCTTAACTTTAAGTATGAGGAAAAACGAATAAATTTTATAGAAATGATACTTGCTTGGGTTGCAGCAATATATAGGTAGACACTTCTTCTTTTAGCGATTCGTGTGGCGGTTTCTCTTTGAAATCGGGTCACTCCTCATCTTCCATTTTAAGAAAATCTGATCAAATTATCCACCGGCTGAATCGGCGAAAATGAGGTGCGAGTGGCAACATTTGAGCGTTTTGGTCAATTGGAATTGAAACGAAATCTTGTTTATAGCGGCGATTTGATGACCATCAATGCTATGTATATTCGTTCGGCAGAATAAATCCAATAAAGCACCGTGCGTGAATCGCTCAAAAACATTACTTTTGAAATTTCTTTATCGTGACTTCGGCGAATCAATCGGCATATACGATGCCAAGTAAAGCAGCGTGGAGTTCCAGCCTGGGCACTGACATCAGTTTATGAGGGGATCAACGAGTCCTTCCGACAACAAATGCGGCGAAGCCAACCTGGCTGTCGTCAACAAATACGTGGAATTACCAGTTGTTACATACAGATGGGGTGAATAACATCGACGAGCTTAAAATTCGGTAATTTTCTGAAATTCACTTTACTAGGCATATAGCGTCCAAGCAGTTCGGTGGGCGTCGTCCTAGTAAAATTTGTAAGGAAATGCTTTGAATTTTCGTATGAATCTTGTATACATCGGTCATCGTATCTCAAATCCCAAGTAGGCGAAATTTGAAACAAAACTACGTAACTAGCTTCGTCGTAAATGCCGACCCCCTATTGAAACATTATTTTTGCCTTCTCAGTTCGAAAACTTGATAAAAAGTAGTTTACTTAGTGCTTTTCGACAACGGCTGCAACAGCATCCGGGTAAAACACACAAATAGCACCCCAAATCATGGATACATTAATATAGTGTTGAACGGGATGACTCGACAGACCGTCTCTCAAAATGTTAAGCTTGTTGATATTTTGCCCCCTTTTTTTAAGATGGTACACCTTTATACAAACATTTATCGGTGGGCGTTAAATTGATCCAACTACGCCCACTTTTTGTGAGATTTTAGATTTCATCATCTTTCACCTCTATATCAAATTTTATCATCATAGATCACAACGTTCCAGAGATATCCAACCACGCCCACTTTTTGTGAGATGGTAGATTTTACTAATTGTGGGCGTAATATGTGGACGTGGCAGATTTCATATAGCCTATCATTCCTTCCAGACCCATCTCGATATATGTTCCAATTTTGAAGTAAATCGGTTCATCCGTTTAAGCGTGAAAACGGTACAAACGAAAATAAATAAATAAATAAAGAAATACACCTTCGTTTATAATATTAGTAAGGATAAAAAAAGGACAAAAGAACACAACAAAAAGCGATAAACATACAAATTCTTAAAAAAATATTTGAATTTGATTCGTTTGACTTATGTACTTAAAAAGATGGTACGACAATTGCAAATAAAACACTGTAGCAGATGAACAAATAGAAATTTAATGTAACTTTAAAGAAGATCATTCGACCAAATTTTGTTTCCGATTAAAGTAAAATAAAGTATTTTTCTTGCTGTTAAAGTATTTGCATTAAATATAAAATGTTCATTGTTCTTGAATTTCAATTTTTTTTTTTAGATAAATATATTAGGTGTACAAATAAGTTTCCGCCGTTTTGAGGAAGATAGCGTGGCACGAGGTTTACGTTGGAATTCGCAGATGGTAACCTACTTGAAAATTAGTTTGTTTATTCCAGAACAACATAACCTTATCATGTTATTAAGTTCGCATTAGCATCATATATTTTTCTTCATCTAAAAATGTCTCAATTTGAGCCAATTAAGTGTCACATGCGGGAACTTTTATTTTATTTTTTTAATTTAAAAAAATCTGCTGCTGAGTCGCATCGATTGCTCGTAGAAGCATATAATGAGGATGCTTTGAGTGAGAGAACATGTCGTGAGTGTTTTCAAAAATTTAAAAAAGGTGATTTTGACATAAAAGACAAAGATCCAGTGGAAGGCCGAAAATTTACGAGGATGCAGATTTGGAGAAATTATTGGGTGAAGATTCGTCTCAAACACAAAAGGAACTTGCACTTAGTTTAGAAGTCACTCAGCAAGTAGTCTCACATCGTTTAAAATCGTTTAAATATTATTTTATTAACAAAAAACGACGGAAACTTATTTGTACACCTGATATAATTTTTTTTATTCTACTACTACTCTTGATATTCGGGTGTGATATTCAATTCAAGGTGAATTTTCGTTAATTTTGCTTAAGGACCGGTACAGAAAGTTTTGCAAATTTTTAAATGGTTAAAATTTTTTTCTGTCTATTAAATAGGCTTTGAATTTTTTTTTTTTTTGCAACGGTAATATTTGACATTCACAAAATTAGTTTAGTTGTTGCGATAATAATATCACAAGCCAAAAAAATGAGCTCCAAAGAAGAACTCCTCAAACAAATTTTGTACATATGGACTAATAATTCAAATATTGGGTACAAAAAGTTGGCAAAACTCGCAAAAACAACATATGCGACTGCGCGAACAACAGTTTTGCGGTTTCAAGAATATTTTTCGGTTAAGAATAAGCTAAGAAATGGACGTCCCAAAGGTTCAACCGAAGCAAATCTGGACAATAAAGTTTTATCCATTTGGAAGAACAGTTCCATGTCAACAAGAGATATTGTCAAAAAAGCAGGGACTACACATTAGCAAGTAACTCGAATCAAACAGCGAAATGGTATTAAAATTTTTCCAAAAAAAAGTTACAAAACGCAAACGAAAGTTGCAAACAAAAACTTCTGCGTAGTTATGGACGAATTGACGTATTGAATCGGTTGTACAAAACTTGAGGGAGGGATGGGAGGGTATTGCAAGAAAAGTTCGAGCATGAACAACAGCGCATGAATTGACTTGATATTTTTTATTCTGCAATGTACCAATACTTAGTAAAAAATTAAATTCTAATTAACTGAAGAATAAAACGTTATGAGAATTTTAAATTTTTCAAAACTTTCTGTAACGGTCTTTATAGTGTTAAAATCAATAATTAATTTTTATGCACCACTAAGTGGTGGTGTATATTGGTTTTGGTCCAATGTTTGTAACGTAGAGAAATACTCAAGATTGATACAGACATATATACATATATTCTTGCTCAGAATCAAAAACTGAGTCGATTAAGCGATTTCAGTATGTCTGTCCGTCTGTCATCATTTCTTGTTAACACAATAGCGGGAGAACCGTAAGAGATATTGAGCTGAACTTTTGTACACTAGTTGCTCTTATACCCTCGACGAACTGATTTTGGAGCCAATACGCCCATGACCACCCCCAGTATTGCAAAAAATAGTGATATCTTTTTAACACGATATCTTGAGAATAATATGAGATATTGGGTTGAAACTTTGTACAACAAATTCTGTTGTGCTTGGGAACAACTGATTAAATTTTGGAAACGATTAGGGTGGTCCATGTTTGTTATTTTATTTATTATATGTTTAATCAAAGTCCTTAAAAGTTTGATAGAATATTTTGGTGTTCAAACGATCTTAAATAAGTAGAGTAATCTAATTAGGGTGGTTCAAGATTTATAAAATTAGGGTGGTTCCAGATAACAATTAATTTTTTTTTAAATATCATCATGAACCACATCATAAATTTGTAGTAATCGGTATGACCGACTATAATTTCTAACTTGTTTTTAATTAGGTTAATTTAATCGAGTTGCCGCGCATTAATTTATAAATCAAACAAATAAAACTTATCTTACAACGTAAGTAATAATTGTCGCATGATGTGTGTTTGTAGGGCTTTAAGCATGTTAAAAGTTATAAATGATCTTTATTCGATGATATTAGAATTCAGAAGACATGAATTATGTTAACGGTTAAGCAAGTTAAAAAAAAGGCTGCAAATGAGTGTGTAGAAAAGGTAGTAAGTTTAGTAGTTGGCAAATAATTGATGAGTTTACATAAGTAATACAGGGTGGCGCAAGGGAAATCACCCTATTGGAAGATGCTCTCATTTTTGCAAATGGCCGCCAATGTCAAATCTGTTTTGACATTTGTGGACTAGACAGATACAGAATACAAGTGAATAAGCCATGGAGCGATACACTCCCCAAGAACGCGGTGTCTATTTTTTTGCGTAACAATTCGTCTGTTTTGTTGGCGCAGCGCGAATTCCGTCGCCGATTTCCCGGCCGTCCGACACCGACTGCGCAAACACTGCGCCGTTTAGCCACTAACCTTGAAGAGTATGGGACCACACGAGACGTTGCCAATAGTGGCCGGCCCCGGAGCGCCCGTTCTGCCGAGAATATCGCCGCTGTATCCGAGGACGTCGAAGTGAGGCCCGAAAAATCGACCAGACGACGTGCCACGCAATTGGGCCTCAGCCGGCGGTCCCTGCAACAAATTTTGGTGAAAGATTTGAACATGTTCCCCTACAAAGTTCAGTCCGTGCATCAGCTGCTGCCTGCCGACCGCCAAACGCGCGTAGGGCATACACTGCCGTGAACATATCTCTAAATCCTGGCCACTCTTCGTACCCACAGTGAAAATTTTCCGTTTCACATGGAGGAACTTTGATATAATTCCCAGAAAAATCGGAATGATTGGTAGGCAAACGTGAGTTTTCCAACGAAGAAGGGGCTTTTTTGGAATATTGTTCCCATGAAATATTTTTAAAAGGTCCAAAATTTGAGACTTGCAATTTTGATAAACATCAATGCAGGTTTCATACTGTTGTGTGGACAATGCTTTGACGTCAGCAGAGATTTGAGAAATAGTTGCCAAACAAACTTTTCTGTATGAACTTAGAATGTTTTCGTGTAACATGTCTAAGATAGTAATTTCTACTTCCAGAAGAGATTCGGTTTGATCTTCTGTTGTGGCCTTTTCAAATCTCGAACAGTATGAAATTATTTGATCGGAATCGAATAAAAATTGTGAATGCGTCTCGTTATTCATGATTATTGTGAAATAAATCAAAAATAGAAATATATTCAGTGTCAAATGCAAATATGCGACCACTTTTCTTTTTTTTTTTAATTGTACCGCAAAACCACCTTAGGAGCAAGTGGAATTTGTGAATAATGCGAAATGAAATCGTTTGAGATTACTAAATATTTTGAAAAAAAAAAAATTTTTAAATTAACAGAAACCTAATAATGAGTTTAAAAGGTT
Organism: Suillia variegata; assembly: GCA_949127995.1. Taxonomy (NCBI): domain Eukaryota; kingdom Metazoa; phylum Arthropoda; class Insecta; order Diptera; family Heleomyzidae; genus Suillia; species Suillia variegata. The sequence continues at coordinate 33,479,745 of OX421842.1, forward strand.
TAAGAGTATTTAATATAAAAGTTTATAGATTGAGAATAAAATTTACCAAGTAACAGAGAAGAACCACTAAACGAGAATAAATTTTTCAAAAAAAATAAAAATTTGATAACAAAAATATTGTTGAGTGGCAGAGGTAGTCCACTATATTAAAATGTTTGCTATAGCAATTTCGGGGAAAAAAGTAATTATTTTAATTTGTAAATACAATTTTGAGTGGAAGATATAATCCACTAACCAAAAAAAAAAATGTATTATTTTAAACAAAGCCGCGATCGAGTTCAATTTCAGAAATTAATTTTTTTTAAATTTGGTACAAAAATAGTCGTCGAAAACAAGTAAATTTGCACAAGCGATTTGCAAACTACGAAATTTTCCAATAAAAATGTTATCGAAAACAAATAAATTTTGCAAAAGTGATTTGCAAATTAAAATTTTAAATTTTGGATGCAAAAAAAATTTGTTTGTATTATTGCTGCAGAAATTCTGCTTGTAATAAATTGATTTAAAAATACCAATTTGAAATTTATAAATTTTGGTTGCAAAGAAAATTTTATGTGCTGCAGAAATGCTGCTTAACGAAATTAGTTTTGCAAAAGCAATTTGCAAAAATTTTATATGAAAAAATTTTCCAAACAGCAAAATAATAAGTAGTTAATTATTGCACACAACTGTAAAATTTTTTATTTTATTTTTTCAAGCAATTCGTAAACAAAATTTAAGTTTTCTTATGCTTTTATAAATTAGAATTTTATTTATCGTGACTTACAGTACAAAATCGGGACTAATTTACGGGACACGTAGCGGGATACTTTAGCGGCACTGTAGCGGAATCCTTTTGCGGGAAAATTTTGCGGGTCACGTAGCGGAATCCTTTTGTACGACATTTCCAATTTTCATTGGCACACTAACGAGTCTCTTTTGCGGGACACTAATTTTTTGTTGGTTTTGATGAGCTGACGGGTCCCTATGCTGTTGGTCGCTGAATATGTTTGTTGTTGTTGTGCACTGAAAAATGTTTGTTGTTGTTGTGCGTTGAAAAATTTTTGTTGTTGTGCGCACCGTTACTTGTCGCAATTGGTTTTTTAAAGTGTTTTTTGTTTGTCTATTTTAATGTTACCGCGTCTTTTTGTACTTTTTTTTTGAAAACAAATTATATTTGCAGTTAATTTTATTTTAATTTTCACTTAAGGCACTGTTTTGGGGTTCTTGTAGATCATAAAATATTTTATTCATGTTAATTTTGAAAAAAGATAAAAAAAAACAAGTCGACTAAGTTTTTTCTCATGTATTTTTTGAATTTTGTACCCGAAAAGCACCTTTGAAGTTTTGATACCCTAATCAGGAAGGGTGTCGCGCGTCCATTAAACTGAGTGTCACGCGCCGCAGTTCCGAATTTATTAACTTTTTGGCGTAAAAATAAAGTTAAAATATCCAAAGGTCTGCATACATACGGATGTTTTGTTATTGCTGCCGTTTGAAAAGCTGTTAACAGGAGGATCGCCGTCACATAATGCCTTTCTCTCCCACTCTGTTGCCGTGTCCGTCTACATCAAGTGTCTGTGCATCTCATTCACACACTTCTCCGTCCACCAATTATTTATTTCTGCATCTGCATACACACGGCCACAATAATATTTTTTGTCGCAGTACGAAAACTTAAACAAATAAAACTAAAACACGTCGGGCCGGTGCATGAAATTAAATGCACAACAAACTTTAAACTGCTGTTTTTGTTATTGATCTATTTCTGATCTGTCAACCTGTGGTGAAGTTGTATTTGCATGTTACCCAGTGCACCAGAACTGTAGTTTTAATAAATACATCGGAGAAGCAAAACACAGTAAACTTACATAAAAACAGTAAATTTCAGAAATAACAACTACTTAAAATCGATATTTGTGGTATCAAATATTGATTTTTGTTTTTAAATTGTTGAAAAAACATATATGCCACCTGTCATAAATCACAGCCCGACGTTATATGAAATATTCCTCTTGAACCTTTTCAGAAACGGTCTCTGTTGCAAACGTCTACAGATCTTACTTTGTCAAATAGTCCCAAAAAGAGCTCTATCCAATCGCCTTTGACTCCTAACTCGACCACTGCCCCTGCTCCGAGTATGGCTGCGTCGCCTGTCGTTCCAGCTACTGCTGATGTCTTCTCCTGGGACATGTCCGACAAAAAAATTAGAACAAGTTCTCGAAAAAGTGTTGGATACAAAACTCGAGTGCGTCGCTAGAAGAGAGGATCCTTAATACTCTTCAGGAGGAAGTACAGCACTTACGGCCGGAAAATGTTCAACTTAAAGATGATGTTAACTTGTTACATAGGAAGCTTGAACAAGTTGACAGAAGTAGCAGGCGTGGGCGCCTTGTAGTGCGTGGTCTTTGTAGTAAAGAGATGAAATCAGCTAGAGAGGAGTTCGCCAAACTTTGCGCAGATGTGCTGAAAACGCAAGTAAACGTGGTCGACGTCATAAAACTACCAGCAAATAAAGAATTTGTCATTAGTTTGGACTCAACAGAGATGGCTTATGCGGTGTTAGCTGCCAGGCGACTATTAAATGGCTCGGCAGTTTTTATGGTGAAAAACTACACCACTGAAGAGCGCGAGAAGCGTTATCAACTGCGTTTACTTTCAAAACAAATAAGCGTCGTTAAAGACTTGAAAGTTCGTTCGGAAGATTTCACCATATATATTAATGACAAAACTTTTTCATGGCTGAATGGCAAGCTCTCAGCTCTCCTTACAACACGAATGTGAGGTCGTCTTTCAGGATCCCCGAAAATCCTGCATCAGAATAGCTACAAAATGTGTGTCTTTGTATTTCTTATATAACTTAATTATTGTAATTGTTTTCATATATAAATAGTTTTGATGTTTTTTTTTTGTTTAAAACACATTTAATGGCTATATATTTTAATGATTACGTGTTGTATTGGGAGGATGCGAATAAAGTTCATAAAGCCGGCCGAGCTAGCGGTGGCTCTTTATTTGGTTTTAAAAAAAGTGTTGGCAATGTAGCGCTTTCTATTAAGTTAAATGTTGTATGTGGCTATTTAATTCCTTTATATTTAAATTGCAATAACTGGGCTAGCGACTTTAATAACTTCGAAGACTTTATACTTGATTTAAATTCTGAAATGTTAAGCGTTATTGATGATTTAAATGCTCGTGTGGCAGATTTTCAAGTACTTGATACAAATTTACTTATTACCCACTAATAAGCTCAGTAAGAGTTTCTAAAGATACAATTATTGATTGCAAAGGTAAAAAAGTTTTGAGTCAGCTTGAGAATATTGGAGGCATTATTTTGAATGGGAGATATCAGGGCACTGATAATGATGGGTATTACTTTCGGAGGGGTGGTGGTGTTCGGAGAGTTATTTTATTGATTATATTATTTTTGTTCACTTTTTTTGATTTTATAACGGATTTCTCTATCCCCACTAAGGAATATTCAGACCATATGCCGCTTGTGATTAACATTTCTATTAAAAAGCCTTGCAATCAGTCGCAAAGTATGCTTCCACTAAAATTGCAATGGAAACCCCAAGAAGCGAATAAATATGTTAGCGAATAAATAATATGTTAAAGCATACTTTAGAAGTGTATACTGTCAGTAAAAGAAAATTAAAAAACTGTGCGAACGCAAAAAGATGGCATTAAAACACAAAAATATTGACAAACTAAATTCAGTTAAAAATGCGAGTGAGTGGTGGAAGTTGGCATATAAGTTTTTACTTGCTTGTAATCAGAATGCTTCAACAATTTCTTAGTCTCTTCCTGCTTTTATTGATCCTTACTTAGACTCCCCTTTTGAATACCGAGACATTATTTTAGTACTAAAGCATTGCAAACCCAATAAAGCGCCAGGTATGGACAGAATAAGCTATGAATTTTATAAAAATTCTCCACAGTGCTTTTTAGAAGAGGTAGTTCATGTTTTTAATAAGGTTTATCTGCGCAACGAAATCCCCGCATCTTTTCGTAAATCCATTATAGTGCCTCTTTTTAAGAAAGGGGACCCTAATTGTGTGGCAAAGCCTTGTTAGACATTTGCTATCAAATTTTTACGGGTTTAATTTTAAATAGGCTACATAGTTGGATAGACGTAAATAAAATCCTAAATGGGATACTCAAAAGTAGATAATATGTTTAACCTCACCAGTATTGTTACCTTAAACAAAAAAATGAAAAAGAAAACATTTTCATTCTTTGTAAACTACTCGTGTGCATTTGACACGATCCCAAGAAAATCACTGCTTTACAAGCTTTCTAGTTTAGGTTTGTCCAGTAAAATTGTCAAAACTCTTATGTCGCTATACAATAATACAACTAGTCAAGTATGGGATAGAGTCGCACTTTCTCAACCTTTTACAGCAGACCAAGGTGTTAAGCAGGGTTGTTTGCTGAGTCCAGTTCTTTTCGCTCTTTATTTAAATGATTTTTTACCTTGCGGCGTTCAAGTTGCTAACTCGCTGATTAAAGTGCTTATGTATGCCGACGACATAGTCTTACTATCTACATCATCCACAGAACTTCAAAGTATGATAAATGACTATTGTCAAATGTGGTGACTTCATGTAAATTTGAACAAATCTAAGATTCTAGTATTTAGAGAAATTTCAAATACTCTTCAATGGACGTATGGCGAAAACAGGATTGAAATAGTCAACGAATACAAATATTTAGGTATGCTTCTAACATACAACCTGTCACTCCAAAATCATCTTGATTCAAAACTATATGTATAATCCGAAAATTTAAATATCAAACAAACTCAAAATATTTTATTCTGCTTCTAGATTAATTATGTTTTACGGAGTACAAATGTGGGGCTACAAACAATACGAACAAAAAGAAAAATTGTTTTGTTTCTTTCTTAAAAAGATTTTATTTCTTCCTAAAAACACTCCTAACTATATGTTATTATACAATTGGGGATTGGTTTACATACACAATATTTATTTACACTTCGTTTACACTTGCAATGCCACAAAATTTCATTTCAAAGACATTATGTGCGCACCTGGATAACATACTTGTATCTCTTAAAAATGAACAACATCTACAGCATATTACGAGCGCAGAAAACTCTCAATATCATGACCTGTATCCAAGACTTCGTTATGATATTGAACCATACTTTTTAAATTATAAATCTGCCTATGTTGTGAGTCTTATTTTTAAGACTAGGTGCGGACTTCTCGACATATACGCTAGATAGTTTAGAAACATGGAATTAGGTCCGTGCTCATTTTTGCAATTTGAATAAGATTGAAGACACATATCATTTGATTGGAATTTGTCCAATTTTTTGGCAGTGCAAGGGCTTCTTTTTTTAACAAAAAATAATTATCTGAGAAAGACGTATGCGATATCCTTAATGGAAAAAATACATGGGCACTGTATGCATTTTTATCTAGCACCTTAAAATACAGAGAGCTTATACTTAAAGAATTTGTTTAATTTCTATATTAATTAGTTAAAATATTGTTTTTTTTTTTATATAAAGTTAGATTAAGTTAAAAACAACACACAACAAAAATAAATGTTAATGTAATTAAGATTAAAAAAAAAAATTTTATATATTGTATAATCAAATTAAATAATGAATAATAAAATCTACTACTACTATTTTATTTATGTTTTATGTATTAAATTTTAATTCAATAAAAGATTTATTCTTCATAAATAATAACTAATAAATATATCTTATTTATAAAATAAATTATGAAGATTTCCGTAATAAAAGTTTACACAATATATTGTGTATTTAAAATACGATGTAGAGTAACGAAGGCACAGCTCCTGGCTGCAGTCAAACTTTTGTAGATGAACTTCTTGGTCCGTTGTTGAAATCACTTGGTCAGAAGTGGTATTCGCAAACGAAGGCATACTTTAAAAAATGTATTCCGCATTTGTAAATCCACTTAAGTGTTCTTGAATTTTTCTCAATACCAATTATATTTCACTAGGTCAAAGTTCGATTCCTTTATACTGTTGTATATTTTCAATAAGAGCGCAACAAAAGTTTTTTTTAAATAAAACAAAAACGGTTTTGAATATCAATGAAATTCTTTATTTCTGTGAAAGTACATTTGATACCATTATGTATGGAACTCGATTTCTTTTGCATGGGCACGCTTGCAGAAGTCTAGACGCTGAACCCAATTTTCGACGGTTTTCAAGCATAAATCGGCCGATACTGCTGCAATTTCACGTTATATTCACGTAATATTCGTGCGAAGTTCATCAATCGTCGCTGGATTGTTGGCATAGACCATAGACTTGACGTAGACCCACAGGAAATAGTCTAACGGGGTCAAATCGCACGACCGAGGCTGCCAATCGACTGGGCCATTTCATGAGATAACACGTCTACCAAACATGGTTTCCAATAAATTGATTGTGACATTCGCTGTGTGGCTTGTGGCGCCGTCCTGTTTGAACCACATTTCCTCCAAGCCCATGTCATCCAATTGGAGCCAAAAATATTCGGTTATCATTGAACGGTAGGGATTCCCATTCACAGTAGCGTGCCGGTATTGATCATCACGAAAGAAGTACGGCCCAATGACGCCGCCGGCCCATAAACCGCACCAAACCCTAATTTTTTCGGGATGCAATGATGCCTTATGGAGTACGTGTAGATTGCTGCCTGACCAATAACGCATATTTTGCTTATTGATGAAGCTATTCAGCCAAAAATGAGCCTCATCGCTGAAGATCATTTTTCGATGAAAATCCGAATCATTTTCAAGTTGTTGCTCAGCCCAATTCACAAACATACGACGCTTCTGGTGGTCAAGCGGCTTCAGTTCTTGCGTCAATTTGATCTTGTAAGGATGTAGGCCAAGATCTTTTCGCAAAATTCGCCACAACGACGTCGTCACAGAGATGTCCAACGCTTGAGAACGTCGTGTCAGAGACACATTTGGGCTTTCTTGAACTGAAGCCTTAGCGGCAGCAATATTCTCGACACTACGGGCACTTCTTTGTCTCACTGGCACGGAAAAATTTTGTACTGTGCCTGTGGATTCAAATTTTTCTACTAGACGCTCAATTGTTGTTGTAGGACGATTATGACGACCATAAATTGGACGTAGCGCTCTTAAAGTTGAGGCTACTGACTCCGAATTTCGATAGTAAATTTTAATAATTTTGTCTTGTTGTTTGCTCGTATATCTTTCCATGATGAAATGGCAAACCTTATTAAAAAGAGAAATATCAAGAGAGCGGAAAAAAATATGGCTTCGTTTGCTGTCTCTAACGGTATACTTTAGTTGGCGTCCCTTTTGAAAAACCCTTTATTGTAAAAAGACACTGGCTTCGTTTTACCGAAGCCCTTTATTTATAACATTTCTAAAACTACCCTTATTAACATAATAACCTACTTATCTTTTTAATAGGCGATAGACAAGCGGACTAAACAATCATACCTAAACAAATTTTTTTATCATAAAACGACCAGACAAATCTTTTAGGATATGTATCCTAAACAAACCTGCCGGTATCACTTAGCACACAATACTCTTACTAAACAACACCAAACATTTATTGGAACTGTTTAGAAATTTATACAGTTCTACTTTTGGAATAGTTAAAAATTATGTTTTGTTATGCACCACTCATTGGTGTGTATTGGTTTTGGTCCAATGTTTGTAACGTAGAGAAATACTCAAGATAAATATAGATATATACTAGCTGACCCGGCAAACTTTGTGCCGCCCAAAATTGATTTTTAAATTAAAATCATTTCGAGTATTTACAATTCCACACGATCCGTTCTTGAGTGATGCGTGTTCATAGGTATGCAACTTTGTTTCATATATTTATTTATTTATTTATTTATTTATTTATTTATTTATTTATTTATTTACTTATTTATTTATTTATTTATTTATTTATTTATTTATTTATTTATTTATTTATTTATTTATTTATTTATTTATTTATTTATTTATTTATTTATTTATTTATTTATTTATTTATTTATTTATTTATTTATTTATTTATTTATTTATTTATTTATTTATTTATTTATTTATTTATTTATTTATTTATTTATTTATTTATTTATTTATTTATTTATTTATTTATTTATTTATTTATTTATTTATTTATTTATTTATTTATTTATTTATTTATTTATTTATTTATTGTGAAATATTTTGTGAAATATTTAACAAATAAATTTATAAGTGCAGGGCAGCTAAGGCCATATTGCACCGGTTAAAATTTGTTTTGTTGATTTTTGATTGTGAGTTCTTAGTGCATCTTTGACTATATCTAAAGTTTTTCTGCAGTCTAGTATTGTAAATAACCGTTGATTGCATTTCGATAGGGGACATTCCATCAATATGTGGTGAACAGACATGGTTGCTGTGCAAATGTTGCATTGCATAGGTTCCGATTTTGTGTAAAGATGTTTTGTACTGAATATTGTTTTTCCTAATCGTATTCTCGCCAGCGTAATGCAATCTTCACGCTTAAAGTCACTATTGTTTTTTGACTTCGAAAGCGTTACGTTATGCGTTCTTAAAAATGAGCTGGAAGAGTTCCATGCTAATTCTAATTCTTCTTTTTGCTTTGCAGAAAAACCACTGGTTATCATTGCGTTTAGGAATATTGTTTCAAAAACTAGGGGAAGTAAGTGTGCTTCTTTCGCAGCAGCATCAGCTTCTTCATTTCCATGAATCCCAATATGGCCAGGAACCCACATCATTTTTATGTGATTATAGCTCTCGATGTTTTTTGATACAAATTGATATCTGCTTTTTTTATTAGAAAGTGCTTTCAACACGCTGAGGCTATCTGTGCAAATTAATATTTTTATTCTGTTTTGAACAGCAGTTAACCGCTGCAAGCTCAGCTACAAAAATGCCAGAGCCCACTGGCAAAAGTCTTTGTTGAATATTATCATTATTATTATTAATGGGGATGCGCACCGCGTCCTAAAAGAACTATTGTGCCCCCTACGAGGATTATAGTGTTGCCATAGTTTAGTATTCCTATTAGCCCTATACTCCTGAATATATTATAGTATTTCTAAAAGTCCTACAACCGTTATAAATTTTAGTATGAAACCTATATTTAAGTCTTTCAGCATGCCGTCTGGTATTTGATAGTCTCCCAGGTACATTTTCCGGCTTTGCATAAGCGCAGGACACTGTCCTAGGATGTGTTTCGGAGTTTCAGTATCCTCTTCACAAAATATACATAACTCATTGTTGCATATTCTCAGTTTTGTCAGGTGATAGTTCAGACAGTGCCCTGTTAGAATACCTGTTATAATTCTCAGATTCTTTTTTGATAAATTCATACATTCAGTAAATCTTTTTAGTTTGTACATTCCTAAAAGAGTTTTTGAGTGTTCCATTCCTGGTAAATTATACCAGTATAGTGTTCGTGATTGTTCTTTTTCTTTCATTAACATCATCGTTAAAGACCTTTTTCCTATTCCACAAAAGGGTTCGGGTCCTACAGATGAGGTTTCTGCCCCCTTTCTTGCTAGTTCATCTGCCTTCTCATTACCTTCTATTCTTACATGGCCTGGTACCCAAAGTATCCAAACTTTGTTCTGCGAGCCAAGCGTATTAAGTTTCTCAAGACACTCCCTAACCAGTTTAGAATTTACCTGATAATATTCTAGTGCCTTGATAGCCGCTTGACTGTCAGTAAGAATTCCAATGTTCTGATTACGATATTTCCGCTCGATGTTGAAGTAAATACACCTGTCTATGGCGTATATTTCCGCCTGAAAGATACTGGTGCTTTTACCCATGGGCTCGAAGTATTTTATCCTTGGCCCATATACCCCTGCTCCTGCTCATTCGTCAGTAAGAGACCCGTCTGTATACCAGGTTATCATTTTTTGGTTTAATTTGTAGGTTTTAGATATACCTTCCTAATCGTTTTTGTTACTTAGTTTTGTAGTAAACTTTTTAGTGAAACTAAACTGCGTTATCATGTTATCTCTTGGTATTGTGATTTCAGGGAATTGCCTCGTAAGAATGTCTAATTTCTTCCGATTGATGCAATGTCCTGACCCAATATCTCCTCCAGACATTCTATAAATGGCCCTCTTCGCCTGCGTCTGGATATAAATGTGAAGAGGTGTTAATTATAAAAGGACCTCTAAGGATGCCGTTGGACACGTTCTCATAGCCCCAGTTATGCAAACACATGCTAATCTTTGAAGTTTATTCAAATCATTGACAGCAGTTTGCAGCTTTGTTCGATCTGACCATATTTTCGCTCCATATGCAATCATTGGTCGTACGATTACCGTATACATCCATCGCAGAATTTTTGGTGTACAGCCCCAACTTTTCCCAGCGATGGATCTGCAGGTCATAAGTGCTCTTGTAGCTTTCTTGGTTATGTTACTTACATGTGTTTTCCAGAGTAACTTCTGATCAAGAGTAATGCCCAGAAATTTTACCTCTTTATGTAGTTCCACCTCCGTTCCATCCAAACGAATGGTCTTCAGGTTTTTAAGTTTATATTTCCTTGTAAATGGTACAATTGTAGTTTTAGCTGGATTAATATTCAGCCCTACTTTTAAACACCATCGTTTCGTGATTTTTAGTAACAGTTGTATTAATTCACATAGAGTATTTTCAAATTTACCTCTACAAATTATTACAACATCGTCAGCGTAACCCTGAATCATAAGTCCAGTGTTTGTTAGTTCATCCAGAAGTTCGTCTATGACAATACTCCACATTAGTGGAGAAGTTACCCCACCTTGTGGACAACCTTTTGTTGTGTTTGCTACTAGAGAGCCTGTACTCATCGGTATTTCGACTGCTCTAGTCTTCAACATGGTTCCCATCCAACATGCCAAGGTATTATTAACCCCTCTGCGGATAAGAGCTTATTTTATTGCTTCATGTGTGGTGTTATCAAAGGCCCCTTCGATATCTAAGAACGCACATAAAGCTACCTCTTTTGCTTCTAGAGTGTCCTGTAAAACATCTGTCAATTGTTTAAGGGCAGTTTCCGTTGATCTACCTGTTCTGTATGCATGTTAACAAGAATGAAGAGGAGCACTTACTAGGACAGTTGTCCTTACATAGTTATCTATCATTTTTTCAAGAGTTTTAAGTCCAAATGAGGTCAAGCAAATTGGTCTGAAGGATTTTGGGTGAAGAGGATCCTTCTTCCCAGAAATCGGAATAAAAACCACTTTTACTCGACTCCAGGCCTTTGGTATATATCCCAGTGCTATATTTCCTCTAGCAATTTTCATAAGTGGACGTAGAAGAATTTCTATTCCCTTTTGCAACAGAACGGGAAGTATGCCATCCACACCAGGTTCTTTAAATGGTTTAAAAGTACCCACCGCCCACCTTAGTCGTAGTTCTGAGCATATTTCCCCCGCTATCTTCCAGTTTTCTTTACTCGGTCTTTGTACTGATTTTATAATATATTCTGTTGGCTCAAAAGACCCTGGGAAATGAGTATTAAGAAGTAATTGAGCCTTATCTTCCTCATTCTCAGTATAACTTCCATCATTCCTTTTTAGGCTGACGGAAGATAATGTCTTATCTTTTTCCATGACTTTGTATAATCTTGAGGCATCTGTTGTCTGCTCAATATTTTCACAAAACCTTCTAAAGCTTGTACGCTTAGCTTCTCTAATTCCATTATTATAAATCGTTAGTAAGCTTCTATATTCCGCCCATTCCCTAGTTTGTTTTGCTCGGTTAAACAACCTGCGAACTTTAGTTCGCAGTTTGGCTAGGTCTTTGTTCCACCAGGGTACGTCTTTGGACGAGTTTATTGTACTTATTGGACAGCTTTCCTCATATGCATCAATGACAACCTTTTTTAAATTTTCCACCATTGTATCTAATTCTAGCTCGTTTCTGATATGATTACCAACTTCTAAACATGTTGTATTATTACTCAGATTATCTATATACACATCCCAATTTGTTTTCTTGGGATTTCTTATTCTCCTGTTGATCGCGGCAGAACCTTCAATATCAAATCTTATTATTCTATGATCTGACATTGATGGCTCATTCGAAACCTTCCAGTTTTTGACTAATCCATTTACAAAAGTATTTCCAAGAGTTATATCTAGTACCTCTTCTCTTATTCTAGTTACAAAAGTTGGTGTACTACCCAAATTTAAAATTTCTAATCTATTACTAAGAATAAATTCAAGAATGTACTCAACTCTTTTGTTGGTGCCCGTACTCCCCCACACCACGTTGTGAGCGTTGGCGTCACACCCGAGTATTAGTGGTAGTTGTTTATTGTTGCAGTATCTCACCAGTTTATCGACCAGGTCCGGTGGAGCGTGGACGTCGTCTCCTGGGAAGTATCCAGACGCTACAACAACATTGCGTATGGTTCCGCTGATGTTCATCTGGATTTGAACTGCAACAAGGTCTCCCGACAGGAACTCTGAAAGACAAAGATACTTAGAACCAGTGGTTAATAACATGCAAGCTCTTGGTTTTTCACACCGAATATCCCAAATTACCTGCGTTTATTTTCCTGCTAGACCTCTTATCTGCCCCCTGAAGACCCACGGTTCCTGGACCAGCACTATACCAATATTATGCTTGGTGGTTGCTCTTGCGATTACTGTCGAGGCAGCTTTCGCATGATGTAGGTTTATCTGTGCAACCCTAGTGCTGGTCATACCGAACTTATTGTTGGGACTCTTCTTCCGTTGTCAGAGTATCTTCGTCGTCAACCTCTGACAAGGCACATTTTTGGGAGTTGGCATCCTCCATATTCAGCAGGGTCAGGTCAAGGTCAAGCCCATCATCTTCGTGTGGTAGTAGATCGACTTCTTTAACCTGTTAATGTTTTTGCCGCTTCAATTTCCTCAGCGATTGCCTTCGGAATTTCTTCGACCTCCTTCGGTACTTCACCAGAGGGGGGCTTGCTGGTACCCGGTCTGTTTTCCCGCGGTTTGTGTAGGTGGATTGGGATGGAACCGAACAGTTGTTGTTTTTTTATCGTATCCAGCGAACGGTCATCCACCCCAATCGTCAGCAGCTTGCCCCTGCTTTCGTCTTTACTTCTGAAGATCCTCCATAGTTCTGTATGCAGACCCTCATTCTGTGCAATGATGAGTTTTAGGAGCATCTTCGTGTCCACTCCTGCAGCCTTGGGGAGATAAATCGTCATTAGGTGTACACTGGGTATGTTTTCCCCCGTGCACGTTGACAATTCAACTCCCTTCCAACTGGCCAGTTTAGGAACCGTGATTCTTAGCCATTCGGCTGTATCTACGCCAGCACAGTCTACCAGTATAAGACCTGGTCTAAAGTGGATACCATCAAATTGGATTTTGGTCCTCCAACCTTTGTACATCTCTTGTACGATGGCGTCTTCAATTTGCCCAAGCTCCTCACGTGTGAGTGTGTGCTCAGGATACGTTTTCGGCAGTACTGCCAGTCGAATTGCCTTGGCGGCGCTAGCATAGCTAACACCGGGCTTCCTGGCTCCTGTTTTTGCTTCAGGCGCTACGCGTTTCTTTTCGTCGGCTTTGGTCTTTTTAGCCGAATTGCCTGCCTGCGGACTGATTTCCTCCGCGCCCCTTTTCCTTGTATTGGTCGTCGTTAAGTCTATGGAGCGGTCTTGAGCCTTCTTTTTGGCCTCCTCTAGCGTTAACCCGTCTTTAATGTAACGCATGTACCATTTGGCACCTGCGCCACTCAAGCCTGTGGACTTCCGTATATCCCCCATTTTAATTGTCTGTCCGGATGTCAGTCCAGTACTTGTTGATGGTTGTGGATGTTCCTGACTGGAAACCACTGTACCACAACTTTCCCCCAATTTTGGTACAACCGTCCCGGGCTTCGGTCCAATATAAGGCTTGGTACCTTTGCCTTCCCTCCGTTTGTCCGTCTTGCTTCTCGGTGTTTTAACCTGGCGGTCAGAATCCCGGATGTAATTCTCCGCCTGATCTGCCAGTTGTGATGCAGTATAAATTCCTGCTAATTTTTGTATTTGTTTTGTTTTGTCCATATAGATCCCACGAGTGTGGGGGGAAGTAGGTCCGCCGTGTCATAGCCCCCATTAACACGGTAAGGGCACAGTTACTCACTGAGGCGACCAAGTATCAGTGAGGCTCACGTTAAAGACTGGGCTATTTTTGTAAAAAAAAAAAACATTGCCTCCAGCCAGGTTGATCCTCGGCACGGGTCGCGTGACACCTTGATCCAGCCCTCATACCCCCGACCATGATAAGAGTGCAAACTCAAATGCTGTACTATTGAAAAGTAACAAACACCTAAATTTCCATCCTTATCTTAGCTAGACACCTCCTGACAACGGACACTGTGGTACCAGTCGGCACCCTCGAGGAGGGTTCAGTGGGGGATTTTTGCCGACCTATGAATATTATCAAAATCATTTAATATTTGTCTGAATACTGAGTAGGAGGTGGAGCCATTTTGGACAGATCCATCAGTGTAGAGTGTCATTTCCGGTCCGAATTCCGACACCGATTGCAAGAAATTATGTTTAAAAACTATAGGATTAGTGTTGTTTTTTGCGTATATGCAAAGCGAGGTATCAATGCAAATGTTTTGCGGAAATATGTTGCTGTTTTTAAAATTAGGCTTATCTGGTATAGGTAAAATTTGGTCCAGCATAAGATTTATTTTATTTTTAACTCCGCATTTGTCTTTTCCATCTGTTCCATTAATTCTTGATTGGTTGAGTTTTTTTCCAAAATAATTCATGTAAACTAGCACATGCTGATGTAAGTGATTTCGCGGCAAGCGTTATACATCTTTTGTTTTTTAGTGTTTCGAAATCTTTAAAACGCGATTCAATTCTTAAAGCATCACACTTGTTAATTGCAGTATTTATTTTCCTTATATTTGATTTGTTGGTCCAGCTGTAAATAGTTAAGCAGTGTTGAACTAAGTCTACTGTTAGTAATCTACATATTTCAATTGCAATGTCTATATGAGGACCTTTTTTTTCTTGAACATATAATTTTCAGTAAATTATTAATTTTGCTTAATTTATTTATTATTAAACTTGTTTGTTCATTCCATATTAAAGTTTTAGTAAAAGATAGTCCGAGAATTCTCATTTTGGTTTTGATCTGAACCCTATCCTCACGTAAAAGCATTGTAGTACAACAACAAAAGTGTTTTTTGCACACATGTAGTAATTCTGCTATATTGGCCGGAATAACAGCTCCCCTTTCGAGGGCCCATTGGTGTATTATGCCGTCAATAATTTGCAGATTGTGAGCCACCGAAATTGCCTGAAGAAATTGCAAAAATGTTATCTGCATAGATTCCAACTATATCAATTCCCACTGAGTTTTGTATAGGTTATAAAAGAGAACTTGCGTATGTATTGTACAAAAATACTGATAATGGTGAACCCTGTGGTACACCGTTTTCAAGAGCACGTTGTTTTGAGTAGTAACCGTCAACTCCAACCGTAATGTGTCTGTTGGTAAGAAAGGAAAAAATAATTTTAAGGATACCTTTTGGAATACCCCATTCATGTAGCTCTTTGATGACAAAAAATGAAATAACAAAACTAGGCTATGCTTTTTGTCTTTTAAATAAATGTATGAACTCCATGGTTTGGCAAAAAGGCGTGCTGCTGTTTTAAAAGTTTGTCTGCAGAGCATGCCAATAGCCGTTTTGCTATTATTTTTTCAAATGTTTTGGATAACACGGGCAGCAACGAAATATGCCGATACCCTCCTAGGGCATTAAGATTTTTTTCCCTGCTTAGGAATCGGTGATAATATAGCGTGTTTCCAATCATGTGGATATACACCAGTGATCAAAATGTTGCTGTACAATTTGCAAATTTTCGCTTTTAGCTTAGCTGAAGAATTTTTCAACATTGAGTATGTGATTTTATCTACACTGGGACTAGTTCCTTTCGAAGATTGAAGAGCGAAGTCCAATTCGTTTATTGTTACTTCTTATATAGGGCTGCTTAAAGTTGTCATAATATCAGGAAGCATGTCAATGTTAAGGGCATTTTTTTCGTGAATAATATGCAAGTTGAAAGAGCTATTTGCGCTAATCGAGCACCAATGTTTTGCAAATTCATCAGCGATTTTGGTGGGATGTGTAAATGCGGTTCCATTTACAAAAATTTTAGGAAAACTATCGATTTTGGTAGTTCTAATGTGGTTAACTTTTTTCCATAGCACCTTTATATCCATTAAAGGATGAAGGGAGTTCAAAAATTGTTGCCAAGTATTTCTTTTAGCTGTTTTACACTCTCTTCTTAATTTTGCGTTTATTTTTCTGTAGTAAATACAGCTAGACTGACTTCGTGACATTTTAAAAAGTTTTCATGCTTGATTTTTTTGATTTATTAATTTGGCGATGTCAGAATTAAACCATACCGGGCTATTTCGTTTTCGAGGTTTGGCTGATTCATTGGCTGATTTTCTAATATTTTTCTTAATCTGGGCGGCTTCTTTGTTAATATTTGCAGTTTCGATATATTCATCACAAAAATTAAAAGTATTCGTTAAAAACCGATTCCAATCAGGTTTTTTATCTAAAAACCTTGGTACACACATGTTTATATTTGATGCAATTTGATCATATATTAAAATCGGTAAGTGATCACTCGCATCTGGTTGAGACAAACAAGACCAGGTGAGGATCGGAGCAAGGTCTACGGTAGACATAGCAACATCAAAAGCTGTAAGTGTGTTTCTGGTGCTAAGTAAGGTTGGGGAGCCGTCATTTAAAATTGTGAGATTGCGATGCGTTATGCGAGTTTAAATCACCAATAATTAGTTGATGTCCAGAATTAAATTTAGGAATGACGGTGGTTAGTTCTGGAGTTAAATACACGTCACATTCTTTTTAAATATTGGTTATGTGTAAATCTGAATTTCAATTAATTGTAATGGTTTGAAATAAAAGATTTCCTTGAGAAACTGTATGCTGAGTTACATTTAAATTATTTTTAATTAGCATAGCTACGCCAGATTTGGCATAAGTATAGTTTTTATTGTGATTAAAAATGTTGTATGTGGGCAAATGAAGCAGATGTTGGTTTTTGTTTATAATATGTGTTTCCTGTATTGCAATTATGTTTAGCTACTAATGCTAGTGCAAATTTTTTATTAATATATCTATGTATATATATATATATATATATATATATATATATATATATATATATATATATATATATATATATATATATATATATATATATATATATATATATATATATCGTTTTTGCTTGAAGAAGTGGTTTAGTGTTTTGGTATAATTGTAGGAAGTTTTACTTTTGTTGATCTTTAGAAAATGTAGTAGTTGTTGTTGTCGTTTTAGATGGACAATTTGTTTTGAAGACGCTGGTCGCCTCGATGCTTTGATGTTTTGCTTTAGATGTTTCGGTTGTAGTTGCCGTTGTTTGTGCATTGCTTTTAATGACTTCTGCTATTGTCGGTCGCGGCGCGTTTTTATTATATGGTTGGAGTTTATGAGCCTCTGGGTTACTGTTATAAACTCGCCAAGCCTCGCGTGCCGTACACCTGTGCGTAATTTTAACTATGTTTACAGCTTTATGTTTTAAAAACGTGGGACATAAAGAGTCATAAGAAGTATGCTCTTCGTTATTGCAATTCACGTAAAACTTTCTTGTGCATGTCTCATGAGGAGGCTGAAAAGCACACTGCTTGCATAGTTCGACATTGTGACATCGGTTTTATTTGTGTGTCCAAGTTTTTGACAGTTAACGCATCGCATAGGATTAGGAATGTGTTCCTGTACTCAAACGCGTTCCCACACCAGTTTTAAGGTTTCTGGACGACGAATAAGATCAAATGTAACAATTGCTGCCCCAGTAGGAACAATATTATCATTGTCGTTTTTCATTATTTTCCTTATGCCTATTACTTTTTGGTCGGCCAAGGCATCAATAAGATCCCGCTCTGCGATGTCTATAATTTTCCTTGAAAAGATTCGTCCTAGCGTTGAATTAAGTGAAGCATGAGAAGTGATTATTTCTGGAACACAGTCGACAAAAGAAGCTTTCAAAAATTTTTCTGCTGTTTTAGGATCTTTTGTTTTTAATAATAAATCTCCTGTTCTTTTGAGTCCTTTCGATTTGAAACAGGTTATATGAAGCTAGAGGCCTGAGATTGACTTCGTTAGTTGAACTAGTTGCAGATATAACTAAATAGCGAGGAATGTGATCATCATTTTGACATATCTCTGGTAGACGAATGAAATTCCCGGCACGTGGACGTTTGTTTTTTGTTGAAGTGAAAATTGGGTTAGGATCCAGGATACTGAACCTGTTATGAAATGGGGGGTCCACCCCATTCATTTTTAGGTAGTGTTTGTCTGATTTATAGCTATTATTTATTTGGTAAACTATACAATGTTATATATTTTTTTATAAGAAGGCAAGTTTTTTTTTTTTTTAATTTTGTGTAAGCGATTTCAGATTACTAAGGAAAACACTAATACTGTCTAAACGATAATCACTGCGAGAGAAAGCGTTGCTTACGCGGCGATTGCCTGAACAAAACTGATTTGTTTCATATATAAAGATGCCGAATTGATATCATATGACTTCATCTTAAATCCCAGTGCTGTAGGACATATAGTTTCAGAGATAGAGAGCAAAAAAAATTAGGATTGAATGGGAGGTACCCCACCTCCTTCGTAGATCCCGCTGATTTTTATACAGTTATGCCGAATTGATATCATATGACTTCATCTTAAATCCCAGTGCTGTAAGGAAAATAGTTTCAAAGATAGAGAGCAAACAAAATAAGGGTTGTATGGGAGGTACCCCACCCCCTTTGTGGATCCCCGCCATTTTTTGTATTCGTACGGCATTGGTTATATATGACTACATACCAAATTTCAATATTGCAGTGCAACAATTTTGCGAGATATTGTGCTGTAAAGGGGAAAATTTGCCACTTTTTGAATATACCAATTTTTAATACCCCTAAAAAATAATAATTCAAATCAGACGATCCGTTCTTGAGTGATGCGTGTTCATAGGTATGCAACTTTGTTTTACATTTATAGAAGATATATATATTCATGCTCTAAATCAAAAAGTTAGTCGATTTAGCCATGTCCGTCTGTCATCATTTTTTGTTATCACGATAGCGAGGGATCCGTTAGAAATATTGATCTTAAATTTTGTACACTGATTGCTTTTATGCCTAAATAGAATTGATTAGATTTTGGAGCCAATCCGCCTATGACCACGCCCAATATTACAATAAATACTGATTTCTTGTTAACGCGATATCTTTAGAACCATTAAAAATATTGAGCTGAAACTTTGTACGAAATTTTATGGTTAGATAAAGCCCTAATAACTTTAACTTATTATTTTGATACACAAACGAAATTTAATAAAGAATTAAATTTAAATTTGGGGTGTTTCAATATTATTATATTTTTTATATAATCATGAACCACCCTAATTTGACTGTGATATTTAAAAATGTGGTGCATTTGTAATAGTCGGTTTGACCAACTATATTTTCTTGTTTTTTGCGATTTTTACACAACACGCTCTTTAAATGTCACATTTTTAAATTTTCAAATATAATACTCAAATTGTCTATTGCACTAATTTTGACAGTTCATTTTGACAGTTCAAAAGTGTAAGACTTTGCGTACCCTATGCTACAATTTTATATTTTACAAAACCACCTCAATGGTGTCTCAACAAAAGAAATAAAGAAATAATGGTGTTCAAATATAAAATTAAAAAAATATAAATAATTTTAAAACCAATTTTTGTTTGTTTTTTTTTAATAATAATAATAATAATAATAATAATAATAATAATAATAATAATAATAATAATAATAATAATAATAATAATAAATAATTGTTACGTATCGTCATGGTTTTACGTTGTTTCTGTTGCTGAGTTCTTCAAAATTCCATATTGGGGAATGGGAGTTTGCTTCGTTGGACCACATTCCTAATATTTTGACAAATGTTAACAGAATATTTACTATTTTTATGTTAACAAAAAATAAACTTTAGTTTGAATAATATTTTTAATTATTAAATTAAATTGGAAAGTAAAATTGTATTTTTACGATTGTACGAGACAAAAAACTACTCCTTTTTTCTGATATAATTGCGTTTAAAGACTAGAACTATCATAAGTTTTTTAAGTAAAGTAATAAGATATTAAGAATTTCTTGTATAAACTGCATTGTGTTAGTTTTTAGCAAACAATTAATAAATGTGTATATTTTTTATAGCGTTCGCAGTGTCATGTACAAATATCTGGAAAAGGAAAACGAGCTAAATTTTCAAAAAATATTTAATCAAAAACTTGGTTTGTATTCATTCGAACTTAAAATTTAATTTTTATTATTTTATTAAATTTACAGGATATATGCTATTTAAAGATTTTTGCGAAAATGATTCCGAGGACCCAATACAACAACTAAAATTTTATGAACAGGTAATCATGTATATAAATTATTAGTTCATATATTTAACTAATGTATTTGGACAATCAAAAAAGTTATGTGAATAAATACTAATATATTTAAATAAATTAAGGAATACACACAATTTGAATGGTGTGAGGGTGTGAGAATTTTATTAAAAAAATCAATATACTATTCACAAAAAAATATTGCGGCGTACTAAAGCTAGCATAGCATAAGCCTTTGGGGTTATATAATTTATGTGATTGACAAATGAGGCGGTTTTAAAATAAAAAAAATTTGCGTATTGGAATTACCTTAAATATGTATTTACTTTTAAGCTATGTGGTTTGGTTGCTGAGAAGTTTGGCCTTTAAACGTTTTCTTGTAATCGTTGAAAGGCAGAGTGGTGTAAGTCCCCCACATTTCGATTAATATCAAAATTAAATAACTTCTAAACTTAACAATGTACCAAAAATCATAAGATGTCAGTATTATCGTAATTAATTAAACTTTTAATTGGAATATGATGGATGATCAGCTATAATTCTTGGAAAACAATATATCTTACCAGTTTAATAAGTACGTTAAATTGAAAACTAAGAAAATTAAACATAACCAACCACCTTGGTTTAATATTGAAATAAAAAAATTAGTTAATGACCGCGATGCATTGTATAATCGGTGGAAGCACTTTAAAACTCCAGAGCTACACAAACAATTTCAAGCACTACGAAATAGAGTTGTGAAAGAAGTCAGACAGGCCAAATCTATTTTTTATGAACAAAAATTCAATTCAGCTGTGGGTAGTAAGCAAACTTGGCATACAATTCGGAAAATTGGAATCGATAAAAACAGTTTAGGCGGTACTCATGACGTCGATGTTAACGAGCTTAATAACAAATTTATAAATATCCCGTTACCTACAGCTGATAAAAGTTTTTATAATAATTTAAGTATTAAATCGAAACACAAGGAATATTTTAGTTTTGATTGCATTAATGAGCTCGATGTTTTGCAGTGTATTTTGGCTGTTAAATCAAATGCTACGGGTTTTGATGAGATTCATCCAACTTTTTTGATGGGCTTGTTACCAAAAATTTTACCACATATTACGCACTTATTTAATTCCTTTGTTAAAAAATCTTATTACCCCACAAATTGGAAAAAGGCTAAAGTGGTACCAATTCCGAAATCTTTAGATGATTTTCGCCCAGTTGCCATTTTGTCTTTTCTGTCAAAATCATTATAATCTTTAATGTATAATCAAATTAATAAGTATTTACTTAGAAATTCTCTTTTAACTGAAAGACAGTCTGGATTTAGACCAAAACGTAGTTGTATCACGGCTCTAATTGATGTTACCGAGGAGATTCGAATGAATCTTGACGACGGCAGGCTTTCATTTTTAGTACTTTTAGATCACTCAAAGGCATTCGACACTGTAGATCATGAAGTTCTCCTAATTAAACTGTTAAAGTTGTTCAGGTTTTCGTCCACTGCCACTTGTCTCTTAAACTCTTATTTAACAGGAAGATCGCAGGCTGTATGTTGTAACGGTTTAGTTTCAGACTTCATTCCTGTCACTAGAGGTGTGCCACAGGGGTCAATTTTGGGTCCTTTGCTTTTTTCATTATATGTAAATGATCTTCCTGAAGTGTTAAACTGTAATGTCCAGATGTATGCAGATGATGTGCAGTTGTATGCAAGCTGCTCTTACGATTTAGTCGACAACTGTATAGCAAATTTAAATGAAAATCTTCAGCGTATTAGCAGTTGGGCTTCGGTAAATGGTTTGTGCATGAACCCAAAAAAGTCTAAATGCCTTATTATTGGAAGGAAGAAAACGGTTTTTCCAAATATTTCCAGGGTGGTGCTTAATGATTTAGAGATAAATGTTGTAGATACAGCAAAAAATCTTGGAATAACATTTAATAGTACGCTACATGGTCAAATCATCTGAACATTACTATTGGTAGGGTGTATGGAATGTTACGTTCCTTGTGGACGACACATTACTTTACACCTTATAAGATAAGACTTCTTCTTGCAAAAACGTACCTTGTTCCGACGTTGTTATATGGCTGTGAGATATTTGCCAATTGTGATTCGGTCACTATTAAAAGATTGAACGTGGTATTTAACAATATTGCACGTAATGTGTTCGGTCTAAAGCGGTCGGATCATTTATCTTTCTTTGCAAGGCAACTTTTTGGTACAACGTTTAACAATCTTTTGAACATAAGAACTTTAATTTTGTTGCACAAATTAATTTATACTAAGGAGCCTGAATATTTATATAAAAGATTAAAATTTTTAAAGTCCAATCGCGACAACAGTCTGGTTGTTCCAAAACATTTATACTTGACTTCGGAACGTCAGTTTTATGTTTATGCGATACGTCTTTGGAACTCGTTGCCACACAACTTGCAACAAAATAACAAGCCCTTACAATTCAAAAATGAATTTTTTAAATACTTTATACGTTCCAATGCTTCGCTCTGACATTAAGTTTTAAGGTTAGCTAGATTGTTGAACGTTTTATTAGACATTAGGTATATGAGGTTTCTAGGAAGGTAAAGGTGTTTTTCTGCTGACACCATGTAAAGGATTGCAGACCATTAGAATAGTGTTATGTTCTCATTTTTGGGATTTCTAATTGGTGTTTTTATTTACAATACATTATGAATGGTTCACTTGTGTTTAAGTGAAAGTTATTAGTTTGAAACATTCGGTTGTGCTTCAAAGAGAAATAGTTCAGTGTATATGTCAGTGTTGTTTATTTGCCGGGAGAATACCTTCTTTTTGAAACATTCTATGTTTTTGGGATGCAAATTGTATCATACTAACCATAAAATAAAATTTATTAAAACATCTGCCTTGTCATTACAATAAGTTACGTTGAAAATATTGTCTAGGGAATTTGAGTGTATTATATTTGTTTTTGTAACTATTATTTTTTGTATTGATTTTAGCAACGCAAACTTAAAATTTAAACTTAAATTTTGTTTTTAAACTAAAAATTTGTTTTCAAATTAATTCTAAATAATATAATTTTGTTTAATTCGATTAAATTTTTGTTAAGGAGATCTTTTCTTTGTTAATTATTCTCAATAATTTGTGTTTTTTTGTAATTAATGTAAAATTTGAAATAAATTTGGTAAAATAATACTATAACGTACGTGATACTAGTGTAGTTTTTTAAGATTATATCTTGTTACACTAGGAAGACTTAATAAATAAATAAATAAATATTTCATTTGATCCAGACTAGAGCTACTAGTACTCGCGCATGGAGACGGACGGGTTCCCTTCGCTTTTTTAAAGTAACTAGAGCTGGTAGTATTTGCGCATGGAGACGGACGAGGTCCCTTCGCAATTTGTAAACAACTAGAACCTCCTTTAATCGTGCATGGAGACGGACGAGGTCCCTTCACATTTTAAGAAGGACTAGATTCATGAGAGATCCCACGTTGGAACGAATTAGGTTCTTTACTAGGCTCATTTCGAGACCGACGAGTCACTACGATACAAAAATAAAAAAAAAAATGTTATTAAAAAAATACAAAAATATGCGACGAAAATTTTGTGGCTACTAAAGCCAGAATAAAATATATGTAAATATTTCTTGCCATTTATTTCCACTAATTTACCTAAATTCGCTTCAACAGAAAAAAAGCAACAAAATTTTTAAAAGAAAATTGTAAAGTATGAATTTGTTTACAAATTAAAGATGCAAGTTAAAATAACAAAAAATGCGTTGAGCTAGTCATTGATATGAACGAAGTAGCATTTGACGACTTTCAACAAACAACTATATTAAACGGCGTAAATCGACTCGAATGAACTGACATCTTCTGGGGCAAACTAGAAGCTTTTAACTTTAACAATTCAGTGCCATAGCTACACAAATGTGAGATAGGTTGCTGCTGCACAACATTAAAATTACAGATTTTATTTTGGGAGGACGATCGAGGTCCTATCCGAGGGTATTTAGATAGGTGAAGCAAAAAGTGGTGGTTCGATTTACACACCTTACATCTTTACTCAAGAATTTTCAGTTGGCTATTTATTAAGATACGCTTATTTTCATAGCGATCTTATAAATTTTGCCAAGCTGACGAGAAACCATTATTCGTGAGCGGCGATTTGTTCACGATGTCTTTTGCTTTTGCACTGGTCTTCTGTTTGAGGTGATACAGCTTTTCTACTAGGGATAATCTCGAATTCGAAATATAAATGGCACTGAATATATCACGAAAACTAGACCATGATAGATAATCCCCATTAAAATCATCTGTATCGCAGGGAGGTACATTAACTCCAAAATCTAAATTTTTAATTTGATCAAAAACCAGTGTAGGCTGCGAAACTAATTGTGGAAGTAGTGTTGGAGGGGTTTAAAAAACCGGATACGTTTGCAAAATTTGAGGTGCTTGCGAAATGGGAGGTGGTTGCGGAGATGGAGGAGAATGCGAGGCCGGAAGCATGTCCGTAGCAATATCAGAAGAAGATATGCTTGGGGGCTGCTGTCTCGATACGACGGAACTCAAAGATGTTAAATACCCTTCCATCGTAGCAGCACAGGCAATGTAAGCCGAAAACAAGTTTGGTACAACGAATTTACCCTACAAACTTCATCGGGGCCATGATAACCCGTTTAAGCCGTAACCGCAGACAAGCATCCCTTATACGTCTGTTTCAACGTAACCCAGAGCTCCTTTAACTCATTTTTGTACAGCTCGTGTGTGCGCGTGTGTGATCTGTTTTCAAAAATAGATTAAAATTTTCCACAAATTTAATAACTGCTCAGCAGCACTTTCAAAATACCTTATTGAATCCATTTCTGTTTAAATTCATTTTAAAAACAACAAACAAAAATCACCAACAAGCACCAAATATTACAAAAAAATATTTGTGCATCAAAATTCTTACTTTAAAAAACAAAATGCGAAAAAAACCAAGAAAAAATATCAAAGAAATATTTGTTTGAAACTTGAAAATATCTGCAAAACAAACTCACAAAGAAAGGAAAAAGTACACACAAAAAACAATTTTATCAAAAAAACACAAATTAAAAATTAAAATTTGTTGAAAAGTACACAAAAATACAAACAATTTTCGTAGTGTACACAAATTTAAAAAAAGTAATAAAACTATCGACAAACAAAAATACAAAATTATTTTTGGAGGATTTGTAAAAATTAATTACCTCAAATTAAAAAATGTACCCTGCTCAAGTAAAAGCACAACAAAATTTGCAACACCTTATAGCGGACAGCTAGCAGACAAAGAAAAAGGAAAACAAATCCAAAAAAAATTGCGCAAAACCAAAACAAATCTTATAAATAATTTAATGCAATACAAAAAAGACACAAATAGTATTATGCATTAAATATTCACAAAATTTATGTTTGCGCCTTTCAATTTGTTTGCTGCTGCTGTTGGGCCGTCTGTACACTTTCCGCAAACTAAAAAAAGTGTCTGTCCAAGCGCAGGTGCACTTTGTTGATGCGTGCCTATGCCTATGCGTGTTGTTGTTGTCTAACATTAATTTTTTATACGTCGAATTGCTTCGGTCTGCTTTCTTTTTTATGCGTTCTGTCCGAGTTGACAAAACCAAAGCACAAAAAAAGTAAATAGGTACCTTAGCACGTATAAAAAAAACAAACACAAAGAAAAGCGCGGGAGTGGGTACTGCAAATAAATACAGTTTGAAGCGACCGAAAAAACAAAATAAGTGGAAGGGCAAGAAACCAAACAAAAAAGAGTTCAACTTGAAAAGCAATAACAATTGCAACAAAAGAACGAACAGCTTTTGTTGTTGTTTATAAAATAATTAAGAAACGAAGCAACACAAATTTTTACGCTATTTGCAATGTAATTTTTAAATGCAAAAATATTAACTCTACCCGCAATGTCACCAATCTAAATGTAACACACCTGATATTTTCGAAATCAAACAAATAAAGCGCTCCAAAAGGGCTTCGAGCGAGACTTCACTGACGTTCTAGATCGAAGGACCAATAAAAATGCGGTGGCTCTCCAAAACATCCAAAACAAAACAAGAAGCCACAACTTGGAAAAATAAGGAAAAAACCAAAAAAAAAACAATGTTTTGAACGTTATAAAAGAAAGCTTTATTTTAGGTGTTGTTACCAGCAAATTTAAGAAATATTGATATTTACAGTGGCCGAAGTGCCAATTGTAAATATACATTAAAAATAAACCCAATTTCAAATTTGTAGAAAGAAAAAATAAGCTTTACGTTTGGCGTGAACACAACATTATGATTTTAACCGCCTCAAATGTTAATTTACTGTCAAGCAAAACACCTCGATCCAACATTTCAGTCAAGACTTTTAAACGCGTACTACCAATAAAAAAAGACAAGGCAATATTAATATTTAATTTAGAAAAAGTAATCTTTAACGAACTTTTGAGAATTTCTTCAAATCGTCAGCATAAAGAAAATAATTTGATTGGCGAAAAAAAAGAGCCAATATCATTAATAAACATAAGGAAGAATAGCGGTCCGAGAATACTACCTTGTGGAACACCTGAAGTAGCTGTACATGATACTGATTTGATACTATCTATAATTACATGGCAAAGTCAACTACATAAAAAAAGAATCACAAAGGCTTACACAGGAAAGTCGTGTTTTGTGATCGGTGGCGAGCAGTTCCAAAATTAAAAAAAAAATAATTTAAAAATAAAGTAGCAATACCGATAGCAGAATTTGCAGAATTATAATTCAAAAACATGAAAGATTTAATGTCAGACCTGGTATTTTTGGATTTAATAATATGCCAAAACGATTTTGGATTACTTATAATTCTAATTTCATAATTTAAGATCAAATTATTATATACAAATATTTCTAGTAGATAGAACTCCTTCATTGGATTTAAACTTTTTAAAAAATTAATTACGCATTTTTTTAAATTTTTTAAGGTCTTTGGTATAACAAGGTAACTTACTTAAGGAACATATATGTTACATATATCATTAATTAAAGTACAGAATATATTAAAACAAGAACCAATATCAGAAAATTTACTATTCCAATCAGTACACTCCATTAAAGCAATTAGATTTACTTAATTACATAAGATAAAATTAAAATTTAACTTATTGGAAGTTTCTGGTATAAATAGTTAAAAAGTCATAAAACTCAACGTGTTAAATAAGTGGAATATGGGGCATATCCGACGGTAAGAACAAAAACATACATTCTTTCAATTTAAACAGAATCGCTTGTAAAAATTAAGTCTAAAATTCGCTTTAATTTGTTAACAAAATGTATATTTTTGTACAAGATCGCAACAAAATAGATTATCAAGTACATACGTTTTATGAGCAGCACTAACATTTTTTGTAGTTAAATTATTCTCATGAGCTTATTGAGATTAAAATCACCTAAACACATAAATGAGATTTATTTTTATACAAATTTGATAAATTCAAAATATTATCCATATGAGAGAAATATACAAAATTAGTACTAATTTTTAGTTTAGTTTAAAACGATTAAACTATTTCTAAAACAAAACAAAATTAAAACGAATTAAATTTCCGAGACGGACGGACGGATCAAAACAAAACAGGTGATGACAACAACAATGTTGCCAACCACTCAGTCGAAGATGGGGTGGGTTATTTTTGTTGGGATTAATTAAAAGACTCTTGATTAATCCCAATCAAACTAAACGTGTGTGATAAGACTTTAATTAAAGTTTTATCACACAGTGGGACAAAATTATAAAATAACGAAAGAAAAATTAAATTTATTTAATTAAAAAAAATTATCGCGATTAAAAAAAAATCTCGAAGCCACTATAAATTACAACAAAAAAATATAATTTAAATGGACACTCGAATAACGAACTCGACCGACTGCCGAAGTTCTCACACAAATATTGCCTTCTGGATTCCACCCGAATCCGATCAACAGCAATATTCCTACGCTATTGTGGCTCTAAAAATTATTGAGACAATAGCTTTAACTTGTCCTCAAAAGTAGGACTAAGCTCGTGCGTGGATAGGAAGGAAATATGAAGTAGGAAAAATATTGGAATACAAAGAAACTAAATAAAACAACGCTCAAAAAAAAAAACAAACTTAATAAAATAAAAACAAATAAAAGTTTTGCCAAAACAAAAAGCCAACGGCGCAACTGCCAGGCAACAACAACAAAACAAATGGCACTACCGCCAAAGAAAAATACTCCCTTGGAGTTTAAAACAAAAACCTCCGAATTGGGTTCGCCGACGAGATTTCTCCAAATCTTCGTGACCACAATTCTTTTCCTCCAACGGTAAAGCTCCAACAAGACCAATGGCTGCTACGGACGTCGTCACACAACAAAAAAAGAAACAGCAGCCACAAAAAAAACAATAAAAGCAACTCACTTTAATAAAAAAAACGTAGGTCGCTCTCAAAAATTAAGTTTGACCATACTCGTTGTTCACATTGAACTGACCAAAACTGCAATCCTTGCAGATTTGGTTCCATTTCCCAAAAAAAAGTGAGAAATGGGCTATCAGCCATTTAAATGCAGAGAATACGGTTTACAGCAAACCAGAGTCAGTATGAGGTGACCTGCCAAGAACCATGTACGAAAATTCCCAAAATGGGGATTTCTATGAAATTCTGGCAAAGTACAGACCTCACTCCCACCAAATCAAAAATGAACTTTGGGGGCATCTGTGCATGGTCGGTGTCATTCTTGGCATAAAAACGAGGGAACAAAGACCAGCCAACTTTCGAACAACAACTGAAGGTAAAAATGTTCAAAATTCATCAGTGTCTGGTCTAAGGTCCTTCTCATTGTATATTCCTTTTTCTTTACCATCCTCATCCTGAAGAAGGTAAGTCCAGAGAGACACCTTCCTTTTTATTAAAAACGGTCCAACAAATTTAGGAGCTAATTTAGCTGCATAAAAAGCTGCAGCATCGGACAGAACAATAGTTCGTTTGGTAAGTATTGGACATCCCGACGTCTTCAATTATAAGTCTTTGCCATTTTGGCACCCGCTGTCTCCAGTTTAGTTCGTAAGTCTTTTCTGAGTTCAGCTAAAAGATTAGCTCTCTCATCGATGTTGAGTGGAACCAAATCGTCATGTCTTTTATAATCTTTGTCTCCATGGACAGCCATATTTCGCCCGAAATTGGCAAAATAAGGTGAAACTCCTAACACGTCATGTCGTGCTGTTCTAATGCAGCAAGCCACCTTTGAGAGGTGCGTATCCCACGTCCTGTGATTTTCAGATACAGAAGCACGTGAAGTGGTCTTAATGATCTGATTAATTCGCTCGGCAGGATTAGCTTGTGGGTGATAGTTCGCCGTAAACCTCAACGCCACTCCATATGCCGAACAAAGCCGCTGCAGCTCTTTGCTGCGAAATTGTGGTCCATTGTCGCATACAATAGACCTCGGCACTCCAAAGAGTAAGAAGACGTTATCTTCTAACTCCTTATTAATTAATTTTGCGGTGGCCGACCGCAACGGAAATAAAAGCGGACATTTGGTGAGGTAGTGAAACTACGGTGAGTATATAACAATACCCATGTGTCGATCTCACCAGGGGACCTACCAGATCTATACAGATCATCTCCCAGGGATCTAAATCCTTGGACCTAGCTATCATCCAACCAGCTGGTTTACTATGGTATGGTTTCACACTTTGACAAACCTGACATCCTTTGACGTATCTAGTTATTAGCCAATAATATTTATTAGAAATCATGCCAAATGTTTTCCTAACTCCCATTTGAGCAGCTAAAGAGTCATCATGGCACTCATGTATCGCCTGGCGTCGCTCACTCCTGCCTAAAACTCGTTTCCAGCCATCCTCACTACTCAAAAATTGTGTCCCGACTTGGACTGTCCTGACCTGGACATGTTTTTAAAGAATCCCGTTTTCGATTCGCCACGCTGCGAATTCGAGGGGATTTTCCTCAACGCGTTTAAACTTACTGTCCAACCACGGACCTGATGCACGCGCTTGCAATTCTCCTAAGACTGGAACGGTCCTAGACAACATGTCTGGTACAACATGGTTAGTGCCTTTGTGGTGAATAATTTCGAAATCATATTGTTGAAGTTTTAGGGCCTATCTGGCCAACCTACCGCAGGGATCTTTTAAATTATTCAACCACACAAATGAATAGTGGTCTGTTACCACTGTAAAATGAGCGCCTTCTAAATATGGCCTCAGCTTCTCAACAGCCCATAAAACAGCTAAACACTCCTTTTCAGTGGTAGAGTAATTTCTCTCGCACTTACTTAAAGACCTACTCAAATAGGAGATAACTTTCTCTCCTTCCTCAAATTCTTGGGTCAACGAGACGCTCTTTTGCCATTTGAAAACTAACTTCGCACTCATCTGACCATAAAAACCTTTTGTTCTTTTTCACCAGATCCGTCAACGGTTTGACCTAATCCGCGAAATTAGGAACAAATCTACGTTACCAAGAAATAGTACCGACAAAAGAGCAAACTTCTTTAACATTCCTATGTTCAGGGATTTTCAACATCGCCTCTACTTTTTCAGGGTCTACGTGTAACCCCATACGGTCAACAACATAGCCCAAATATTTAAGAGAAGAAAGACAAAAATTAAATTTTTCTCTATTTAATCTTAATCCTGCTAAACAAACTCTATTCAAAACCTCTTTTAACATTTCTATGTGTTTTTCAAAGCTATTTGTGACAATAATTATGTGATACAATCCCCTACCTGGAAAAGTAGAAGCTGTAAACGCCCTAGAACTTTCTTCTACAGGAATTTGCCAATATGCAGATTTAATATTTAAACTTGAAAGATATTTTGCATCTTTAAGTTTATCCAACGTTGCCGATATATACGGAAGAGGATAACTATCTCTATCCGTATTTTTATTCAAAGTCCTATAATAAACACAAAACCTATACGAATCATCTTTTTTCCTAATCATAACTACTGGTGATGCCCAAGGACTATGGGACACTTCTAACACATCTTTATCTAACATCTTCTCGATTTTTTCGTCGATTCTCTTCTAATAACGCTGTTTAACGGGTTCCACATTTGGCTTGGTTCTAATCCGATGTTCGACCAAATGTGTACACCCCAGCCCACCCGGCATGGCATGAAAAGCTTCAACTATCAACCTATCTAAAAAATCAGCCTCACGATTCGTCAGCTCTGATCTCTCTACGATCGTAGCAACTGATGCGACCTCGACTTGGTCAGAAAATCTCCACTGATTTCGGGATAAATCCGGGGCTATGCCAACCTTGGACCAAAAGTCCACACCTAAAATCAGTTTATGGGGCACTCTTGGAATTACGAGGCACTCTATAAGGACCGACTTGACCTCAACCTCGAATTGTAGTGAAACAACGCCACTAACTAAAACTTGCTCGCCGTTTGCGAGAGCTACTTTCGAAATCGAGGAAGATGATAATGTCAAACCCAAGGATTTTAAAATATCCCAGCCGGGTTGACCCAGAATTGTCTTAGTAGCACCTGAATCTAATAAGCCCTTAACTAAAACTCCAAAAATCCTAACACCTAAATAGGGCCTATTATCTAAATCTTTTCCTAACAGTGTGAAACTCAAACACATTTCCCTGCTCTGGCGCCGACGCTCAGAGCCACCCACCAGCTGATTGCTCTCAGGCAACCTAGCTAACCTATTTAATCCTCGCGAGTCTCCTGACCTGCGTGTCCAGGAGCTCCCCCTATATTTCCCGAATTCTCGGGAGAACGCTCCTGTCTCTGGCCTACTTGCCGTGGTGCTTGATTAGCGCCACCAAAATTATTCCTAGGGCTGCTTGCCCTTCAATGACCTAATTGGTCATTCTGGTCTCTCTGGCCCGCTCCTACTCCAGCAATGCCCATACTTCGCTGGTTGGGATGTCCTGCTCCCGCCGAGCACCGAGGACAATCCTTTTTCATGGTACCAAGTCTACCACAACCGTACATTGAAGCACTTGAAATGGGGCTGATTCTGGGGAGGAGCTTGAACTCTCCTCTCCACCCTATCACTACTAAAAGGAGCCGTGACCTCCGCTACATCAGCGCTCGCATAAACGTACGCTAAATCAGGCTCCAGCAAGTTCTTCGACTTGCTACTAGGTGGCGGCACGAATGACTCTACATTCGTCCGAACAGCCTCTAATTTTCGCCCTAACACTACCAGCTCTCTTAAATTCTTCGGCTCAGCCAAGCCCAACTAAGTTTGATAAAACGGAGATAAATTTGCCCTAACGATTCCTAACATGCGCCGCTCTGATAAGAGCTCGGATAAACGACCGAACATGCCCCTCATCATGGCCACATACACGCCTATCGACTCACTACCGCCTTGAGTCCTACGCCTAATTTCGTCTAGCAAAACTTCATCATAATTTGGAGGCAGAAACTCCAACTTCAGCTCGGCAACCAACTCTTGCCAGCCTTTAACAACTTTCCTAACCGCCCTAAACCAAATAAGTGCTTTGCCGGAAAACAAATCGACAGCACCCCTAAACAACTGTGTCTCGCTGACACCACGAGCCTCGCATAGCTCGTCAACTCTCATCTACTCCTATCTCGGAATTTGTAAGCTTGAGCTCCGATTGCTCACTAACTTCTTTCGCCGACGTCGGCTTATCCCTACTAATTCGACCTAAGCACCACTCAATCTTCGCGAGAGCTTTTAGGTACTCGAATGATTTAGAGTCCTTAGGCGTCGCAACTAATTGCCCTACCTCAACTAATTTTTCTTCGATCTCCTGCTTATCCTCCGCGAACTCAAACGGATAAGCAGTAAACACATCGACGGACCCGCGCGCCTCAATATGTGTGGAAGCTCGTAATGCCTTCCGCATGGCATCTACCGTACCTCCAGGTAAACCGCGCGCCTCAACTTCATACGTCAGCTCATCGGAGTTCAGACGTTGAATATCCATAATTATTTTATTAATATCGGACGGAAAATGATAAAAAAAAAACAAACAAAACAAAAAAAAAATTTGATGAAACCCAAAAAAAAAATCCTCAAAATAAAATTGATTTAAATAAATAAAATTCAAAAAAAAAGTGGCTTTAAAAAAAACGAACGCAAAAAAAGTTTAAACTGTATCAAAAAAATTTGAAATAAAATAAAAAGACGAAGATAAAAAAAAATATTAATATAAAAAAACAGTAATAAAAAAAATAATAAATAAAATAATATAATATTAGGTGTACAAATAAGTTTCAGCCGTTTTGAGAAAGATGGCGTGGCACGAGGTTTACGTTGGAATTCACAGATGGTAACCTACTTGAAAATTAGTTTGTTTATTCCAGAACAACATAACCTTATCAAGCCGGTATGTTGTTATTTATGGAGTTTAAATTTGTAATATTATTGCTAGGAATTATAATTGAATTAACATCTAAACTACTAATAATATTTGTAAGGTCATGAGGCATCTCATTGTGTGAGGTAGCTTTGGGTTTTTCGGCAAAGAGTTGTTTTGACTTTCCTGACTTTTAGTTATAAAACTTTCTTTTACACTTTCCTGAATGCGTTTATCTATTTCATGTCCTTGCTCTATGAGTACATTTATTAGCTATGTTATTTCAATTTGTTTGCTTTTATTATTAGGTGTACAAATAAGTTTCCGCCGTTTTGAAAAAGATGGCGTGGCACGAGGTTTACGTTGGAATTCGCAGATGGTAACCTACTTGAAAATTAGTTTGTTTATTCCAGAACAACATAACCTTATCATGTTATTAAGTTCGCATTAGCATCATATATTTTTCTTCATCTAAAAATGTCTCAATTTGAGCCAACTAAGTGTCATATGCGGGAACTTTTAATTTATTTTTTTAATTTAAAAAAATCTGATGCTGAGTCGCATCGATTGCTCGTAGAAGCATATAATGAGGATGCTTTGAGTGAGAGAACATGTCGTGAGTGGTTTCAAAAATTTAAAAAAGGTGATTTTGACATAAAAGACAAAGATCCAGTGGAAGGCCGAAAATTTACGAGGATGCAGATTTGGAGAAATTATTGGGTGAAGATTCGTCTCAAACACAAAAGGAACTTGCACTTAGTTTAGAAGTCACTCAGCAAGCAGTCTCACATCGTTTAAAATCGTTT
Source organism: Suillia variegata (assembly GCA_949127995.1). Lineage (NCBI taxonomy): Eukaryota > Metazoa > Arthropoda > Insecta > Diptera > Heleomyzidae > Suillia > Suillia variegata. The sequence continues at coordinate 33,514,282 of OX421842.1, forward strand.
AAATATTATTTTATTAACAAAAAACGGCGGAAACTTATTTGTACACCTAATAATATAAAAAAAAACAATAAAAATCAAAAAAAAGTTTTAGTAAAAAAAAATATAAAAAAAAAGTTTGAAGTTAAAGTAGGACTTAGTCCCACTGTGCAAGTTTGCCTTATATACACGCGCTTTGTATATAAGCAACAAACAAAAAAAATTGTATGTATATATAAAAAAAACTTTACGAAATTAGTATCAAAATTTAAAGAAAAAATTTTAAATTTTAATATATATTTATAAAAATATTAAAAAAATAATATATATAAAAAAAATTTACTCAAAAAAGAATATATATAAAAAAATTACTCAAAAAAAATTAATTTTATCAACAATTTTATCTATCGTGCTCTACTGTGCAGCTTAAGTACATAAACAATTGCAAGGAAGAACAAGAGCTAAAATGCAGGTGGACGGACTCACCGCTACAAACAACAACACTACGAAATGGCCAACCACTACTGTTGGACACTTCGGCGATTCCTGTCGCGTTGCTGGGATCCAAATTTGGTTCCAAATATGCTCCTGCCCCCGGGTAAATCGTCGGGGCCAACACCAAATTGAATTAAAATAAAATACAAAAAAAAAAACGCACAAAACACAATTACAAAAAAAAAATAACCACAAAAAAAAAAACAAAACGCACGCACAACAATAACAAATACACGATTTATAACTTTTCTTATTTTTATAATTTTGGCCCCACGTTGGGCGCCAAATTTGTCACACCCGATTTTTACGCGTCGCGATTGAATTTAAATTTAAATTTTAGTTTAGTTTAAAACGATTAAACTTTTTCTAAAACAAAACAAAATTAAAACGAATTAAATTTCCGAGACGGACGGACGGATCAAAACAAAACAGGTGATGACAACAACAATGTTGCCAACCACTCAGTCGAAGATGGGGTGGGTTATTTTTGTTGGGATTAATTAAAAGACTCTTGATTAATCCCAATCAAACTAAACGTGTGTGATAAGCCTTTAATTAAAGTTTTATCACACAGTGGGACAAAATTATAAAATAACGAAAGAAAAATTAAATTTATTTAATTAAAAAAAATTATCGCGATTAAAAAAAAAACTCGAAGCCACTATAAATTACAACAAAAAAATATAATTTAAATGGACACTCGAATAACGAACTCGGCCGACTGCCGAAGTTCTCACACAAATATTGCCTTCTGGATTCCACCCGAATCCGATCAACAGCAATATTCCTACGCTATTGTGGCTCTAAAAATTATAGAGACAATAGCTTTAACTTGTCCTCAAAAGTAGGACTAAGCTCGTGCGTGGATAGTATTGGAATACAAAGAAACTAAATAAAACAACGCTCAAAAAAAAAAACAAACTTAATAAAATAAAAACAAATAAAAGTTTTGCCAAAACAAAAAGCCAACGGCGCAACTGCCAGGCAACAACAACACAACAAATGGCACTACCGCCAAAGAAAAATACTCCCTTGGAGTTTAAAACAAAAACCTCCGAATTGGGTTCGCCGACGAGATTTCTCCAAATCTTCGTGACCACAATTCTTTTCCTCCAACGGTAAAGCTCTAACAAGACCAATGGCTGCTACGGACGTCGTCGCACAACAAAAAAAGAAACAGCAGCCACAAATAAAACAATAAAAGCAACTCACTTTAGTAAAAAAAACGTAGGTCGCTCTCAAAAATTAAGTTTGACCAAGCTCGTTGTTCACATTGAACTGACCAAAACTGCAATCCTTGCAGATTTGGTCCTATTTCCCAAAAAAAAGTGAGAAATGGACTATCAGCCATTTAAATGCAGAGAATACGGTTTACAGCAAACCAGAGTCAGTATGAGGTGACCTGCCAAGAACCATGTACGAAAATTCCCAAAATGGGGATTTCTATGAAATTCTGGCAAAGTACAGACCTCGCTCCCACCAAATCAAAAATGAACTTTGGGGGCATCTGTGCATGGTCGGTGTCATTCTTGGCTCCACAAGGGGCATAAAAACGAGGGAACAAACAAAACTTTTAAAAGTATAATTTGACAAAATTTGTCCTTGTCCCGTTCGTATTTGGTCACGACTGTCAGTATCGTTCGCGAGCAGTTGGAAGAAAGAAAGTGGGTTCTTCGAAATCCCGCCAAGAGCTCCACAACGCAGTCACAATCTTGTGACCTAAAATATAAGTATTTTTCTTTTTAAACAAATGTTTGGCAAAACTTATATTTAGTTTTAATTGTAATTTTGAACCGCGACAATGCTTTTGTGGAGTCGGGTGGACTTTTGGCTTTGATAACTGTTGATGAAACCAGGATCCACTATTACACACCAGAAAACAGAATGAGTGTCCGGCAATGGACTAAAGACGACACGAGTGCTCCGAAGTGGCCGTAGGAGGCTCAATGGTCGAAAAGGTCATGGTGTCGGTTTGCTGGGATTGTCATGGAATACTATTCGTGAACTATCTCGAAAAAGGAAAACTATCAACAGCGAGTATAATTGCGCATTGTTAGCGCAATTTAAGGTCGAAATCGTAGCGAAACGGCCCCATATGAAGCAAAAAAAATTATGTTTTTGCAAGACAATGCGCCGGCACACAAGAGCATCGTTACCTGGCTTAAATGAACGATTTAGGGCTCCAATTGATTCCCCTCGGACTATTATCTGTTCTCAAACCTTAAAAGATGACTCATCAATGCAAAATTCAGCTCGTGCGAGGAGATCATCGACACCGCGAAGAAATATTTTGAAAATTACTTTTCGGACGGGATCAAATAGCTTTATCGCGCTGAAATTTGCACATGTTTGCCTTAATATAAATGTACTTCTATGCGCCATAATCTTTTTTGCAATTTCAGCACATTGTGCATTTACGGAAGTCACATTTTACTCCACCTAGTACGCACTTACATTATGTTTTCGTTTAGAAATTAAGAATAAATTTGCTTACATAAGTGTTGAAAAATGATTGCTCAAAAGTTCATAAGCAATTTAATTCCAAATGGATTTATAATGGAGATATTTCTTAAAACTAAAAACCTCGAAATGCTTGAAAATTTGCAAGCCACTTCACGGGAATACACCTTTTCTCGATCTGAAAAACAGTTGTGAAATTCAGCAATTTAACAGTTCTGTGAGCTGTTTTTAACGTATAGTTGGATTAGTTAGTGTTGCCTAATGTAATTTTTATAATAGTGCTGCTTATTATAATTTCATAAATATTATTATTTTTTATTTTACTAGATTAAAACATAGTTCAACGATTTTATAACATGAAGTTAAAAATTTCACTTTTTCATGGCATTAGTAGTGTTTTTTTACATATAGGCAATACTGAAACATACGAAGAACTTTTCGATGCTGTTTTTGCGACAAATTTGCTTAGAATATTTGCGAAGCACGTGAAAACTTTGTTTCTTAAATTTGTTTACAAATCTTTATCCAGGTCCGACAACTTGCAAAGTTTTGAAGCATTTCCGCGTTTTAGGAATACCCTTACAGACCTATTCTGGCGCAGTATCAATAGTCACCACAGTATCAATTGATACTAAGGTGACAATTGATTGTATTTGGTATTCAGTCAAATTTTAAAAAGCTTTTTCGGTGTCAATTGATTCAAAAACTGTTACGGGAATTAAAGTAGGTAACAAAAAATAAAGTAGGTTAAAAAAAAGAAGTTGTTGAAAGGAGGCGACTTCTAAAGCATCTGCGAGACAGCAGCGACCCATTTAGCATGCCGGACAGTGCTTTTGTTCAGTATTTTCAAATCAGTAAAATACTCTGCCGGAGTCTGATTCAGGAACTACAACCGCATGATGCTCATGTGTCGTCAATACCCTTCACTCTTCGGTTCCTGCCAGCGCTTTCTTTCTACGCACATGGGTCTTATCAAAAATGTGTTAGTATAAATTTCGCAATATCCATGAGCCAACCGTCGGTATTCCGTTTATTGCATTAAATTTCCGAACTCATAATACAAATCCAGTCCAACATAATACGATTTCCAATGACGACTGAGGAACTACTTGATACAAAGACAGGGTTAGTATAAATACTTATGTCAAGGACACGACTGGAGCCATCGATTGCACGCATAATTTGGCATAATTTCACCACCAGCAAACGATGCAAGTAACCCACTCAGCCTTTATATGAATAGGAAAGGATTCTATAGCATCAATGTGGAATCTTAATGCAAAAAAAAAAATATTTTCTATTTTTCTATTCTTATTTTTTCACATTTCAGTCACAGTAGTCATAAAAAGCTTTCACCACGAAGATGAATTTGATTAAGCTTTTTCGGTGATAGCTTTTTGCCAGAATACCAAAATCAAATAAGGGTAACAAAATTGAATCAATTGATTGTTACTTTTTTGCTGGAATAGGTCTGTTAATAGGTTTACGCGATTTTACAAGTATATGTGTTTGTTTTTCTGATGATGAAAGGCAAATGAAATTCCGGGCCACTTTACCTTGTCTACTCCTACATTCCGGGAAAAAAATCTCATAACATTTATTCAAAATTGGATTAAATCTTTTTTCAGAAAATAAGAAACTTTTTCTAATATGTTGAAGTATATAGATATGAATCTAGCGATTGGTTTGCGTTGGTCACATTTGGTAAACAGCGAGCGATTAGTTTTGGGTTGGTCACATTTGGTGAACAGCGATAAGTAAATGTACATTAAGAACATTTTATGAGTCCATGGAAACAGTGGAAGAAAATTTAATGATTCCACGAAATTATGAAGGTAAAGTATAGATAACGTCAAACAATACCCTTTTCTATATCCGGTTAGTCGCTCAAAAGAATTAATTTTAAACTAAATTCTGATGTTTGGCCAGCTAATGTATCTGTGCTTCCTTTCCAGTTTTTCCCAAAAATCAGAAATCAGCTACAAAAATCCTAGCAACTTCATCTTTAATGCCAGCAATAATAAAAGCATTACATTATATATTCAAAACGTTTCGGGTCTTAGGACTAAATCTTCAACTGTCCATATGTTAACATCCCGTCTACAATGTCTACGGTTGCGGTTATGATGATTGGCAATTCCGGATGAAGATTCATTTGGAGTCGCATAATTTGGAGGACGTTCTGACCGGCGATCCACCAAGTACAGCGGCAGAAAAGGCAGAGTTTCTGAAGAAGGACCGAAAGGCAAAAGAACGACTGGTGAGCTTTGTGCATTCAGATTGTCTCAGCTATGTGAGAGATAAAGATACTGCTAAGACCGTGTGGGAAAGCTTGCAGTCGGCGTTCGCTAAAAAGTCCGTGGTGAACCAGTTATCGTTACGCAAGCAGCTAACGAAATTACAGATGAAGAATGGTGACACAATGGTCTCGCATTTACATGCATTAGAAAATTTGGTGCGTCAACTGAAATTGGCAGAATCTAATAAGGAAGAAGGCGATTTGCTCGAGCAATTGTTTCCAACTTTGCCCGAGAAATTTGATCCGTTAGTAACGGCACTTCAAAATTTGGATGACGATAAGCTGTCGCTTGCAATTGCTAAAGAGCGATTATTGTCTGCGGAGACTAAGTTCAACGATCGCTACCGTGGAGAAGCTCACGAATCGAAAGAGAAGATTGCGTTTGTAAGCAAGAAGAATTTCAAGAAAAAATTTAGTGAAAAATGCTTCAAATGCAACAAGTTTAGACACCAGGCTTAGGATTGTCGATCTGGAGATGACAATGGAAAATGTTTCAAATGCAATAAGTTTGAAATCAACGTTGCTAACGATAGTCAGTCAATTTTGGCCAAGCAATGTGGTAAAATTCAAGGGCTTAGCAATACTGGAGTTGAATTAGATACGAAGGACGTGTATGTAAGTATGAAATTATCTCAAGAAGCAAGTATTGATAAAGTCCTTACGAAATTTGGGATGCTTAAATGCAACTCGGTTAAAAGTCCAATGGAAAAGGGACTTTAAATAAATTCTAGTAGTGATGAAACTAAATCGAATAAGCCATGTCGTGAACTTCTTGGAAGTCTTATGTATATTATGCTAAGCTCAAGACCCGATTTGTGTTATTCAGTTGCATATATGGTGTGACGATACAAAAATTAAGACATATTTTTTTTGAAGTCACAAATTCTTAAATAACTTAATCTGACTGAACAGTGTTAAAACTAGCTGAGTAGCAAACGTCAAAACCTCAGTCAGTTGGTCTTCGACAGTCATCGCGTACGGACGTGTGTGCATCCTTGCTTCTTCTTGTTGGCTACCAATAGCCACAACTGAAGACACTCAGTCAGTCGGTCTTCGACAATCATCGCGTACGGACGTGTGCGCATCATCGCTTCTTCTTGTTGGCTACCAATAGCCACAACTGACTGAACAGTGTTAAAACTAACTGAGTAGCAAACGTCAAAACCTCAGTCAGTTGGTCTATGACAGTCATCGCGTACGGACGTGTACGCATCATCAGCTTTATTAGTTAACCACCAAGAACCACAGCAGTAAGCACCCCCATAGTAAGCTCTGAAGTCATTCAATGGTAAGCATTCAACGTGAAAGGACATGTTAAACCATCTTCCGAACATTTACCCAGAGAAGTACAAGCAAAGAGTAAGACACAACCAACCTATATTTTTTTTATCAGCATTCGCTTCTTCGGTGGCTAGAGTGCATTGTTCTTCAGTATTAATCTTTTCTTTCAGTTGAGCCGCGATATTAGAGTGGAGATCGGTTTAAGGTTCTCTGCTGGTTAGAAGATTATTAGAGTGGAGATCGATTTAAGGTTCTCTGCTAGAATAAAGATTATTAGAATGGAGATCGGTTTAAGGTTCTCTGCTAGATTAAAGATTATTAGAGCGGAGATCGGTTTAAGGTTCTCTGCTGGTTAGAAGATTATTAGAGTGGAGATCGGTTTTAGGTTCTCTGCTAGATTAAAAATTATTATAGCGGAGATAGGTTTAAGGTTCTCTGCTGGTTAGAAGATTATTAGAGTGGATATCAGTTTAACCGTGAAGAAGAATAAGAGAAGCAGTTATCCAACGAGAGAAGACTACGTTAAGTTATTAAACTACAATGTAGACATAAAAATTCATATATATAAAACTTTGTAAAATTATGTTAAGACCCAATAAATGGATAATAAATTTTCTGTAATGACCCCCGGATACCTCGCTAAGTCTACCCCAGCCTTTAAATCATTACAATGGGCAGACATCAACAAAATCCATCAGATTTACACTGGCAACATTTGAAACGGATTGTTAGATATCTCAAGGGTACGAAGACTTTAAAGTTATGTTTCAATGAAGAAAAAAGTGAGCCGCTTGTTGGATATGCTGATGCTGACTGGGCCAGTGATATTGTAGACAGAAAATCTGTGAGCGGATATATTTTTAAAATATATGGATGTACTGTTTCATGGTCTAGCAAGAAACAACTCAAAGTGGCAACCTCATCAAGTGAAGCTGAATACATCGCTTTAAGTGCAGCAACTTCAGAGGTAATTTGGCTGCGTGGAATAATGCAAACCCTTCGAGAACTTAATGAAGAAGCAGTTACTATCTACGAGGATAATCGCGGATGTATTGGAATGTCACATAATGCTGAAAGCAAACGTGCTTAGCACATTGACATTAAATATCATTTCATCAGAGACAATGTGGCCAATGGAATAATCAAAATTGTTGCTATTGGAACCAAAGATCATTTAGCGGATATTTTTACAAAATCTTTGGATATAACAAACTTTGTGGAGTTCCGTAACAAAATTGGATGAAACGATTGAGAGGGGGTGTTGAATTCGTTTGTGAAAATGTTTCTATAAAACTACGTTTCAAATAATTTTCTTCACTTTGAATTTTGCCTTTGTTAGAAGAACAACTTCTTATTTAAACTTTATTTAAATTGTCAAACTATTTTCAATTCAATAAATATCAATTACAAGAATAACACTAGCCGACAAATTTCAAAAAATTTGATATAAAATTCCTATGTTAAATGAGGCGCTGATTTCGAAAATCAAAGCCAAAAAATTCTGTCACACCGTTTAGGAGATATCGCCCATTGATTGTTTTTGATGAATTTCGTTAAGGTGGTTCACGTAATTGCACATATTACACGTTGGAGTTAGTCGATTTTAATGAATGATAGTTTAAATTAAAGATAATAAAATTGTCTACCATTAATTTGTTCATTAACATTTTTTTGTCAGACCAACATTTTAGACGTAATTAACTAAATTAAACAAAATTTACATTTTTTTTTTAATATTTCAACAAAAATAGTATTAAACAAAATTTATCCAATTCGTCTCTTTTTTTAAAACCTTATTCGTTTCTCTGATGAGGAACCAAGTGTAGTCCCCCATCATGGCTTCGTTCCAAGAGCCAGCATTCGCCGCTCTACATTTTTCATCTGCTGGTAAAATCGCTCCTCATGCTCATCGCTCTCATCACCAAGATTCGGCAGGAAAAAATCCAAATGGGAATGGAGAAAGTGGATTTTCAACGACAAGTTTTCTCCTATTTCGATCAATATGAATAAAATGACGATGACTTAATTAAAAATAAAATTATTTTAAAGTATTCCGTACCTATTTTTGCGCAATTCGTTGCAGATAAGCGTTGATTTTTTTATAAAATAGGTTTTTTCTTTATTGTTGCCTAGAAAGCCAGAACTAATAAATTTGAAAGAATTACACACAGCAGCCCCATCTCCGAATAATTTGTTTTCAAACGCACTGTCGGCGAGGATTTTTCTAATTTCAACAAATATACCATCTTTAATCTTGGCATCGTACAAGTTTGGAAAAATAATTTGTAAATGCTTAAATGTCTCTCTTTCTTATCTAACGTCTTATGCCTGGTTTCCACTGTGTCATTTTTAATGCCATTTTGAAATGACTTCATATGACAAGATGCCATATTACACATAATGTGTTTCCATTACACCATGAAAACTGGCACAAAAATGATATGGCAGCGCTTGTCATAAAATTTCGTTGCCATATTCTATTTTGGCGTTCCTACTATTGGCGTCATTTTGAAATTTAAAACAGCTGTTTCAAAATTTCTTCGGTCTTGTTCTTCTTGTCATTTGCAAATTGAATTGCCAACATGTTGGTTTTTTCCTGTCATTTAATTAAAATTGTTATCATTAAAAATGAATAAAAAGAAGAATATAAAAGTTGCTACAGCGGTTTTGTGTTTGGCTGCGGTTGTGCAAGAACAAAAAAGAAAACAAAGAAAAAGAAATCACGAATGGTGGGTACGTCTAGGTTTGGGGTTCCGACCCACCAATGGCTTTTATACAATGCTCCTAAGAAATTTAAGACATGAAAACCCCCTGTGATTTAAAAAATTTTTGAGAAAGTCAGTTGACGACTTTGTGTTTAGGTGCACCGTCTGTTGCCGTATATAAAAACAGAAGACACCCAATTTAGAAAAGCGATATCGCCGTGAGAGAGTGGCCGTAACGTTGCGTTATCTGGCATCGGGCGATAGCTTTTCTAGTCTGGTGGCTCTTTTTTTTATGGGTAAAACTACAATATGCAACATCATTCATGAAACGTGCACTGCACACAAACATTACCTTTTTAGACAACTGCCGACAAAAAGTAAAGAAAGAAAAACAGCTGCTTTATTTTTTTGTTCTTCTTTCTCTTCTTAAAAAAAATTACTTGTATGCCATAAAATGTTTGCTAGGCATTTAATGCCATAACGGTTTGACGGAGGTGTTTCCACTAGGTCATAATTTGTTTTGCCATTGCGTAGTCATAAATTGACTTCAAATGTAAATGACTACCGTTCTCATTACAAATGGCACTATGACACATAAAAATGACACAGTGGAAACCAGTCATTAACGAAATTTTTCAATAATACCAACTTAATATGCAATGGTGGAATAATTATATTTTCCTTTATTTGTTACCCCATCATATCTTAAGAAAAATAAAATGCAGAAGGTATATATAATAATATTGAAAAGATCTATATGCACGCGGAGACAGAGATTATGGACACTGGGCAGTACTTGGTAGCGTCGACTTTGACTGGTTTTGTTTTTTAACCTGTCTACGCTTGTATGTGAGTCTTTTCAATACTATTATATATACTAGTAAATGCCCGGCATGCGTTTCAATGGCACTTAAAAAAAATGGTAGCAGAACTTCCCGGTGATTCCGTTAGTAGCGGAACTTCCCGGTACTCCCGTGAGTTAGCGGAACTTCTCGGCACTCACCGTTGTAGCGATTCTGAGTTACGGCTGTGAAATTATCGGCATACAAACTCAGAAACAAAATCCCAAATTTTAGGAGCGATATTAGCAATGTCATCGTATACTTTCACTTAATTAAATAAATTGAGGGCGTAATAAGTGTATATCCTGTTATTCTTCCCGGTGCATCCCGTTACATGTTTTCTATATAGCACATCAAGTTTCTGAGCAATGGTGGTAGGCGTAAAAATGATCCACCCTTTATTGAAAGTGGGCATTAAATTGATCCAACCAAGCCCATTTTTGGGGAACTTATCGACAGTGCCAATACAAACTCAGATACCAAATTTCAGATTTTTTGGAGCAATATTAGCGAAATAATCGAATATTTTAAATTTTTTTCAAAGTGGGCGGTTAATTGATCCAACCTCGCCCATTTTTGGGGAAGTTGTCGACAGTATCTATACAAACTCAGATACCAATTTTCAGATTTTTAGGAGCAATATTAGCGAAATAATCGAATATTTAAACTTAGTTTTACAAATTGTGGGCGTAAGAGGTGGGCGTAGTAAATTTTTCTTTGCCCAAAACCTAAGTTGGCGTGAGCATAGCAACTTCCCACATTTTCATGACAATCGGATGAATGGTTTAGGCGCCTATTTGGTACAAAGAAAGATAGAAAGAAAGAAAAATTAATTTTTATATAATAGATATAGATTGAAGGGGCCTTCTGCATTTTATTTTTGTTACGATATGCTAGGGTAACAAAGAACATCTAAAATCCTGGACTACTGTCTAAAATTCTTAAAGATTTAACGTTCATTTCCGCGGAATTAATATACTTGTCAAAACAAAAATTCTTAAAATTTAAAAAAAAAAATTTAAAATCACTCTTGCAATTTATGCATTTAAGTTTATTTTTTATATGATACGTCGTTTTGTTCACAATTAAACGTGTTCTGACAAATAATTATAAAACCTGTAAGATTTTTTCATTTTCGTCATTTAATTAATATAATAAATCCATTTTTTTTATATTAAAAAAAAATTGCAAATTGTGTTTAATTTAATTAATTACGTCTAAGATGTTGGTCTGACAAAAAATGTTATTGCCACTGATGAAATCTAATAACTCTAACGTGTTTAATGTGCAATTACGTGACACCACCTTTTCGAAATACAACAAAAACATTAAATGGGAGAATTCTCCTAAACGGTGTGACAGAATTTTTGGCTATGATTTTCGAAATCGGCGCCCCTTTTTACATAAGAAATGGATATTGGTTAACTCAGATCATTTTAACTGTTGGGTAGTGTAATAGTTCATTTCTAATTCCTTAAAATGTAACTTCCTCTTCTGAAATTTATTTTATTGATAACTTATTAAGTATCGATTTACTGCAATTAAATGGTGTGTTAAATAGTCTCGGTAGAATTTAAGATATAATATGCTTAAGCAATAATATAAATTTTAAGCTATCGGAATGTTTTTCTCCTATCTCCTACTGCTCTCATAATCATCCTTTGATCTTAGAGCTTGAATTCTAATTTTCCTAAAATCTCTGAATTATAAAAAAAAAATTGTTTTTACTATAAATTATGTGATTTTTCTATTTTAAATAGTAAACTGTATAATTTAGATTGGACAGCCTTATTTTTGGATTGTTCATTAGAGAGGTGTTATGAAATTTTTAAACTTAATTTCTTTGATATATGTTTAGCTCACATTCCGATTTCTTAAGCGATTAAAATATCTAAAGAATTTGAAAAATTAATTTTATAAGAAATTTGCCAAATCCGGTAATCTCTTCTATTATACTAAATTCAAAATATATATTACTGAATTCAATTGTCTAAATAAGTTTCTGTACAAAAACTATATTTTAAACTTCGAGGCCAACATAAACTCAAACCCAAAGTCTTTTTGACATTTAATAAAATCTAAAAGTGCATGTTCACACATTCCTTATTCTGTCTTTTATAATGACAAATGTTATAGCTCTGCTGAAGAAGCTGCTAATCTATTTGCAGAATTCTTCTCATCATTATGTATCACATAATTCAAATTCATCATTAAATTTTGGTTCTCTATCTCTTTCCCTTAAAGATATCTCCCGAGACTTCTCTGCTTATTTATTAAAAAACTGTCCCTCTCTCGTTGATCTACTTAAAGCAATTTTTAATAAATCTGTTGAATCTGGAATTTTTATTGACGATTGGAAGATGGCTTCAATAACTCCCATTTATAAAAATGGTAATAAGAATTACGTATGCAACTACAGACCCATTTCAAAGCTTTCTACAGTTTCTAAACGTTTTGAGTGCATTGTAAAAGAAAATATTTATTTTTCAGTAAGCAGTGTCGTCAGTCCTAATCAACATGGTTTTGTGTCTACCTGGTCCACAGATTAAACTTTGGCTGTGTTTAGTGATTATTGTTTATCTGCATTTCGAAATAATTGCCAGGTGGATGCGATTTACACTGATTTCTCCAAGGCCTTCGATAAGGTTTCGCATAAAATCTTCATATTAAAATTGTCTATTATTGGCTTTCATTTTTATTTTCTTGATTGGGTTAGTTCTTACTTACACAATAGACGATGTGTTGTAGCTATTGATAATGCTAATCCTCGCTCATTTATTTCTACTTCTGGAGTACCGCAAGGTCCCCTCTTTTTTGTCTTATTTATTAATGACATCGGTTCTTGTTTTTCTTTTGCCAAGTATCTACTTTACGCAGATGACCTTAAAATTTACTCTGTTATGCGGAATGCACAGGATGCTGTTCGTATTCAGTTAGACCTGGATAATGTAATGGTGTCTCAAGAATCACCTACCTGTAAACATTAAGAAATGTTTTCATGTTACTTTTGGTAGAACTGTTCACCTGCCGACTTGTTTTCAAATCTCAGCCACTGTATTAAAGCAGGAGTCTGAAATTAAGGATCTAGGGGTACTCTTTGATTCTAAGCTCAATTTTAGAAGCCATATTACCTAATCTCACGCACATATCCTATGTTAGCGTTTGTTCGCCGTAACAGTCTGTCATTTACCAATCCCTATTGGAACGTGTTCAAAAAGTTTTCCTTCATTATGCGCTTCGATCTCTAAATTTTGCAGTCGCTTTACCAGCTTATAAATCCAGGTGCATGTTGATAAACTTAAAAATACTTGAAAGCAAACGATCTATTCTATCTTTGTCATTTGTTCATGGCATTATCGTTGGTTTGGTGGATTGTCTATCACTTTTAGAAAAAAATAATTTTAATGTACCGATCAGAAGTCTTCGGCGCTCTGAAATCTTTTATGTTGGCCTCTGTAGAATAGCTTACAGACTAAATGCACCCATTACAAGAGCGCTTATTGAATTTAATGTGATTTGACCTATCGCAACGTAGTGTTGCTTAGTCAATGTGCCTTAGTAACTTTTTTGTATAATAAGATTGTATAAATTGAATTATTCTGTTATACAATATTTTAAATATTTTGTTAGTCTTTAAGAATTTATTGTTCATAGACTGATAAATAAATAAATAAAATAAAAGAACAAAAAAATATTGCTTTTGTTTTAGAAGTATTAAGATCAATGTATGCTTTTTTTTAACCAACTTAAAAGATTTTCGAAATCTTTGTTTACTAATAGAGAAAAATTTTCAAGGTTATCTATGCTGGTTTCACAAACCAACTGCATATCGTCATATATACATATGCCCAGTACAAAAATTAAAACATCGAAAAATACCATTTTTATATATCATAAATACAATAACTGGAGACCTTAAGTATATCCTGTAGTACACCCCGGTTTAATTCTAGAGAACAAGAAATTGATTCCTGCGTTTGAACTAACTGATTTCGTTTAGAAATGAAAATATCAGGTTACATGACGATGAAAACAATATGAAGTGACTAAATAACTTATTTATAAGTACAGAATGAATGATGGCATTAAAAGCTTTTCTAAAATCAAAAAATATTAAAACCGAAATAAGTTTTTTGTCTTTGTTATTTCTTAACTTATAAATTATATCGGCCATAAGTGTAGTGTTATGATTTGCCCTGAAGTCTGACTAAAATTTGGAAATAAGACTATTTAAATGTAAATGTTCAATTATTTGTTCTTTCATAATTACTTCCAAAACCTTAGATAAAACCGGGAGAACGCTAATGGGCAAAAATCAAAAATGGTTTTCGGAATTCTTACTTTAGGAATTGGAAAAACTAGCAATTTTTCAAGCATTTCGGAATTTTTATGTTGTAAGGATAGTATTAAGAACATGTAATATTATTATTATTATTAGAGCCAAGGAAGCACTGCGATAAACAAAATCTATTGTGCAAAGCCTATTTTTTAACCCCATAGGCTTTTAATAAATTTTAAAATTAATTGAGGATTGTTGTTCCAAAGTTTATATGGATTTACAACAGTGTCACCGAAGTGACAAAATCTTTGTCTGCCGAGTGCAGAACACTCGCAGAACACAAGAGCGTAAGTCCTCTCTACTAAGCGAAAGTAACTTTTTGGATATTCCCTTTGATGGAATGAGGAATCGTTTTGCTTGCCGTTGTCCTATGCTATTGAGCCAGTGATCGACTCCAGTTTCCTGATAGCTTCATTGGAGAGGATTTTCGAATGACCACAGAAGAGCTCAGGACCAATGAAGGGCATGTTTACTCCTAGTTTTGCTAAGTAGTCACCTTTTTCGTTTCCCTCATGATCTTTAAGTCCCGGTACCCATAATAATACTACAGTTTTGAAATTACCTAGTATATTTAACAGATGTAGGCACTAATATGCCATTTTTGAGGTGAATTTGGTTGCTTGTAGGGCTTTTAAAGCCGCTTGACTCATTTTCCTACGAAGGCACTCCCTCGCACAGATTTCAATAGCATGAATTTCAGCTTGGAAACTTGTTGGGTATACACCGATTGGGATTGCTTTTTTGAATTTCGGGCCAAATATCCCCGCCCCTGTTCTATCATTTTCAAGTTTTAATCCGTCTATGAACCATATTTGGGAGGCCGGTTTGAAAAAGATGGAATTGCTTCTCCAGATTCCACAATCATTAATAATGATTTGAAAATTTTTTAAGGAGATTGGTTTTGAGGATAAGACATTGACTCTTTATAACAAGGGACTTTGTTGAAGATTTTCTAAAATCTTTAAGTGTCTCTTAAAATCCCCGCTTTTTAGATCGGCGTTACCCTCTAATATCAAGCGCCACGACTGGCTTCCTTTTCTATTAGGATAGGTAGTGGAGGGATGTTAAACAGCACCCCCAATGCATAGCATCTGAGATACTGACGCAAACAAACTGATGCAGTTTGCTCAGTACGTCTGCTGCTTTTCTTTGTTTGACCAAGCAAGAGATGCATAAGTAACTATTGGTCTGATGACCGTGGTGAATGTCCAGTAGATCATTCTGGGATTTAGACCCCAAGTTTTACTAAAAAGTCTTGTACAGGCAAAGAATGCCCTAGTTACCTTTTTTTTGTAATTTTCTCAAGATAAGGGTTCTAAGTTAGCGTTTTATCAAGGATTATTCCTAGATAATTTGCTTCATTGGAGAATTGGATTGTGGTGCCGTTAAGGACCGGACATGTAAATTTAATGTTCCTTTTCCTGGTAAACGACGCCACTGCAGTTTTATTCGGGTTAATGGAGAGCCCTTTTTCTACACACCATTTATTAATTACTAGCTTAAATTACCCGGCGGTGCCCGGGTTCTTCTTTAATAGAATTAAGTCTTAGTTTATTTGTTAATTAAGATTAATAAACTTTCCAGCCTCGCCCACCATTTTTGGAATTATATTTGTATGAATATCTGGTTAATTTAGTAATTAAATACCAAATTTGTATGCAGAACTTCCCATTACTACCCGTTGTGTGTTTGTAAATATTGTCACCATGTACCTATAAACTGAGTTTCGCAACTATTGCAGTTAACCTCCACGGCATTCGCATTTGTATCTAACTAAAATTGTAGTAGCTTTTTCCGGTCAGATTTAGTGACTATGAACAAAATTTCTTCATAGTAGTGCATCACGTTCCTGAGCTATGGCGGTAGGTGTTACATAGACCCCAGTTTTGGTGAGATGGTAGATAAAGATCTCAAACACCTTAATCATCGCACAGTATCACGTTTCTGAGCTACAACGGTGAGCGTTCAATTAACCCGACCACGTCCACTTTTTATAAGATGGTAGATTTAGTCACCATACACCTTTATACAAACGTTTATCTTCGGAGAGCATCGCGTTCATGAGATATAGCGGTGGGCTTTAAATTGACTAACCACGCCCACTTTTTGTGAGATGGTAGATTTCATCATCATACACCTCTATATCAAATTTTATCATCATAGATCACAAAGTTCCTGAGATACCGCGGTGGGTGTTAAACTGATCCAACCACGCCCACTTTTTGTGAGGCGGTAGATTTCATCACCATACACCTACATACCAAGTTTTATCATTGTAGATCATCGCGTTCCTTAGTGGTAGTGGGCTTTAAATTGATCCAACCACGCCTACTTTTGGTGGAGTTGTCGACAGTGACCATACCAACTCAAATTCCAAATTTGAGATTTTTTGGAATATTATTAGCGAAATAATCGATTTTGTTGACCTAATTTTACTAATTGTGGGTGTTATATTGTATGTGGGAGTGGCATATCATTCCTTCCAGACCCATCTCGATATATGTTCCAAGTTTGAAGTAAATCAAAGATAAAACGGTACAAACGAAAATAAATAAATAAAGAAATACACCTCCCTTTATAATATTGGTAAGGATTTTTAAGACTTGTTGTATGCAATCCGAAATGGTCTGCTCATTCCAGCCTACTATATGTACTACTAGGTCATCTGCGTAACCTTGTGTGTAAAAACCTGGACCATTAAGCTTGTGAAGTAGTCTATAACTAACGTCAACAGAAGCGGTGAGAGTACACCCCCTTGCGGGCAACCCCTTGTGCCTGTGACAGATCTCAGTTCTCCTTCAATCTTTACACTAATAGTCCGAGATTTTTACATTGCTAATATCCATTTATCAATGGATGACGATACTTCTTTTTGAAAAAGGGCATTGCTTATTGCTTCATAAGAAGAGTTATTAAAAGTTCCTGATATGTCAATAAATGCACACAGAGCTATTTTTTTGGATTCAAGAACCTTTTCAGTGACTGTTGTCATGCTGTGTATTGCAGTCTGAATAGATTTGACGCATTGAAAATCAAATTGCAGCCTGTGCAATGGGAAAATGATGTGTTGATCCAGAATCTTTTCCATCGTCTTTAGAAAAAAAAAGGTGAGGTTAATAGGTCTGTAAAATTTGGGTAGTTGTTTTGGCTTTCGCCCGACCTTTGGAATAAACACTACTTTAACATCAGCCCACTTTGTCCTAGCAAGAGACTTGCTTGAAATAATCTGACCAGTGTAGGGACAATGTAGGTGGCACCTTGATGGAGTAGGCACGGGTATATCCCAACTGGCCCCGGAGATTTGTATGGACTATATGACGATAGAGCCCATTGTTCCCGATTTTCATGGAATAATCTATTTGTCAGTCTAATGTCTTCAGTACTGCTAGATATCGAAGATTCCATCAGGTTTTTTGTGAAGTTACATTGTGCATTCTTTTTAAGGGCACAAATGCCGTTTGAGTGATCTTTTATTCAGACTTTTTCAAGGCGAATTTCTGAAAGATTTGAAAACTTCTCACAATAATCTTTCCAGATAGCCTTTTTAGATTCCCTCAATTCTATGTTATTGTCAGTTATAGCATTTCTGTAGGAGAACCAGTCTCCCGTTAGTTTTGCTCTATTGAACAGTTGTCTTGATTTATGTCGAAGGTCACTAAGCTTCTTATTCCACCAGGGAACATCCCTGCGGTGTTTTCGCGCTTTTTTAGAACAACTTTCATGAAAGGCACTCGTAATATTTGAATGAAGTTCTTTTGCTTCCATTTCAAGCTCAGATTTCAGAGCAATATGCTTTTTTGAGCAGTTAACACTTTATTGTAAGTTAAAGTAGAAGATATCCCAATTAGACTTTTTGGGGTTTCGGTAAATTTTTGCTTGTGTTACAGTTGTACCCACATCGAACCGTATGTGCCTATGGTCAAAAAAGGATGTTTCCTGTGACACATGCCAATTTGAGACTTCGGACTATACATCGTAACTTGCGAGAGTAAGATCTAAGATTTCCCCTTATATAGCATTAATGAAAGTCGGTTCGTTCCCTCGGTTAAGTAGAGTTAAATTATACCTAAGTAAAATCTCAAGAAGGTACTCACCTCTTGGGTTGATGTTTGTACTTCCCCATGTAGTATGGTGAGCATTCGCATCACAGCAAAGGATCCACAGAAAATGTCGTAGCTGACAGTAGTCTGCTAGGGCTATAACTTCCCTTGGTGGAGCCATGTCAGTTTCTCCCGGTAGATAAGCAGAGGCAAGGGTGACCTCATGCTCCCCTTTGCTGTTAGGCACGTTTGCCCAATCGTTACAAGATCCTCTGAAATATACTGTGAAATAGGAAGATAGGTTAGTTCATTTCTTAATAACAATGCCGCTCTGGGGCGGTCTTTGTTGGTGGCGTAGATTAATTTACCGTTAGTGTTTTAGATACCTTTAATGCCTCCTTTGTGCACCTATGGTTCTTGGATGAAAACTATATGTAAACCTCCTTACCAGTACATCCGAGGCTGCCTTGTCATGGTGGAGATTTATTTGAAGGCATCCGAGTTGCCTTCTTAGGTTGTTGGGTCTAAGTGGGGGTAGGGTCATTATTTGGCCCTTCTATGGGCAATCGCTGCCTTCTTCTTCCGCTGTTGCTACCAAGCGTGACCGCCTTCTCTGCGGATCTACTGTCGCCTTTGCGATCACGTGGGTGTCCGTGGTCTTGGCTACGTCGGTCGGCACGAAGCGGTGGTCGCCTTCTTATGCCTTCGCACGTCTGATGGAGCCTTGGGACCAGTTGTTGTTGTAGCTTGCGCTGCTGATGCTCTTGAGAACTTTGGTAGCTCAGTTGTTGTTAAAAGTTAAATTTTTCTGTTTTTCCTTGATTCCTTGTTTTTCCGTTTGTGCAATAATATCGACAACTTTTTCTGGATCTACTTGAATATTCCAATGTATTGATACCATTGTAAGTGCACTTAGACGCTCGTCTCCCATTGCATTCCTGGAAGCCGTTTTAACACTTTTCCCTGTTAAAAATGATCTTTCAACACTGCAGGTTGTTACGGGAAGAGTTGTCAAAACAGTAAATAACAAATTTGATATATAAAATAAAAAGAGTATTTATTAACTATGTTTTACAAACACAATTAACTAATATGAATAAATATATGTCATGAAAATTCTCATCTAAAAACTTTAAAGAATATTTTCAGTTAAAGAAATTCTATCATTCAAATTTTTAATAAGGCAGTTCAGGCATGGTGTAAAAACATGAATTCGGTATTAATCTTCAATAGAGCCGGCATGAAAATTGGCGCATCTAGATAATGGAGTTTTTATATCATTTTGAAAATAATTCATCGAAATTTTGGTTGCTGCTTCAAAAATATTTTTAAACATTTCTTTAGTATTTTCTCTATAATTTCAGATCTTTATTAAATCAGAAGCATTTTTTTAGTGTCCCAACTAAGTCTAAAGATTTTGCGTGAAGAAATATTGAAAGTGCAAACAACTTCTCACGAACTTTAACTGAAACAAGCAAATTAAAGCAGATGCAGTAGAGTATATTTTCCAGTTTTCCTCCGATCTTTTTTCTAAACTTACGCAAAACCATTTGAACAATAAAGTAAAGAACTCTAGTGTATTTTTTAACATATCTTGTATTGGATTTTGTGATATTGCATTTTGGAGAACTTTGCTAGTATTTAGATGTTTTCTGAATAAGTTTATAATATCATCCATAACACCAAGGCAATTTTTTTCAGGAGAGGAAGGACAATTTATTGGAAAGGGCAAGATTTAATCGGTGACTTGTGTAGGGAAAATATCTTGCAATTGGAAACTGCTGGTTTTTGGTCTGAACGCCTTAGATTGTGTATGATGTTTCAAATGACAGCTAGGTTGAAATAG